>SRHC01003169.1:298339-617173 GCA_004794325.1 Pomacea maculata
TTCTCAGTGAACCCCCCATTCTGCATTCATGGTGGCTGTCTGCCTTTTCTTGCATCGCTATTGACGATGTTGAAGCGCCGCGCAGAAACGATCTCAGCCCCGCGCCCTGCAAACGTGCGACGCAGTTGCAAAGCATTAACATCACCTGTGGGGTAGGATGGTTGTTACCACGGGGGTACAGGGTTTATACCCGTGTGTGCCTCTGTGTGTCTTGCTCAGCTCTCGCTCTTTCTCTCTCTCTACATGTGTGTGTGTCTGTGTTCACGCGCGCGCACGACCCGAGGGGACAGCAGGAGACATGACAGTTCATTCCAATGACATTGATGACCTCGTTAAACTCATTAACAAGCTTTTGAGTTCAGGAACTTTATCTCGAGATTGGTCCAAATCTAGTATTTTACCAATTAATAAAAAGATGACACAGACAGTCTGAGCAACTATTGCTGCATTGCTTTAATCAATGTAATAAGTAAGATATATACTAATATTTTAACTAGAAGAAATAATAGAGCATGTGTTTTGGGCGAGGTTACAACACAAATGACAATTTTATTTTTTTTAAAACAGATTTTGCTATTATTAAAAATAATAAAAAATTATGTTGATTCATCGACTGGATGAGACTCTAGTATGTTTCAGGAAAACAACCAGAGGGAGGCAGGATGTACTCAGCACAAAGTGGGCCAAAGAAGTTGATGTTCCAGTCTGTTGGCTGTCCACGGCAAGTCAAGCAGAACTGTCCTCTAGCCCCCTGCTGTTCTCCTGTACGGGTATTTTAACATAAATTGGCCGTATGTAGAGAGATATATGCATAAATAGGTTTTCAGCAGAAAATATTAGCTCCATCCTCTTGCATAGGAGCAAACGATAAGATCTTATTTATTATTGTCGACATGCATCAATAGGTTTGATAGGTGAGTGCACGGTCACTGTGTATCACGAATAATTTTATTATCCACTTGATATCGAAAACTGAGACAGACAGACAGACAGACAGACAGACAGACAGACAGACAGACAGACAGACAGACAGACAGACAGACAGAACAGGAGTGAAATGTTTTCAGACCTACATCTTGCAAAGAACACCCCCCACTCTACCCTGTTTTTACTGGCATTAAATCCAGAAAAGCGTGCTACTATTTCAGTTGACGGAAGGTGCCATCACGCAGGTCCTACCCCTCCAGAAGTCACGTGACAAGGTGAGCCCTAATGCTAGACTAATTGGGATGTTGTCTCGTAGACAGCCAGGCTTGACAGGAGCGCAGGTACAATCACCTTTATCTTCGGTCCGCGAGGATGCGCCACACACAGAGGCTTTAGCCCAGTCGCCGGGTGGTTGGCCAGCTGCTGACACCCGCTACTGGGTGACTGGCGGGTGTAAGGGTGTGAGCTCCAAAGCCTTCAATTAGCGCTCACCCAGCTCACCCAGCGAGATGTCGGGACCTCACCAGCCGTTTGGATCGTTGTGGAGGTGTTACGAACATTGGTCTACCACCCAAACCTCCCCCGGGGCCCCTTCCACCCGGTTTACTGACTAAAACTGATGACCAAGCGAGTTGTATTACACCACGTGACCCCACTGTCGGGGCATGGAGTGCTCATGTCACGTGATGGCTTCACACGTCCGTCTGGGTGGTCACAGCGATACCTTCACACTTTCTCTAGTACGTTCCTCCTGTTCACTTACCCGCTCACAAGATTTGTGTTCAATGTCTTTTGAACCGGTCTCCTGTCTGCTTCCCAACAGCCTCCATCTTTAATTTTTTTTAAAAAAACAAATGACGATTAAGATCAGGGTGACTGGTATGACCTCCATTCCAAAATTAACTTTGTTCTCTGGCCGAATATCACTTTTAAAGTGAGGGCAAGTTTGCTGCGCTAGTCGAGCATCGAACCAGCGCGCTCAGATCAGACGCCAACGCTCTAACCTCTCGGCTACTCGCTTCCTCGTGTAATGGGAAGTGAGTACAGGAAACAGGACACACAGGTGTTTGTTGTCGAAGTCATCGTTCCATGCAAACAAACCCTCAAACTCTCTCTAAAAGCATTCACTCCTACTTACAGCAGTTTGCGTATCTAGACTTTCTTCAATTTCAGTTATTTTAGTGAACTGGAAAGTTTAATGTAAATGTAATGGGAACTGAGTACTGCCGGAAACGGGACGTTGAAGTGTTTATCGACAGTCATCATTCCATGCATACCTGCCCTCCAGCTCTCGCTATAAACATTCACTCCTACTAGAGCAGCTTGCACATCTAGCAACACATATTTAGGCATCAGTAACGACGGATGCATTTGTAGAAGAAATATAATAATGTACCCACCTGTAGGATGCCAATGTTCGTGAGATGTATATTGTTTTGCCTCTAAAGACCATCGTACCGAGGTCAGTGCACTGAGAGACATCGATCAACACGTGAGGTTATTGTACAGAAAGAACAGTGTCACTGACAGGTACCACAGTGTCACTTAGAGAATAGAGAAAGGGGATTAGAGGTAAACAGCGAGAGAGAGAGATTCAGAACAGGTGAAAGAAGGATAAATATAGGAAGGCAAGATATTTTTAACCCTGACCTCACAGGCTAAAACAAAACATCAAACAGTTTATTATCTCACAGCTCAAAGTTTAATTAACTGTTACTTTAACCCACACCTCATTACCTCTGCAATTAGGATGTTACATATTTTCATCAGGTAACCCATTACACACTTGCAGTCAACACCATCCGCCATCTTAAATCTCAGGTGGGCGGTTGTCGAGTCTTGTGAAATCATCGTCAAAAGTTTTGTTTGTCTTGTTGGTTAGTCTTGTTATATTTGCTGGTGTATTTTTATATATTTGTTTGTGCCTTGTTTTTGTCACCTGCTCCTGTCTTACATGTCTTGCATGGCAGAACATTCTCATCTCTTGGTGTCCTCTTGCTTTGTGAACATTTTTTGTTTGTTTCGTCCTGGTTTAGTTTTACTTATGCAAATACTGGACATGAGGACAGCAGGAGATTACTTGTCACCGCAGCACTTGTACTGGTGCACTCGTCAGTGTCATCAGTGTCATCAGTATAAATTATTATCCTGTTATTTAATTGTGGTTTTTGTGAACTTCACCCTGTTCCGGCGGAAGTGGCCCTGTGAAGACGATGGCGGATGTAAATGACAAGTCAACTGTGGGCAACACAAGGCCTTTCTTGTTGATATGTAATGCACAGGAGAGCCTGTCTACAGACATGTTTAACATCTTTCCGTGACACGCTTTCTTCTGTTTTATGTTTCCTGTTATTCTAGAAACATCGGCAGAAATTGTAGGAAGTGGCTGTAGTCATCGCACTGTTATTAAAGTGAAAGACGATGACAGGTGCGAGCAGCACAGTTAACAGGACACAAACGTGGACAGTAGTTTGCAGGAACTTACAGGTGAAAATATTGAATAGTAACAGTAGCATGAGGAATTTTTAAAATGCTAAATTTGTCTGTCTTTCAATATTCTTTATTCAGTCGTGGTTGGTCTGTCAGTCTTCTGAGGATCCTGATACCTTCTTCAAAACAGTTCTGAAAATACATCCACGTCCATGTCTTGTCCATCAAACACCTGTTATATTGTTATCACTCCCATGGACATTTTACAGGGACAGTAGGAGGCCATGCCTGTTCTTTGAACAAACTAAGCTCCCCACGACAGGACACACTGCCTGACACTCTCACGCACACGCTCACGCACACACGAGACACAGTTTCAGTCTCCTTGTCTTGAGTCTGTCACGTGACCTTCCACACAACAGGTGTCGCTGTTCATAAGTCATAATAATGGGGCGTAACCGTTGTCTCAACCGTCGGATTGCTTTTTTATTTTACCCCAAAAGTCCACTCACATCACGTTCCATTGTTTATTATTATTATTGTCTCAACCGTCGGATTTCTTTTTTTAACTCAGCGGGTCACTGACTTCACGTTCCGTTGTTTATTACGATCATGCAAACACCAGACGAGAGGCAGCGAATCGTATATCGGTGTAAGAGCTGACACAATTTAATTAGTTTAATAAATCTCACGAATGTCACAGGGAGTAGTGAATGAAATAATGAGGAGGCTTGTTTAATTATAGCAGGTTAAAGGTCAGCTCACACACACACACGACTGTGCACACGCAGGTGGATGTCATGAGATGTACATCGTCAGACCTTTGTCCACTTCATGGGCTGGCGACTTTAGACAAGAGAATTGTTGTTGACACCAAGAAAAGTACATCAGATGTTAATGGTTGTATCCGCAAAGTCGGTGACAGCTCCAGGCAAGATGGCGGGACTGAAGTTAACTGTTCTCCTTATCACAGGAGACCGGATATTCGCCTGACTTTTGCTGTAGTTTCTGTACAAAGCAGGAAGTCAGTAGTAGGTGACTGCGCTTCTTGACATAGCAGAGTGTTAGGGTCACTGAAAGTACTGTCATGAAGAACTGTTGGAAGAACCGATATCTGTATGAAATGTCTGACTATGGACATGTACAGGTGGACTGCTGTCTGTCTGCCAAGACCAACGCTTAGTCTCTTGTTCTCCGCTGTTAGTCTCGGCGAGCCTAAACAAAGAATGTGACTAAACCGGAAGCTGTGTAGTCTCCTGCCTCGTTTTAGTAGTTAACTGGAAAAAAAAGCGTCTGCCAGCAGTCCAGTAATACAAGTTCGTGGTCAGACAGCTGCAGCAGGTGTCTTGCTGCGAGTCCTGGCAACAAGTTGTAACTTCAGTCCATGGAAGTCTCCGCACCAGAGCGAGCGATATATATAGAAAGATATATAGATATAATCTTGATATATAGAGAGACAGATATATATATATAGAGAGATGGAGACAGAGAGAGAGAGGTGTTGGAAGACCCACTGACCCAGGGGTCGACTGACGCAAGTCAGAGAACAAGAAACCACGTCACGCAACAGCATGAGACAGTCAAGGTTGTTGTAGGTGGTGCTAATGGTGGTGGTTTGTATGTGTGTGTATGAAGAGTTTTGGGGAACTAAGGTCACTAGACACTGGGTCACTATATTGCCAGTTTGAACTTTAGAACAAAGGGACTGGGTGCTTCCTCTGAAGATCCCCCTTTGAACGACATACGCTTATAAAACTCTAATTTCAACAAACAAATTAAAAACAATTTTGGAGAAATTTTGTTTGGTTGTCAGATGTATTTTCTGTGTTTAAAAATAGCACGGACGGATTGATATGTTCAGGACATAACATTATAAGCAATAGTTTAAATTGTTGATCTTGTAATTTATATATTTTTCCATCTGTTGTTTGTGTCTTCGTCTCATCTCAGTTATTTTTCGTCCTTCCCAATACAAAACCCATTTCTTGACCGCTCCTTCCCCCTTCTCCTTTCAGTCTCTCTTTCTCTTTATGTTGTTCAACCTTCTGTCGCCAGATTATCATTCCTTTGAAATTTGATCATTTTAAACCAGAGGATTGATGTAACCTGTCTCCTACACGAAGCTAATACCTGTTACTAGCGAGTGAACACTGACCAGCTTAAAAAGTCATCTGTCACGCTATCTGAAAAGCCGTGTGATGTGAGCGAGACTTAAACCCTCTTCACCGAAATGAGTGAGACAAACAGCCGCAGTGAACAGTGAACACCGTGGGGCCTACACTCGTGATACATTCATAGACAGCTCTAGCCGGCAGCTGACTGTGATACCTACACGTGGCAACTTCATTCACCTGGTTAATGAGGAGCTGCACCTGACAGCAAGATGGCGGCTTTGTCATGTAGACTCACGACTGCTGCAACATTGAATAATAACACTAAGCACGTGGTCTAAAGACGAGGGTTAAAAACAGCACAAGTATGCACGCATACGAAGAAATTAAAAAAAACCACACACACACAAAGGTTTGCTAGTGCGTGCTATCTCACAACAGACCGCTGACATTTCCAGAAACAGAATGTAGGTGGTGCTGCGAGTGTGTTCATTTATCGGGACAGGAAACATTCTACACTTCGCCTGCTTATCCACTTATCATTTTTTCTCACACTTGTGCCATTAGAGGAAAATTTTTTTTCTTGACTTGCCACTTAGCCGTGTGCCAGCGTTTGTGACCTGAGGGACACGTGTTGTTGTTGTTGTGACCACAAGGGAGGTCACTTCGCGCAGTCGTGGGCTTAGCGAGCACGCGTTGCCGGCCTTTGCTGGCGTTGTTACCAGGACACGACGACGACTACCGCCTTCCACACATGGCGCTGTTATTGCTCTCAACACCTGCCGTGTCTCACTTCTGATCTTGGTTAATACTGTGTGTGTGTGTGAGTGTGTGAGTGTGTTTGTGTGTGTGTGTGAATAAACGGTGACGCGTTCTTGCTCGCGCCCATGTTCTTCACCTTTGTGTTTCTGAGTCTGTACTCTTGTCATTTTGTGTCTATTCTGTAGACTACTTCACTATTGTGTCTTCCAGTTTGCTTGGCGGTCTTTCTGAAGTGTCAACTGTAATCGTTGCAATAATGAGACGAGTTACTGTGACACGGACACACAGACACAAGCAACTGTCCATCTGCACGAGCATGTACGGTATAAACACGACTGTAAGGCAGTCAACAATGCCCTTAACAACAACCACTACCTTGAGCAATCAGTAGTATCGTTAGACCATCAACATCTCGGCAATAAATTGTATCCCTAGTCAAAGAACAGAAACTGTAGACAAGAAAGAGAAGCAAGGGAGGGAAAGAGGCGGAGAGAGAGAGAAAGGAACTGGCAGTGAGCTTGCTTGCTAACTCCTCGGCTTTTTGGGTGATTACTTGTTTAAATAAATAAAATAACTTCTATACAAACTGCAGGCTGTTTGTCCCTGTGTAATCCTTTGTGCCGTGTATTTAGTTACATCCATGCACTTTTAGCCTTACAGTTGAAGCTGCTGACAGAGCGCAGGTGGGGAGAGTGAGATACACAACCTCTCTCATGGACGTAAATACACAGGAGAACATGTTTAAAAATGCTGAGTGCTTGTGTGTTTGTGTGTGTGTGTGTGAGTGTGTGACTGTGTGTGTGTGTGAGTGAGTGTGTGTGAGAGAGTGTGTGTGCTTGTGTGTGTGAGTGTGTGTGTGTGCGCGCTTGTGTGAGAGTGTGTGTGTGTGTGAGAGAGTGTGCGTGTGTGTGTGTGTGCGCGCTTGTGTGAGTGTGTGTGTGTGAGTGTGTGTTAGAGAGAGAAGTGAAAAGTTGTGAGGACCTTTCCCTATTCTACTTTGTTCCCTAGGAATTACAGGTGAGGTACTGCTGGGGATCACAGTTTACCTTGGTGGGAGAGGAGATGACGAGTACGTCACAGGCTTACAATTAGTGATTGATGACGTCATTAATTCCGATTGTGTGACACTTTCTCAGACAGGATGTTTCTTCACACCTCACTCACGCCTCACTCTCTCCTCACTCATGCCTCATTCACACCTCACTCACACCTCACTCATACTCATTCATGCCTCACTCGCGCCTCACAATGGAGACTAAATCTTACTGATGCTCACAGAGGAAGATCGAGCAGAGTATAGTCTAAACATACAATTATTGTTCTAAGTTGTAATGACATTAAAAATTCAATTACGTATTTAATATGCTTAAATACCAGACAATTAACAAAATTATAGACACATGAGCAGAATTTTTGTCTCTGCACCGACTAGTATCTCCCTCATTTCATCTGTTTTTTTGTCGTTTTCTTTCTTTCATTTCCATATTCTCCTTCCATCGGTCTCTATTGTTCTCCTTCCATCTATCTATTTTGTTCTCGCTCCTTCTGTTTGTCCCCTCATTGTGTATTGCCCTCCTTCTCTTGTTCCCGTTTCCCTCCACATCTCGTCCCTCCTGCCAACACCGCCCGCCTCCTCCTCCTGCTGCTGCTGCTGCTGCTGCGTGATCTGTTTCTTTATAAGACTCATTATCTTTTGACATTTCCATTCCTCCAATCCGTATCGTTTTCAGCTATTTTCATTCCAGTATTACCTGTGGAACCTTTCTGTACGTCTTTTATGCTGGCTGGGTAGATTTCCACCCACAGGTAGATACATCTTTATCCTCTCACTTACACAGTTACCTTCCCCGGCACGCGTGTACATGAAACTGCTCTTCGGGAGGAACAGTCCAGTGGTGCACGTGCATCCTATGAAGCACCTCCCCTGGCCGGGGGTTGAGTAGCAAGCTTTGTGTTTACATGAACATGCGCTCCGTTATTGTCTGTAACAAAATATTTTGCCGAGTTGGAGGAAAAGCGTATGGAGCGAGACAAGAAGTATAACACAGGTGTAACAGTCTTTCCGCTGCAGATGCCCGGTGTCAGCAGAAGATGAATTATTCAGGACACAGAGCAGTAGACTGCCGTGGTGTGGAGACTGACAGGTGAACCTCTGTGACCTGCTCTGTAGCCCCACGTGACCCCACATGACCCCACATCCTCACGTGCCCCGCATTTCGGTTGTCGACAAAATAAACACGCTACGCTCGTTAACAAACTCGTTTGGAGGAGAAGAGGTTAAAGCCCGTCAGCTGCTGGTTATCATCGTGATGAGAACGAGAAGAGAGAAAAAAAAGGAAATGTCTGCCTAATATAAAGCCATAAAACATTACTGTTTCATAATGGCCTACATTCTTACTAAGAAATCATCTTTGTTTCTTCTCCATCCTCAGGCATTCAGTGTCAGTTTTTTTCTGTTTTGACATTTAAATGATTAACCGAACAGGCAGGTGCTTTTGCATGTAGGATGTGCTCATCATTTCCAGAAATGAAATTGATACATGTAAATTGTTCTTGCAGTTGATAGTGTTTTTAAGACCAGATTATAAACGTGTTAGAACTCAAACGAGGTGAAGGTGCAAGCCAGTCAGCATGGTGCCCCCCATAAACCGCGAATCCCGTTAACTCGCATGTTGCTCGTTTATTGAAGCTCGGACTTGTTTGATTTTGTTTGGGTGGCCATAAACAGGACTGAATCCAGCACTAGGATGTCAACAAACAACAAACAATTTTCTTTCCACGACTACATGAAGTAGAACACATTAGTAAGATGCGTATTCGTTACTATAAATAGCTATGGCTATCGATACCTATGTGGAGCGACTGACCCGAAGCATCCTTCATTCTTCTCTCTCCTTACTTTTCCGTAACCAGGGTAAACACCCGTTGCTATAGAAACGCTGTCCTGTTGCTGCGCCATTGCACTCTGACCTTCGCCCCGTGTGCTGGAGGAACCCCGCCCCTCCCGGTCCCCCCGTCGTCCCCCCCTGCACCCGGTATTACGCAACATCGCATCGATTGTCGGCGCCTGGAGACTCGGGGCCACAAGCCTGCGGGGACGTTTGGCAATGAAGGACCGTCTGCTTTCTCCGTCTCCTCCCTCCTCTCTCCTCCTCCCCCTCCCCACACACTCTGGCATGGATTGCTGATTTGGCTTTTGTATGGCGAGGGACGTGAGGGGATCAGTCCCCAGTCACGCAGGAGGAGAGACCAGGGCGATGCGACCTACACACGGGGAGGATGTCAGGATGGAGGAGTGGCTGTATCTGCAAATGATCACCTGTCTGATTGTTTTGAGAGACAATGTCACCTTCTTACTTCAATGAGTCGATGAAGAGAGCAATGGTGGAATAGATGAAGGAGGAAAGAAGTTTATAACGCTGTTCAAGTGCGGGTGGTGTCCAGTCCCCGGAAAACGAGACAAAACAAGACACAAGCAGTCGGAAGACGACGCATTACTAACCAGAAATCCCTTCCACTCTCCTCGGCGGTCACATCGCATTCCTCTTTGCTGTTCTTGCTCATCGATAATAGCAGCGACAGCTGCAAATGTTGGCTCTGATCATCTGCCCCCACAATGCCCAGTGTTCCTCCCAAGGCTGATGGGAGCCATGATTACATGTATAACAAATGTGGGAAGCAAGTGCTGGTTGTTGTGGTTGGTGTTGCTGGGTGTCGGCAAACCTCACGGCGTGGGACCCACTCGCCAGACTCGCCAGACTCCAGGGGAGACACAGTCGACGATCGATGTCAGCATCTGGCGATGCGAGCAGCAGACTGGCCACACCTGGCTTGAGACTCTCATGCCTTCCATTCCTTGTTCCAGCCACCAACGATGTCAATGGCGACTAAATAGTCTTTGGGACGATGGAATAAGCCTTTTGTCGAAAAGCTTGGGTGATCAGCTTAATGCTTTTACAAAATGGTGGTGGTGGTGATGACGACGACGACGACGATGGTGATGATGATAAAGACGACGACGATGACGACCACTATCATCGCCACTACCACAAACAGCAAAGACAGCTAACCATTACTATCATTCTCATCATCATCAGTCTCAAAACGCTCGGCCAGTCCGTCAGGGTCAGGTGAACTACGTCACGCGAGACACCACTAAGTCTTTAAATAGAAACTGTTGTTGTCGTTGCCCGTCTCCTCACTGGGGTCTGTGACGTCACGGCTCTAATTGTAGGTGATCGCGTTCCTATCTGACGTCACAGTATTCCAGTGTCAGTGTTCTCTACCACCCTGGCAGGAACTCAAGACTCGTCAACTACAGGGACCATCGGCCTTTGAAGCTGCGAACAGTTCCGGTTGATTAAAGCCATCGAGGCGTGAAATAATCGTGTTTAGCTGTGTAACCAAGTACTGTAACATGTAACCATGGACACTATGATAGACTGAGTGTAGTTCCATTTTGACAGGATGAAGGCAATCACATAATGACCTTTGGCCACACGGTGCCAGCCATCAAAATAATCGTCGTGCGACCTCGGGTGGCCTGTTGACGCGGTCAGAATATCCTCCATCCTCCCCTCTCCCTCGGGGTATATGGAATCCCACTTTAATCTGTGAAGCCACGCGCAGCACGTGCTGGAGTAGTGCTGTGAAGTGGTCATCAGCAGAAAGCCGCCATGTCCTCGCTAACCGCGGATACCAGGGAATGCGCAGACAGCGAGAGCTTTCACTCTCTGACAGTATCTTGACCTCGCATATTTATATTCTCCCGAGTGTTTGACATGAGCTACGTTTTCTTGTTAAGGGGGATCGGGAGGTATGTAGTGCCTGTCCCTGCTTCTCAGAAGGGTGAGGTTCTGTTTGATTTCAGCACTCAGCCCTGACCTTTGGGAACTTGGCTTTTATTACAAGTCGTTGTTCTTTTTGGAATAGATAAGGTACAGAGCGAGACCTTTCCTTTCTTTTCTTTCTAAAACATATTTGATTACAGTAGATGACTGTAATAGGTATGCCCTGTACCTTTCTTATTTGTAGATCCAAAATTTGTTGTAAAAAATCGAAAGAGAAGGAATGATAGGTGTACACAAGTAAACTGAATAACTTCTCAATCTCTATCAAGACCTGTTTTAACTCCATTTATTCATAAATAGTTCGGCAAGGAACCAATTTGTGGCGCTGCCTGTTATACTATTAGTGGCACAGATCCCAGTGATACAGAAATCTGTTGGGTTCCTTCCATCGACATTCTGATGGACGGTACATGTGACGTCAGTAAACAAACAACCGGTGAGAGTGACGTCATAGGGAGTTAAGCTACTCTACCTCCAGAATGAGCCACTGGGTTTACCTGTTCACTGGGTACCTTCCTCAAGAGTGCAACCTCCTAAAATCAGCTTTTGATTTATTTTGGAATGTAAATACAAGATGTAATCGCTTTTCAAAGGCAAGTCTGTAGCGTGCCGACATTTTAAACATAGATGGGAAGAATTGTAAGTAAGAGCTGGTGGACTGCTGATGACATCTCCATGGAAACTCCTATTTGTTGGAAAGGAAATGTACACTGAATAAAATAACTTTGTTTTTTGTGAATTTCGATTTAAGGGAAATGGCTTTGGGTTGTTTTATATCCCGGCGCGCAATCACATACACATGCACACACACACAAACACACCCACACTTTCATTTGATTGCCTGCTCACTATGATGTGATCGGAAGAAGAGGTGAAGACACGTGTACATTAATTCAAGCCACACTCACTTCGAAACCTTCCTATAGTAAAGTCACAACCCGCGGAATAATTTACTGAGAGAACGAAATGGGAAAAGGAAGGACTGAAAGCACCGGAAGTTGTAACAGCTACTAGTGGCAGTGGAAACAGCTGCTGTGAAAGTGGCAGAAACAATGGCTTGATGAATGACATGAATGTCTTTTACTGCTCAACTGTCAAAGATAACAAATAGAAAATGTTCCATTGTAAGCACTAGCAGCGTGTGAGTTCGTGCATGACTGGCTGCTTGATGAAGTGCGAAACAAAACAATACTTGAATAATTCAAAACATTTATGTAAACTAGTGGTTTGGTTACAAAACATGTTTTAATTTTGCGAACAATAGAATATGTGACTCGCGGTAAATCCCGATATAGTGTCATGGGAAACATCTGGAAATAAAATAATAATAATAAAAAAATATATACATGACATTGGTAGTACTTAATAAAAGATACATTGAGGATGTCATGCCAATCATTGGTCGTGGCTGCTGCTTACAACGTAGACATCTTGGCTGGCATCAGAGGACACTACAGTGTTTGGACCTTTCAGCGCTCGCCAGACTGAAGACAATGTCTTCATCTTAAATAACAGATGACGAGGAACACATTCCGTGCTGATTAGACTGAGGATCTTCGATACACCTCCACTCTCTTTTCACTTTCCTCAGACGGTGGCACCCTCTCGTCCAATGCCGACACTGTGTGTGTGTGTGTGCGTGTGTGTGCGTGTGTGAGTGTGTGTGTGTGCGCGCGTGTGTGTGTGTGCGCGCGTGAAAGCTCAGGCAGCACGTGACAATGCACGCTGCCCCTGTGCCCGTGAGGATGTCGAGACTCAACGAGAGACTTTGTGAGGAGAGATGAATGTTGACGGAGGATGCGCTGCAGCAAGTTCTGTGTGTTTGTCTGCACGTGCAGGCGTTAGTCTGGTGTCGGGATGCGGCTGCAGGATCGACAGTCATTACCTCCGCACCGAGATGCCTCCACTTCCGGTGCCTGCCGTGGGCGCCTCCCTGCGGATAGACCTTGCTAGTTATTTCTCCGCCAAGAAGGGAGATAAGGCACAGCAGACAGAAGGAATAAATCAAAGGGAACAAATGCGCGGAGTCTGATAAGTTCCCGTTATCAGTCATGAGACGTTTAACGGTAGGTTCACACCCACACGGATCAGACACGTGATTGTGGCTTAGTTGATGAAACATCTGTGCTAAGTGCATGTAAGCAGCTATTGAAACAAGAGGCTAACTGACTGTGAGCAGTGTTCACTTTAAGTGAATGTTACACGTGATACCAAAGCGTCTTTCTTCCTTCTGGAGCTGTAGTCATCGAGGTAAAGCGACCTCAGTGTTATCTGTGTACCTCGTGTCCATGGCAAGACTTCTGCTGACCTGAGTAATTACTTGACAGGACTACCGTTATCACTATGGTAACACACACACAGTGTACAGGTGTTCACATCAAACGACACAGACATGGTGAGAACGTGAGAACGACGCCCATAGGGTGGGAGAGATGATGTCTGGAGAAAAAAACTGAAGACATGGCGCCAGTGTCTACAGGAGGCGGCCGGCAGTTAGAAACATCTCACATCTCATTATTTTCCTAATCGATGTGTCTTGTGGCGAACCTTTATTCTGGAAGTTTTCTTTCCTCCCGATGTTCTCTGATGTTCAATGTGCTTTAGGGAATGGGGTACATTCTGTGTTTCTATCAACATTAACATTGCACATAAAAGAAAATGGCTGCTAAGGCAATTTTTCTTTGTAAAGGGACTCTAGCAATTTTGCTGACGATCTATTGCTCTTGGGTAAGAATGCTGAGCATCTGAAGGGTGGAAGGCAAAAAGGATGAAGACCGGTGGATTCAAAACAAAGTGACAGACACGTTCACTCCACATCAGGTGTGAGGCTGGTTCGTCTCCGGACATTTTTAACGCCCTGCCAAAGTGGCCAGCCAGCCACCCTAACTTCACTTTGACCCAACACTTTTTTGCCTTGCTGACACAACAATCATCTCTGCCATGCAAACTGTTGCCGGGCAACCCTGCGACTGCCACAACATTTCACTGCAATCGGAAGTTGAGCTTAAGATCAATGGCAGGACAAGTCCGGACGTCCAGCTTGACAATGAACTCCAGATTGGACAGTCATCAGCGCTTGTTGGGCGAGGGAAGCATTAGGCCACCCGATACCCGTCCACCCCAGACAGCAGGTATAAAGTTTAGAAAATCCAGAGAAGAGATTATCGTACAACAGAAGTCGTGTTTAAGCTCCACAGTTTCACAAACAACGCAGACGGGAGAAAACAGTTGAAGACAGAATTGTTTGAAGGGAGTGGGCCGGCCAACGGATCAACGGCTTTTAAAAAATCGTGTAATGGTGACGTCATCTGACGGGGCTTTTAGCCTTGGGTTCAAGACAAGGATCAAGTGGTCGATACCTCGTTAATTCACCAGACGACCCGACACGGAGTCTGCCACTTCCCTCCCGTCCCAGTCTCAGAAGATGCCAGCACGTGAAGAACCTTGTCAGCTGCTGCGTCCCTCCACCTCCAGACGACGGGGTGGGTGGGTGGCACACCCTGAGGCGGGTATCCCCAGGGAGGGTAGTCAGTGGGTCGTGGACGAGCTGGCTCTACGTGCTGGACTCAAAAAGTCAAGCGCCAGCAGGCAACCGAGCTTCGGACAGATCGAAGGACCAGACTGAGGACGACCTCCATCCTTTACTTACAATCCTTGTCACAGGCATGTTGCTTCGCTCCTCCTCTTGTGTGGAGGACGTGTCACAGGCTGATTGAACTGCTTTTTCAAATTTTGGTTTTAGTATGTAGGTTAATTTAGAAAAAGCCATTAACGACCATGGAAACCAAACAGGGAAAATGTAGAAACTCGTGTCTAAATATTTTCCATTAGATGTAATATATTGTATTTCTGACAGATGAAAAAACAAAAACAAAAACAAAAAAGACATCAATAAGTTAAGCGTTGCCTTTTTATTGTTACGATGATCAAAACCACTCAAACCCACCAAACAAAGGAAACATGGAAACGAGAGATGTTGAATCCTCTTTCAAACCACCAAAAAAATTTAAAAAAATAAAAAAAATAAAAATGTCGAACAAAACAGAGCAGGTGCTCTGCAGAAAAGATCGTCGGAGGGTTTTCGGTTTTTAAAGTTTAATTAATGTCGCAGACTCTACGAAAGCTGGGGGCCAGGGACACAAACACTAATCACACCGAGGCTTGTCAGTTTGGTTTTAACGCCGTGCCAGCAGCTGAGGTTATAACACGGAGGGGCTTGTGAGGGTCACTGATGGGGAGACGATATCAAAGCTCTACTCTCTACATGCCAGTTGGGGGGGGGATGTGGGCTGGGGGGATGTGGGCTGGGGGGATGTGGGCTGGGGGTTGACATGGCAGATTTTTATAAAGAGGCTGGAGACGCTGTTAAGAAGGGAAGACGAGGAGGCAAATGAAGCCCACGGTCTGTAAGGGAGTCAGTTGTGTAAGACTGTCTGGCGACGTGTCCTGTCGTCTGTCCGTGGTGTTTAGTTGTCTGTGAGCCTCCATCACCAACGTCGCCACTACGTCAACGGTCTTTGTGGAGGCCGCACGGGGCGGTGCTCTCCTGACACTTGCCGGGGGATTGTCTCCCACCTTCACCCCTGTCCCACTGGGTAGAGACCTTCGGACAAAAGGTTACCCCGGGAGTTGCAGATAACCCTGTGGGTTCGTAGTCCGCTGGCGCCAGCAGCAAGAGACTTGCCAGGGTGTCGGGTAGGTAACGGTGTATCCACCCTCAGGCAAATGACATCTCAGTTCTCCGCCCACACAACTCTTTCTCTCTCATCGCCCTCAACGTCACGTCTAGGTGAGCAAAATGTCAGGAACTGAGCAACTAGGTATAAATAAAATTCACCCTTTACAAGAAAACAACCGAAACAAAATCTGTTTTTGAAGAGAGAATATAAAAGAAAGGAGAGGGTAGAGATAAGATGGGGAAGGGTGGAAAGGGAGAGAAATCAACTGACTTTTTACAAATGTCTAAACGAGGTTAAACTTTTATTCAAGAATTCTGAAATTGATTCTTCAAAAAACGGAAAACTTCACAAAGTGAATACACGTTCATAAGGCCAAGTGTTTGTTCCTTCTCTTTCTCACTTTTTCTCACTCGCTGTCCCTGACCCTCTTGTCTCTCTCCACCCTTCTGTACTGAATGAGCAGAAAGGGAGGTAAGGGTAGAAAAGTGATGTCAGGATGAACGTGGTCCTCTTACAGTCAGCATCAAGCGAGGTCAACGGTAGGTACGGTGACTACGTGGTCCGACTAACCACGTAGCGGGGCGACATGTTGAGTGCACGTGACTTGAGGATGTCAAAATAACGGTGATGTATGACGATAACGTTTTTTGCGTATTTCATTCTCTCCGTTACATTTTTCTGATTGCATGCAATTTCTGGAAAGGGAAAGGGGGCGGAAAGGGAGGCGTTTAGTTGTTTCTTGGCGTTGAATGGAAAAGGAGGATTAAAAAAATTGGTTACGAGAAGTAAGGTCAGTCAGGGGTCACATTCCATTTCCAATCTAAGAATAGCATTCCTCAGCAAACGTACACGTCAGCACTCGAGGTGAGAACCTTTCTCAAAACAACAGACTGCCGCTGATCTGTTTTCCTCCGGCCAGGAGGACAAGAGCGAGGGAGGAAGGGACTAGGGACAGGTCAGCGCACAGGTCAGTGGGATGTACTTCTATGACGTGTCACAGACCTGCCAGGACTGACCTGACACCCTGACCCCATGAGGCCGGCGCGCGGACACGCATCGTGGACAAAGGCGATGACACGACTTCAACTATCCCACCTGTGTCGACACACTTGAACTGTCCTATCCACCCGACGGTTGACAGACCGACGGTTGACAGTAGCTCAGTGTAAAAGACCAACGGCTAACAGTAACTTTAAAATAAGACCAACGGTTCCAGTCTGGCCACGAGAGTGGCATGAGAGTATCACACCTGTCATTTATGCAGATTCCTGGTCAGCAGCCTCCTTCTGTTGTCAACAGCTTCTTTCCTCCCTATCATCCCTTTCTCTTCCTCTTTCGTGATTCCTTCTTGTCTTATTGGTTCATGTAACAAAGAAGTCTTGTCCTGAGTCGACCTGACGATGCTGTAAAAATCTCCTGTCGTCTACAGGTATGCATTGTTTTTACACAACATCTTGTAACGGATGCTTGCAACATTCATTTCGATTTCTTTGGCACCTTGCATGACTGAACTTTGAACTTAGCGCACTGACTGCTGCAGTACCTCCGACTGCCGCCTCTCTGCCCTTGCTCCCTCCCCACGTAGTCCCTCCCTCAAGTTTTGTTTTATGTTATCTTTTCAGTTTTGGAGAGTTGCTTTTTGCACAAAAGATGTTTGCATGTGTTTGCCAGACCTGTGGGAAGGTGGTGCAGGGCTGCTGTATGCAGGATGGGGGGATGATGAGTGAGAATACGTCATGAGTGTGTACGCCTGTGTGTACGTGCATGTGTCTCCGGTGCGGTGGAGAATGTCGACTTGAATAGAGTTTCAAGAGAGTGTTTGCGATATTGTTAGAGTTGTTAGAGCTCCATTACGGCGTGTACCACCGATTGGCAGCACACATCAAATCTCTCTGTCACTTATTCACTCACTCACTCACAGATAAATGTGTGTTCAGTGAGCTATTTCATTACACCTGTTTTATTTATCAAGACCTAATTTCTTGAGTGTAGGCTTTATCTCCTTGTCGACATTTATTTATGGAGATATATTTTTAAAAACAATATCGCGGCTCGACCCAAACAAACAATAACGAGCAGTAAGTAGTCTGCTTCGCACTTTTACACTCAGACTTTGGACTTTGCGTGCTCTCTGCCAACATCTAAACGTCTGTTACCTGAACATCGTCTGTTTTCCTCCCGACCTCCCCCTTACCCACCCACCTTCACCCTACAGAAGAGAGTTTTGCAGCTGGCAATACTTTTTGTTTGTATGTTGGCCACTTACTGTGTACATGCGAGGAGCAGGTGATTGCGAGAGGAGGAGATGGCGGAGGTGAATCGCGCACATACTCCACTCGATGTTTTTGGACAAGTGTTCGCCACCCGGCAACATTACGCAACATCTTGCAACACCAGTGTTTTTACTCTGTGGCAGTCTTGTTGCTTATCGGCGTCAGGAGTTTGGCCACTCTGGAGGGAGAGATGGAGGAGTTGGGAGGCGTTGAATGCTGTACTCAGTTTAAAAAACAACGGTTCAGACGACAGTGACGTCAAGAGTTTCCCTCCAGTATCCGATTGTTCATTTGTTTCGAAATTGATGGGGAGGGTTGCGCTGTCACAGCTGTTATCTCGTCCTACAGTTAAAGTCTGGTCACCTCATGGCAGTGTGACACAGGTCATGACACTGTGACCACCCGAGTGACAGTCGTCAACGATTTACCGTTGGTCCTCCGTCGACACTAACCTGCTTTCTATTATACTTCGTCACAATACTGTCGTCACAACAGTGTCTCTATCAATGCCCTTACCTCAGACCCAACCACTGTTCGTTGCGCCGTACCGCTGCTCTCAGTTATTCATCACGAGGTTGGTGATGACACAAGTCCTTAAAGTCCACATACCATAAAAGAACGAAAGCCTTTTTTCGAAACAGTAGGTAAAATTACAAAATGTAATTTCTAGTGTCTAATATCTAACATTCTTCGCAAAATAGAAACTACAGCCTCGTCACACAAGCAGGTCAAACAGTTGACTAACAATAAGCATATGTTCCCAGCTCTACCATGTGACGCTCCCATCCTTAGGCAAACTGACGTCACGGTTGTACCTCCTGCTCTACATAGAGGGCAGTGTGCATGTTTCAAGGTTTCGGTGAGGTCAGCTGCTCAGATTTCGCAAGCTAGTGTCTTAATAATAGCGACATCATAAATGTCTTGGCATGAACTTAGCCAGACTTGTATTGCATTCTAAAAGTGTCTCCACGTATGTCAGTGAGATATAACAATGAACTATACTCAGTCATTCTACTGTCTTGCAATGAGTGATACCCATTAAATATAGCATCTTGTAATGAAGCAATCAGGTGAAACAATGGTCACTCTAAGGTGAGTCACGTGCACTGAGACCCTCTGGTCCCTGCTAGCAGGGGGCAGGGGCTTGACGTCACTAGGAGGATGAGTGTTTGGCGCTGGACGCAACCAATTAGCGCACCGAGCGTGGGAACGGCGCTGACGTGGCATGGGGCGACAATAGGTTTGCTTACCTGAGTGTTTTCTATTTCTATTTCTATTTCTATCAGTGTCCATAAACTGTTTTCACGTCAAGCCCGGGCACCTTGAACTCACAGGAGCGCGTGCTTGCTTCTTTGAAGATGGCGCCACTGGGTGATGACGCTTGGCGAGGATGGAGACCATGCGCTACACTGCGCATGTGCAGAAACAGATGAGCGTCATTAAAGACAAACCCGATTTTTTCCCACACAATCACAGAGTTAATTTATTATGGGAGAAACATTTCGCTGATTGGGCGGCTGGTGACACGTGACACAGCTCCTGTACCTGCGGTGATCACCATTGTGGTCAGGGAGGCAAGTGTGTTAAATCAGACCCTAACCACATGTAATATGCTCGCAGCACGTGATTACGTATCAAGAGAACTGTCTTGGTTAGAAGGAAAGATGCTCAGGCCAGGAACTTGACTTCTATGCTCATACTAATATCACAGGAGATTAAGGGAGTGCGGCACGTGCGTGTGTGTGTGTGTGCGTGCACGTCTGTGTGTTGTAGACTCATCACTAGGTCACCGACTCACAGCATATTAGGTTGTACAGCTGCAATATTTATCTTGGCGCTGAGTATATAAACACACGTGCACCACAGGGACTGGCTGTGAGAGACAGTATATCTGAGCTGACGTGATCCTCCGTCCGGACAGCCAACCTTGCAGGAGGACGTCAAACCTCCCGCAGGTGCAAGACGCTGGGGTTGACAGTGACGACAACAAAAGGCAAATCATCGTCTGCTGACAGTGTCATGGTGAATGATAGCATCCTAGTGACACAGTGTACAATAGGTATAGTCGCGCTTAGTCGTTATTGTAGAATGCTTGCGAGTCGTAAATGACACGTCACCTGGACGAAGACAACAGCCTTCTGAAAACACAGGCACAGAATAAATAACAGAAAAAAAAACTGTAAAAGTGTCAATAATGTAACTGTCAAAAAGGTAGCAAAATGACAGTAAGTACGAAATGGGAGAATGATCTCTGCCAACCACACCATGGTATACACAGCGAGTAGTTCTGGACATTGTGAAAAAAGTCAGTTAAAAACAGAAGAAGGCAGAGGAATGATGGAAGCTTCAAGATCTCGACACGGACATCAAGAAGACAAGATCAAGGTGGTGATGACACACACACACATACTTTGTTCCTCTTACTGACTGAGGTCAGCATCTTCACTCACACCAGACCCACACACTGTCCCCACAGGGACCTGCAAGACCACGGAAGACAACGGCGGGAGTTGAACCCTGGGCTGATGCAATCCGCACGTGGTGAGAACTCACGGCTCTTGTATGACGACTGACGTCTGAGAGAGGGACAGGGGGAGAGAGGAGGACAGGGGGAGAGATGGGAACAGGGGGAGAGAGTGAGATAGGGGGAGAGAGGGGTACAGGGGGAAAGATGGGGGAGACAGGGGGACAGAGGGAGGTGTAGGTGCTGTGGATGCTAACACATGAGGCACGCGAGTGTCAACACACTGTAGGCGGGGTCCCATAATATATGTCACCTTTCCTATCAGTGTCCCCCAAGCGAATGCATTATTAGGGCATTTATGTGGGGTGCAGTCACATATCGGTGTTGTTGCCTTTACACCTGACATATGACGTCAATCCGTTCTTGCGTGCCTACCTGTGGACTCAGGTGATATCTGAGCCCTGCACTGGGCTGTGTGACACTGAGGTGCCTACAAATAATAATTATGTTGTCGACTAATGTTACTCTGTGGCAGTTGGGAATAAAGAACTAGCGATTCTCGTGATAAACACAAACATTTTTTGTAAGTTCAAAGTAAGATCTGTTCGACAACGAGAACAGAGTAGGAAGAAAGCTGTCATGGATGTGACGAAGAGATCCAGTTACATTCTACCTTTCATTCCACCTGGAGAAATGGCTGAGTCCCTGTTCACAAGCCACAGTGGAACCTGTCTTGCTGCCCTTAGTGTGGTTTTACTTTCAGGCATTGAGAACTACCTGTACTATATGTATTATCGGTATACTTAGAACTTATGTACTATATGTACTATCGGTACATTGAGAATTATCTGTACAATATGTACTATCGGTACACTTAGAACTGTATGAACTATCTGCACTAACTGTGTATACATTACCCTCCATAAAGCTTTATTGAAGCCTCATGCTAATGGCTCCTATTCCGAATGTATTTTTTTTGTTTCCATTCTCTCATGTATTCTATGGATTGAAAAAAAGATCTTACAGTTCTTTCTATTTTCGTTACAAAAAGTTAATCTATTCATGACTTCACAAGTTTTCTATTTTTAGTTGTGTTAGCTATTTAGAAGGGGGAAAGTATTTACGAAGGAAAGTCACTGAGACAGTCAACGAATCCCAGGTGAAGTCCGCGACATGTCTTTAAAGAAAATTAAAAAAAAAAAAAACACCAAAAACAAACAAAAAACAGAGTTTGTGACGACTGTGACATATCTGTCTCAGGATGTGGACTCGTTATGAGGAGAGACAAAAACTGAAGGACAAGGAGATGTTAACGACCTGCTCTGTCTGCTGGTGACAAACGCGTGCGTGCCTGCCTGGCTGTGCACGCACATGTTGGTGACGTTCTGTGTGTGACAGACTGTTTAGCAAGCGGTGCAGTGACGTCAACATGGCAGTTGAAGCAATTTGAAACACCCGTCATCTGTCGTCAGCTGGCCGGAGGCTGGGAAAGGGTGGATGATTTAATATCTTAATTGTTTACAGGGTTTCTTTTGTCTACCTGCTGCACAGGTAGCAACGCTGAAAATAATTACTGAGTATACAACCACCCTGATGCTCCACTACATCCTTCTCGTGTCTCTCAAAGACCACGTCATCAATGAAGTTTACAAGGAACAGAAAGGACTAAGCAGTGAGACCCAAGAAGACTTGCTGGACACAGTGGAAGGACGCAGACGACGGTGGGATGGACAGAGTGGAGGTCCCGAGTGACGAGCACCCTGCACGGAAAAGTACATGGAGGAGACTTGGAGGAAAAGTGCAGGGAGGTCACGTGCACACGTGACGGTTCAAGCTGTCATCGTCCTGAAGTCTCTGGCTTCGTGGCTGAAGACAAATTCTTGTTTTCAAGTCGCAGGTCACGATGTCGACTGAGTACGCCCAGCCGCATGAACTGCGATTAAAAGTGCATTAACAAAATGAATGTTGTTACATGACTTTACGTGTATCCTCCGATCTGTGGTCGAGTCGCATGCACTACATTTTCGTGGCCGCTAGCAGATATGAATATATTTACAAGCAGCTTACAGCAACAAGGGATTTGGAAGGGCTTTAGGGTCCGCTCACCTGGTGGGCAGCTTAGAGAAACCTTCATAACAAGGGCTTCACAGTTCTTTGTTATAGGGCTACCCTGGCTACCTGGGAAAAACACATCTCGGATCTCAGATCTCAGATCTCAGATCCTACCAAAATGCAAAAAGTGTTTGTCTCACTCGCTCTGTCTTTCTTTGTAACTGTTTTTGTTTACAGAGATTCCTTATCCCATCCTTGTCCGGTAAATGTACTTTATCGTTTATTTCACGGGTTTGTGGGGAACTCTACGCTGTTATTACAGGAGGAGGAGGAGGAGGAGGAGGAGGAGGAAGAGGAGGAGGAGGAGGATTATTTATATAGTGCTTTTCCAACGATTTGCTCAGAACGCTTTAAAAAAAGATATACAGACCGATCCATGTAAACTGAATGACCAACAACCATACTCTCATATAACAGACACGCTTACTTCTACGATAGATATATAAGACTGCTCTGAATACTAAATTCTTTTATGGCAGACAGTATGGGTGTGGTGACTGAGAAAATGGAGAGGAGGGTGTGAGAGAGAGAGGGGAGAAGGGTCGGGAGGAGAGATAGAGCAGACGATGACTGGTGTAGCGGCTCCCAGTGTTCACTACATGAGAGCTGCTTACTTCCATTCAGTGGACGACATTTATCGATTCATTACAGTGATTTACAATGTTTTCCCAGCTACTCATCCAAACTGGAATAAAGCCCAGACCGTTAAGAAGAATGCGGTAGGTGATGGAGGTCTTTGTAGAAGTAACCGGCATTGTCTACTGTTTGAAACATCAGTAATTATTCAGCTAACGATGCAAAAGAGGACTGGTGCCCTGAACAGCAGCCATCACAACAATGCTGCTAACGACAGCGACCTGAGCGTAAAGAATGTAGACAATTAATTTAAATGAAGCTGTCGCGGTGTACGGAAATTGTTAGAACCTCTTGGTAAAACCTCCCCCCGGAAAAGTCGTGCTAGCCTCACACTTGGGGGTCTCTCTTGCTGGCGATGTGCACGTGCTCAAGGCTTCCCTGATAATGTCGCATCATCCAGACAAAAGTTCTCTTTCTTCTCCGTCAAAATTCAGCTTTTTCGTCTTTTTCTTCCCTTTATAACACTTTTCTGCTTCGTAGTTTCCATCTGAGAATAAGATGAACAGACAACATGCACTACCCTTCCTACCCCCGCCATCTTGTTGCACGCTGTACATAAAGGATGTTGCACGCTGTATATGAAGGATGCTGCAGTACTTTGATCAGTACAGTCCAAGGGTCCTGCGTGTTGTCAAGAGAGAGGAGACGAGCCTGGAGAGACACCGTCCGGCGCACGATCCCCACCCCGGACATCCGCAGCAAAGATGTGGTGACGACGTGGATGTAAGGCGATCTGTGGCTGACAGTTTGATCATTGCCAGCTTTGCGTGCTGAACCACCCTTTACAAGTCGGTTGGTGGCACCGTGAGTTGAGGAGAACATCTGTCTGTCAATGTGGTCTGCCGGCAACACTTCTGTCCTCTTTCTATCCGCTTTTTTCTTTTCTTTTCTTCCGCGTTTCCAGAGCGAACGAAAGGATGCTTGTGTCGGTGAGACCGGTGTCGGGGTGGCTTACATGGTGGAAGGAGAGAAAGACAGAATCTGTAGGAAGATGAGCAGGACGAATACAGGTCTGTAGACAAGTCGTGATTATGCTAGATGTTGGAAGTCGTCTCTGGTCTGTGAAGCCAGCCGAGCAGCAAGTCATGAATGATGCATCAGGCTTGGAGGGTCAGCTTTGCCCGTCACCATGTCCGAGAGGAGAACAGTTACAGAAGAGATCGAAAGAGAACAAGATAATTTAGACAAACGGAGAGACATAAATCTGTCAGTTAGTCCGATCGTCCGCTGTTGTTTAGTCCCAGACCCTCTCTCTCCATGTGTGTGAGAGAGTAGCAATCACTTGCATTCTGCATCTTCCCTCCCCCTTCATCCGTACTTTGTGTTTCCACTCACTAGACTACTTTATGTCTTCACTGTATTTATTCCCACCTTCTACTTTTACTTCACACAAAGCCACCACAGTGTAAAATTGTAATGAAGGCTGCACAGGGAGAGTTTCTAATGGTCTCAGAATACAAATACAAGATTTAAGACAGATTATCCCGGGTAGATGTAATGTCTAAAATTCAAAGTCTTTTTCCCATCACATCAAGTGTCCTCAATGCCTGCGGCGTCCACACTTTAAAGAAAATAATTCTTATTATCGACAGGAGGTACGGGTACAATCACTCTTGTTTCACTGACTGACCCTGGGACATTAAAACCCACCCAGAACTTTGCACTGGGAATGGCCAGCTACAAATTCATGGGCAAGCATTTGCTTAGCATGCTGTCTGTGACTACTGAGTGTTAGTGGGGTGGATTGAACCCTTACCTACACTTCACCCCGATTTATGCGCGTCTTGTTGCGGCTCCGTGTGTACCCGTTTACTCGTAGTTTCGTTAACAAGTTGCAGGTGAAGCCGTTCACGTGTCGCTGTTTAAGAGTATGGTGGGCTGGAAACTTTAGTACTAAGATCAACTTGTGTTGAAATGATGAAGAACGCATGAAACGGAAGGAATTATTAAGTATATGAAAAGTTCATTTCTTGGGAGACGGTTGAACAGAACTCAGCCTGGTCAAGATGATTGTATTGTTGACATTCTCTCACCTGTCGTGAGACTTGCCATGAGACTGATGGTGAGTTGTTGTGACAATATGTTGGTGTGTGTGTATGTGTGTGTGGAGTGTGTACGTACACACCTACACGTCCTGTGTTAACAGATGAGTGTGTGTGTGTGCTGCTGGTGTCAACATCAGCGCATCTGCCACTAAGTCCACGTCCACAGGTAAAGCAAGTCCCTCCCTACCTCATCCCCCGTCCCCTTCCGACTCCCTGGCGCACGGGGGGACGCACGAACGAGAAATCGTGACTCGCCCATGTGGGTGTCCTCAGGAAGAGGTAAACATCTGCTGGTAGTTGTTTATGGCTCTTAACGAGGCTGATACAGTCGCCACATCTTGCGTGCCGCTCGCTTTTTGTTCAACTCAGCGATTTTACTCCAGGCCTTTTCAGGCATTTACCTGGCCACCCGTATCTCTCTTCCAACAAAATATTCGAGCTTCCCTTTTACAGGAAATGACATTCTTTCTTTCCTCTCTCTTTCCCTCTCTAAGAAAAAACAAATTGACTTTAAATAAAGTGTGGCTGTCAGCCTCCCTACTAGTCTGTGAGAATCATAAATGAAGTCTATGACATGCAGTTGGAGTCCAACAGGAACTATCAAACCGAACACTACCCGAAAGTTGCAAGTGTGACATGACCAGCGAGGTGTCAGCGTGACAGGAGTGTCAGCACTCTTGTATTTTTGGCAACAGTCTGCACGCCCAAGAAAAGATCTGTTTTTTATTGCTTTTCCCGTTATCTCTACGATCGCCGGCTAAATTTATCGCTAATCACAGTACTTTTCCAAAGTCTGAACCCTCCAGCATTGGAAGTTTTCTTTGTGTCAACAGGTCGACACCCCGGGTGAAGACCGAGTCTGAGGTAGGAACGTCACCAAGGCACCACCCGTCTGTGAGCCACTGCGACCCTCGCGACATATTCGTGTCACCGCCAATACACCACAACCACACTTACTTTCTGAAGAAAGAACCTTGGCCTCTGTTCCTTTGTGTATCTACCTGCAGCTTGCCAACCCTGCTCTAGAGTACGCCTCAACCGATCCTTCTCTCTCTCTGTTTTTTTTTTTCTTTCTTTTTCTCTCTTTTTGTGTTGGGTTTTCAAGTCGTGGATTAACGGTTGTGTTTAAAACTTCATCCAAACTGAAACCGAGCCAAAATGTTTTGTGGTCTGCAGTCCTAGAGAATAGCACACGAACAAGACAGGAACGCCAGACCTCAAGTTGCGTTCAAAATATTATTATTATTAAATATTGTTGGTGTTGTTTTGTAGTGAGATGGAGTGTGTGTACTTTGTGTGGGTCCGGCTGTGGTTGTTATGGTGATAGAGGTTGGCACTATGTCCTGGTATTATTTGAGCTAACCCATCAGCAGAGTCAGGTAGTAAACACTATGAGCAGGTTGACACACAGTCGACTCACTGAGCTCTGTGAGCAGGTTGACAGCAAAGACCATGTGACGCAGCACACCTCATGATGTACGCGACGAGGATCATTCAGATGTCAGTGAACATTCATCTCAAATTTTTGGGGTTTCGGTTGTGAAAATTCAGGAAAACTGAAAACAAAAGTTTGCTTATGTCATAACAACGACAGCTGTAACAGCTGTTTGGAGACTCCATCATCAGGCCAGCTGTCTACAGCTGTTGGCCTTCATGAGCTCTGCATGCTGCTGTGACGTACCAAGGACAGGCCCGACAGTCAGAGAAAGACATCGTCTAGTCGTGAATAGCACCTAACTACAGTCCACTACCAACCCACATCCACAGAATCAAGTACAGAACTTCAAGGTTTCAAAGGTTTATTCACACGTGTACGTCACGACGGACGTGAGGCAGTCGTGTGCCACCACGTGTGACATCACCTGAACCCATGTCATCTCCCTTCTCGTTCTCCAGCCCACAGTTTTTCTTGGCTCTCGATTATGTCACACATATCACTAATGTCTGTGTCCACCCTGACACGACTATCTCACAGCTCTTATGTTGTTGACGCAGGCTGACAGGTTGTCGTGCTGACTGTTGTCTAGTCTGTACACGTTACACATGATGTCACCCTGTTTACACACAGCTGACTTCACGAGCTTTCATAGTCAACCACATACAAGCTGACGTAGTACACAATACAACTTTTGGAGCTGTTTCTGTATTATTTGACAAACATTTTAATATCTTCCCGCAGGTGTTCACACCAAACTGACTGTTCACACCACCCACCCCACAAACGTGGCAGTGCCCACACTTTACAGACGCTTTCCAAAATAGATTCTTCAGAGCAGACCTGCACCTCGTGCCAAAACCTGTCAGGGTGCAACGGGGGCGCAGTAGATCGACGGATGTTGATGCTTCACAGCAAGTTTGCAACTCAGTCTGTAGTAGGTATTACCGCCAGCTCGTCCTGCGCACAGAGAATAGTGCTGACGGCGGGTATAAAGACACACGTTTGTGTGTACGTATGTATACGTGTGTGTGTGTGTGTGTACGCGCGTGTGTAAATATATGTACGTGTGTATAAGTGTGTGTATATATGTGTGTATATACGTGTGTGTGTGAGAGAGAGAGAGGGAGAAAGAGAGAGATGAAGAAGCCTTTCTCTGTTGTGTCTTATGATCTTCAACAGAAGAGACTAGACGTGAGGTGTGTGTTCTACTACAAGACTATTAGCAGTCCCCCCTCCACACACCTACACCACCCACCCTGATCTCCATCCTGCCATAGAACGTCTCCAACACGACTGTCGGCACCTACACAGCTCAGACTTGTCTTGTGTAAACCTTGTGCAAATGTTTTGTGCACGGAGACGATGGTGTGGGGGGCGAGGTCCAGGTCCTGGTGTGTTGAGACAACAATGGAGGGAAATGAAGCGGCACGTGAAGCCCTCATTAGCGCACCTCGTCCGCCGCACGTGCTTCACAAAACAACGCGTGTACCCCTTCCCTTCTCTCCCTCCCATCAATGAAATGCCAAAAGAGCATTGTGCTCAACTTCCTAGGACTCACCTAACGAACAACAACAAGTCCAACTTGTGACAGACAGAAGAGGTCTTCTTAATCACTCACCAGACATATCAAAGGGAAATATCAACTCGTACGGAGTTTGGCAATGTACCCAGCTCAAGACAACAGGGCCAAGGTCACAGGTCCACCCGGGGTGTGTATGTGTGTGTGTTGGGGGGACGAGAGGTGTGACGCACGCACAGCCCTACTAGTCCGGTCATTGATCGAACACAAAAGTCGACGTCACCTACGTCACGCACCCCGTGTGTCCAGGGCTGAGAGCTTCGTCAGCCGCACGCACGCTAATGAGTGACGCACGAGCCAATGTGAAGGTGTGACGTGACAGAGTGCGGCCTGTTCACTCACTGAACTCAGCTGCTACAGAGAGTCACGACTAGGGCTCAACACTCTTTATCCCTGTCTTCCTGTCTGCCTCAGTTTTTCTCATTACACTTTATTGGCTTTAAGCCCAGGCCGGCATGTTTAGCCTTAACACCAAGTAAGATGTACATCACACAACATATCACACAATATATCACACAACAACAATCTGAAGTGCACAACAACTGATGACAAGATGGCAAAAGATATAGATGAATAAATGATACTAAAAATATACATATATAGAAATTACGTAAATAGTGATAATGCAATTCAAATAAGTTTGCTTAAATTAATAATTATCCTTTTAGATGTAATGCTCATCAGCTGGCGACATGTAAATATATTTGGACAATGCACAAAATGTACAGGAAGCAGCGCTTCAACAAACGGTTAACAACGGGTGAGGACACAGAAACATTGAATGAAATTCGTCACCGACCTCATCTAGATGACACAACGGACACCTTAAATATCTGGGTATGTCACTGTATCTTAATGACTGAATAGTGAAGTTGTGGTACTTTCATCTACATTTTATTAAATGCAAAGGTGACTAACGACATCGCCGTCGCTGTTGCAAGCAAGGAAAGAGGTTTTGTCGTACGTTGGGAGGGAGACGTCTGGCGGCAGACAGGAATTCCAGAGATTGACGGACGCGACAAACTGAAATGGAAAATAGCCTTTAGAGTCCGGGACAGAGACATTCCTCAGTTTATAAAGAAACTAGTGTGCTCACTGGAAACTCAGGTGAAGGTTTACGTCAATGACAGTTGCAGCTATGGCGGCTCCAGACAGGACACTAGTGACACCTACATGTAGAAACCTGGTATATACACTCCAGACAGTACTGAGACCTACATGTAGAGACCTTGTATACACAACCTTACAGCTGCTGTCAGTGCTGACGCCCCTCACAAAGTACTTACAGTCACGTCAGCAACTGACGTCCGTGAGACTTTGAATCCCTTTGTCTCAGCTCTGGAAGACTGAGGACCAGCGGGTGGAGGACTGGGGTACCAGACCAACGTCATCGTAGTACTTGCTACATGCATGAGGTACAGGTAAACATGAGATGTCATAAAAACAACAACAGTGGAAGCCCACTTGTTGACTACAATAAACAGCCAGTCCCGATGACAGCTACAGAATAATGATCTATGTTCCTTTGCTCTGCTGGCTGAATGCAAAGTCGACTCCGTCTTCTTCCTTCTCTCTCTCCTCTCTGTATAAGTGTGCGTGCATGTGTGCGTGCACGGGTCGCACGTGTTTATATCGTGCGCGTGTATACGCCAGCCCGTCAAACAATGGATGATGAGCAAAACACCCTTGTCAGTATTAAAATAGTGTTTTCCGTCATATTCTGGCACCGTTGTCTGTTTTCTTTTTTTTGTTCTATTTGTCAGCAAGTCTTCCACGCACGAAGTTCACTGCAAGCTTCTCCAAGACCGTACCCGTGCAGCTGTCTGTAGATTCCGCCATGATGTAAACTGTCCAATGTTTACCTGCTCTGCCTCCTGTTTGTTGTCTTTCTCGTCTTTGTCGTGTGTGAACCATCCAGCGGGGTCATGTTTGGCACTCGTCGGTGTCAAAATAAGAATAGTTTGTAACAACATCTCCTGACTCATCTTGTAGCTTGATCTTGCAAATGGCTTGGTTGACTGAGAAAAGAACTGGTTGACAAACGTGTAAAAATGGTGTGAAGAAGACACGATGGCCGAGAAGTTATTTACAGCAAACAATGTGATGTCACGTGCGGCGTAACGCCTCTGATGTAGCAGCGATAACGTAACAGATGAAATGAAGATCGTTACGTGATGATCTCATTTTGACACAGTGGACTGTGGACTCTGCCGAACGAAGTTTCAAATCCAGTGTCGGTAAATGTAGCCGTCAATGTGTGTGTGGAGAGGTAGCCATCTTAACGGGCAACAGCAAGCACGGAAAAAGAAACAAATGAGAGCAACTGACTGAGTTGCCTGAAGAGACTTGCCTGAAGTACTCAATGAAAAAGACTACGAAACTCACAACAGCGAGAATTTAATGAAAGGAAAGAAGGAAGGAGATAAAAGATGAGGTCTAACAACAGACCAAAACATGAAGGAGAGTAGTCGATAGCTGACTAATGACATGACATCTTGACAATTTAAGGAAAGGAGAGAGAGAGAGAAGTGAGAATAAAAGAAGCGAAGAAAGCAAGCAATGACACACAGACAAGCAGGAAGGGAGGGATTGAAATTCTGTCTGATCTCGCTCTCCCTGGTTTTTATTCTCCTTCGTATCATCTTTCCGTGAGAGCTCTTCTAGCGTCAAAGTATGTCCCAGAAAAATAAAATACATGTGCACGAGGTGTAAGGTACGTGTAGCGTGGCCCGCTTAGCGTGGAGGTGTGCGTGTGTGTGTGAAAGAGAGAAAAGAATAAAATAAAGGATAGAGAAAAGGAGATGACGTATAGGTTTGTCATCATTATCCTCATCTTTATCCTAAGAAGAAGGAGGAAGAGAGGAGGAAGACGTGCATCAGGTGCACCTGCCCTACAGCCTGATGCGCGTGCACACCTGAGTTCTGTGGAGCGCTGAGAGAGAATGGTGTCACGTGCTGTAAGTAGAAGAAAACACGAAGCACTTACAAGACGATATCTGCGTGAAATTGTCATCATTCTTACGAAATGCCAGACTGATAAGGTAAGGACCCGCGCGGCACATCAAAGAGTCGCGGGCTCTGTGAAGTCCCCGACCGGGTGCGTGGACGGCCTGTCGCTGCCTTCCGGCATCTCTCTTGTGCACCCTGCTGCTTTGAATGAAGATGAGGCTACTCACATCTGTATATTTATTCTACACATCGCCTTCTTCTTCTTAAAGAATGGGCTTGGCAGAAGATGATAGAACCAGCAGCGAAATATTTTTATCCGCATCTCTCTGCTGGAAATGTAGACTTGGTAGATATTTCTTGTTTTCGGATTCCGTTACTTTTATTATCCGAAACAAGATTTGTCGTGACATCCTCCCCCAACCCCTCTACCTGACCCCTTCCTGCACAACTCAATAGCCTTCATCACCTCACCTCCTCCCCACCTGCAGGCTCCTCCACGCGGTCCTAACGTAAGCCGCCTCGTCAACAAGCTATCAAGTCACCTCCATAAAGAAAACACCGTCAACAAGATCCTCAGTGTGTCTGCTGCTACCTCACCCTACTCCCTAGCCCCCACGCAATAAAAATCCTAACCCTAATCTCTCTTTTACCTGAGTTGGATGAGTGATCAAATGAGCGAAACTGGCATCGGTCTTAAAAGGTGTAGGGTGACCCCAGAGGTCGCCAGCGTGTTACCTGTACAGGTTTGAATTGCGCACCTTCGTGAGAACGCCGCGTGGAGCTACCCGGCTCATTGTGACAGCTGCACGATAGGATGTCTTGGCATGGACACTCACAGGGACAGCTGTCCCATGCTATAACTACAGCTGTAAACATCCATGGATACTCACAAGGACAGCTGCCCCGTGCTATGAAGACCTGCAGCTGTAAATATCTCTCGATGGACACTCTCAGAAGGACAGCTGTCCCGTACTATGACGACTGCAGCTGTAAATGCAGAAGGAAAGAGTTTGTTTACACTGTCCTTTCTATACAATTGTTACACACTGACAGGTGTATTTGTCAAGTTGTCTTTGACAATTTATAATTGGAACTGTCTTGAACAGTAACAGAATGTTTGTACGTACGACCATCTCGCACACTACAGCTGTCCTATAAATCTTCAATAAATAACTAAATGAACTTAAACTTACAGATGGTTCAAGTCAAGATTCCTGGAATGAAAGAAAGACTTGTTGATGTGATTACTGATTACCTAACCCTCTTAATTACGACCTGATTATGGTGGAGTTTAGCGAGTGTTAGTAGGAAGGTTTTACTGTGTCTGACAAGTGGCAGCGTTTGGCGCTGCGCGTGCTAAGGGAGTCGAGATCTACCCGGGGACGAAAGTATCACCTGTACACCCGAGTGTTTCACCTGGTGGGATGTTATCAACTCCCTTGGTGTGTCACTTGATCTGTCATATCAGTGCAGTTACTTACTGTCCGCAGTGTTACTAATCTCGCTTTATCTCGGCCAGGATGAGCAGGATACGTCAGAGCACGTCACAGCTGTGGTGGTGCTGGTGCTCACATACCTCCAGTGCTGACTGTTCAGTGAGTGTTCACACTCGCCATCAACAGTTTAAGGCGGTTTCCTGGTTTCCATCCACTACATCCTCACCTGCTGTGTTGTCACGTACTATGTTCCTGCCAGAGTCCAAGCGGAATATAGTTTGTCTAATGTCTACGTGTCTACAGGTCATTACTGAGACAAACGACAGCCACACAGACTTTACTGTTTGGTAGACACGCCATTACACCAGCAGTTACTGTACAACAGGGGGATGGCCACCACACTGCGAACAACTGTACAAGTTTAGTATAGGAAGATAGACGTCATTGGACGTCATCATTACGGCAAGACGTCATTACTACGACAAGACGTCAACATTACGACAAGACGTCATTACTATGACAAGGCGTCATTACTACAAGACGTCTTTACTACGACCAGACGACAGTCCTGTGGGATTATTCCGTGGTTGTTTACATTTCATATTTATTTATTACAAGGCACTGTAAAGAAGACTGTCACAATAAAATAAAATCGCCCGTCTATCGCTTGTTTCTACTCGTTCTATTTTAAAAAGTAAAAGTTTGCTTGTCCTTTCTCTCTATCACACACACAACCACCACCGCTACACTGTGCTCATCATTAGACTCAGAGAAAGAGAGAAGGTGAGAGGTGTAGTGTACTCTCCACACTACCAGACCTCTTTATTTGTCAACCTACTTTGTTGTGTCACTGTAATATCGTTGTTTGTATATTACATGTACGGACCACTTGTGACAGGCTGGCTTGTGTTGATGTCGTTAATGATGTCACACACACATCATGACATGTTTTTCATATTGTCAGTAAGACTCGCCGGGTCACAACCTTCCCCTCTCCTCGCCAGCTTTTTAGTGTTGATGAGTGTGTTTGTACATGGAGAAGATCTTGATAGGATATAAACTTTCATGGGGAAAACCGCTTCATCCATGTCTAGTCAACCTAAATAACTCTAGGAATTCTTTACACACACACACACAGGTGCACGCTTATACGGACGCGCATACATACATACCGGCACGTGCATGTGTATATAATGTTGTTTATCTATCCAAGCACACAAGGATGTTGCCCAGTGTCCATCAATGTCCTTCCTGGTCTCAATGAGATTAATTAAACAACAGTCCCACTGTAAACCAGGTACACAACACCCCGGGTATGCTCACCTGACCTCTCAAGGTTCAGACATTTCTAGTTCAAGGTCGGGTTTGCTGGATATGTACGCATGGCTTTAATTGGCTTCTCTCGTTAATTAAAAACAAAATCAAAGGGAGGTCACCGGTCCTGTAGAGGACCCTTACAACCTGCAACATCAGCGTCATGGCTGTGAGGTCAGGTCTGATCGTTCTACTCTCACATCTCCGTGTCTGCGACTAACAGATGTACTAGCAACGTGTGGCTGATGACATTTACTTACCTGTAGTTTTTCATTGCGGTAGTAATGAAATGTGACTGATATCCAATTCCATCTTTAAGAAGACTCTGCTAAGCTCCAGTGATATGCTCATAAAAACCTCGTAAAATTCTAGCTTCAACTTCTTATCAAATATTTCTAGTCTATTGCATTCTCTCTTTTCAGCTCATTCTGGTCTATTTGGGTCTCTCATCCAATAGTTCTAGTTTCTCTTATCAAATAATTCTAGTCTGTTCTTGTTGCATAACTTTGCTTGTGTACTTCCGAAAAAAGTCAGAGCACCTGCCCTCCGCATGTCGCCGTTAGTTCAACACTGTTTACATTGCACTTTTATTTGTGTATTTATTACTTTTGCTGAATGCGACATCCCGATACTGTCGGCTGTTATCACATGACATCAAACACTTGAACAAGACTCGCAAAGCGAGGTGAGGGCCGTGTGATGGTCATTAAATGTTATTACCTGGTGTGGACGTGGTGCTGTGATGCTGTGCGAGATAAATCTCTGACGTCAAATAATAACGGTCCCTGTGATAAACTAACAGGTGGTAGTCACAACTATCAGAATGTACAGTATACTGCTTGAAAACAGAAATGAATAGTCAAACTTAATAATGACAAATATTATTCTGTCACAAAAGGACAAAAAGCAATCAAAGTTTTTGACGTGAACACTGTTTTCTACTGTCAGACCAAGCACACTCCAGTCTCTGCACATAGGTAACCGGCCAGGTGTTCAGTTCTTCGCAAGTACACACAATAACGTGTAATGAAACATAAAAAAGCTGTCTTCCTCTACAGTAGGAAATCAGCGCAGTGGACTGTGGGGTACCTGTGTCTGTAGAATTATTAGAGCGGGGTACAAACACCCGGGGTGCAGTTTATTCCACCTCAAGTCGGATGCAGGGTGCCGTTTATGTGAACTCCTCAGATACACAGATATATGCCTTCTAGGACAAACTTTTGTCACCTAGTAAAGTGTTGAGTGCGTGAAGGAAAAGTTGATTCGACTTTGATTTGATTTACATAGCGATGTACTGAAGCTGACAATAAAAGCTATTTCAGTTCTCTCTTCTTCTTCTAACTTCCGATGGATTCAATTCGATTCAGTTCTGTAGACTCGACAAGTCGGTATAACATTTCTGATCTCTCTATGATCACCATACACACACACACACACGCACACAGGAACGCACACGCAAACACACACACACGGGCGCACGCATGCACGTTACTTTATGCAAACAGTCCGTGATTTTGCACGAGACATGACGAGATCTGGAGAGGGACATGGCCAGGTGGACGTTCCCACACACTGAATGCTACGTGAATACTACGTGACGTGTCGGCAGGTCTGGCCTCGTGTATTTCCTTTCCCTGCATTGTGGCGGCTGTTGTCACTCGTGATAAACAAGGTCCGAGACGTCCTGGAGGTGCTAATGGCGCTCGCATTCATTATGTCCTCGGCGTTTACGACCCTCGACAGACGACACGGCTCAAGTTCTCCTCACAATACCTGATGGCTTTATTTGTTTGTGCGAATGTGCTGAGAACGAACAGATACAATTGATAAGTGAGGACGTCCGTCTGTCTGTCTGTCTGTCTGTCCGTCCGTCTGTAAGTATTCTGTACGTTTAGTGAGGCTCCTGTGTCTAAAACTTACAAGATGACTTGCAGTAATGTTGAGAAAGTGGTTTCAAGTTTCAAGCTTCGTTCTCACGGCAACAAAACATTTTAGCTGCTACACCCCAGGTACCCGGGTACATCAACTACAGTTTAGGGTGGTAAAACGCATTGATTACATCAGCAATAGTTTACGAATGCGAAGTACCCGGGGTACAATCACTGGCACTCAAACTGATGAGTCATCGCGGCTGGAAGGATTGTCATGAAGTCGGTAACGGAGAGCAGCTAAACAAAATTTTAAAAACCCTCGACAGACTTGTGAATCTTCTACCCGTTTGTTACAGCTCTCTAATCTGTTCAAAGTACTCAAAAGACTCCTTTCTTCAAACTTTAGTGAAATTCTAACCGTGGAAAGTGAGGTATTAGCTGCTGTTTCACGATAACGGACACCTGTACTTCATACCTGTACCATGTACCTATGCTACGTATCTGTACCAAGCACCTGCACAACGAGCACACTCACTCTTATCACTCTCGTCTTTCGACCTTTGAACACGTGTTCAGCCGTCGATTGCTGGTGAAATAATGAGCAAATGAGGTTATCGCCACAAAGCCGAAATATTTCTTGTCTAATCTTGAACCACTGACCCCGATTGGAGCAGCAGTCGCAAAGCCCGGGTGGACCCGAGCACCCAGCATGGCGAGCTGTTGATGCAACATTCGCTTGACACACTTACACAGGGAGTCAAGATTATAAACTGTTAATACCAGTCTAGGTCCATGACATCTGACTGCCAGCAGTTTGATGGAGAAAATATATTAAAGTAGCTTGTTTGAACAGTATATGTATGCTGTTATGGTGTGATGTGTATGTACAGCAAACATACTACATTACTAGGATTATTCCCGATATAACTTACAAATATACTTTCATTTTCGTCACTCTTGTTTCTAAACAAAGAGGTCAGGCCTTTCCACCATTTTGAAGGCAGTGACGATGTTTGTAGCGAGCAGAGAGACGAGCTGTAACTTGTGACTTTTGTATCTGTAGTCGGGATCTCCTGTGATCAAATCCCGCCTTAAAACCCACTTTATTTTGCTGGTTACAGTCCATAACCGCAGTTTACGAGGCACAGTAAAGTTTCTGTGACCTTTCTTGCTGACGACATCGCTGTGAACCAACGTACGAGCCAGCGCTAAAGTGTGCTGCACGTGACTGTACGTGACGACACATGTTTTACGTCTTCTTTACGTCGCTTGCCCGCGTTCGTGCTTAAAGTGGCCTTACCTGGTACCCGTCTGGTCCCCTTACTATGTGCAGTGGATGGAGGCCTGCAGCAAACGGGTGGCTGGTCTGCTGAGTCCTTGGTGATGATTGGGGAAAACGGTATCGAGTGTGACGTCGCGCTCGACTGTTTACCTGCCTTAGATGGGTGTGACATTGACCTACTAGCCTCATGATGTGGACAATGTGTATGACCGTTATTTAATGGGTAGGGGAGCAACTACGGGTGCCGGTTTTCATAAATACATAAAGACAAATAATGCAGTTTGCATACAGTAACAGCAAATAATGCAGATTCCTAAAGTCCGAATAAAAGTTTCCATAAAATGAAAATGACACATTTCCTATCAAGAGAAAACAGAATGATTTTGTGAGAGATCAAAATTGCAGGAGAAACAATGGTTATGTCGCTTTGTTCATGAGTGAGTGAGCTTTCCATTCCACCCAAGAGGAGGAACCACCGGCTTGGGGTTTTCTTTATTCTTTTCTTTCCTTGTGAAAGCGTGCGTGCAGCGGGCTGCGATCTTATTAAACGGTGTTCATACATCCTGATGGCGGCAAGACAGAGAACCTGCTGACGTTTGTGGTCAAACGAGCTTCCGGAGGAGGAAAGGAGCGACAAGCTGGCCCGTCTCCTCGTTCTCATGGGAGACAACTCGCAACCACTCGCGAGGTGCTGGCAGACGTCGCTCCGCCGAGCGTGGGACGAAAAACAAATACGGAAAACAGGAAAGGGACAGACGGCCCAGCGCATCGGCCAGTGGCTTCGTCACGTTGCTCACACCCCTCCGTCAATGTCCGACCACCTGCTGCAGGCGTCAGCACGTGCTGTGGACAGTGGGGCAGCGCACACGGCGGTGGTGTGGGGCGCGGGGCGTGAGTCCCTGGCAAACGCAGAGCGGAGCGGTGGTGTGGCGTAGATCGTGAACAAGGCGCACGGGCACCACACACACACACAGACTGTTTCACACGCAGTGTAATCTTTGACTGCACAAGTACGCATTGTGTCATTTGAGTAAAAAGTCATCAAGCAAAAAGTGCAGAGCACTAAATAGCCCTGGGAGTGTGTTGTATTCATTACTTCAAAGCTTAATAGAAACTTTGTCCAGAAACAAATTCTACTGCTAATCTCATACAGTGCAACAAAAGCCTTTTAAAGGGCGCCGCAAATCGTTTTCGTGAATTACCAGCCTTTTATAGTGCACCGTAAATTTTATTTTGTGAACGGCAAACTTTACATAATGAACCACATTCATGTCGTGACCATTGCAAACATCGTACGTTGCATTGACCCTAAAAAAGCCTGCACTGCACCAGGCTCCATACATCAAGGATCCATTGTACTAGGCTCCATACATCAAACCTTGACTACACTAGGATTCATACATCACTGCTACACTGCCACAAGCTATGCAGGCTCCAGTCACGTGCCTTATTGAACTTCATCTCACACGGAAGGATGACAAGTGTAGCGCACAATGGTTTTTAAATGTGCATCGTCTATGTGTGTATATATGTAGGTGTATGTGCATGTATGTCTATGTGTATGTGTGTGTGGTCGATCTGTTGCCTGCCACATGCGCCTGACGGGTAGGAGGGCGCTGACGGGTACAAAAAGGCCATTTGGCGTGGTGCAATCACGTGCTGGTGTGTGACAAGACTTGCATATCTAATGCTCATCAAGATATGTGTGACAGTGAGATGCCAGGTGTGCCAGGTGTAACCTGACCAAGACGTTAACAAGTTATACATTGACCTGAAGGTTTTCCTGATATGATTTAACCACGTGATATCAGCGGCACAAGTGAAGCAGCAGTGAGAGTCTGGGTAGCTACAGTCCGACAGTGCTGGGGTCACCGCAGGTCACACACACCTCACGAATGTTGACGGAAAAGCCAGAACCTGTGAGCCCTGATAAGACATGTTAGACTTGCTCAGTCACCTGCAACCTCACCTCGTGTGTTTGTGGTGTGTCCGCACCTCCACTGACCACACTACACCTGAGACCCACATCGTCTGACGACCGGCGCTCACGGTGGTCGTTGCAGTGGAGGTGGGGGTGAGGTGGGGGACGGGGTGTCCCATTGTTTGTGGGGGAGCGGGTGCAGGTCTGTGCATGTCGGGGTGTGCGCGCGTGCACTTCAGTAAGTTAGCTCAGGTGAGTAATGTCTAGCCAGCAAGTGGGACACTTTTTGTAGTCGACAGATGTGCAAGTTTGTCAAAAGGTGGATGCAATGAAATAACAGTAAAGTTAATTATACTTCTCTTTTTTTTTCTCTCTCTCTCTCTTCCTCTCTCTAACACGCGCGCACACCCTTTCTCAAAACAACACACAGTCCCACACCTCCCTAAATCACACACCACTATACACCCACTTCCAATCACACACAGACCCATTCGATCACACATACATACTTGGAGATTGGATTTCAGATCCTACAGGGAGGACCGAACAATGGCGGCCTATAAACTCCGCTGTTTAATTCGTGCAACAAGTTCCGTTTCCAGCTGAAAGCCAAGGACTCATTAGAAAAGCGAGGGCCGGTGGGGTCAGACGGTGTTATCGGCAGATAAGAATGTTATACCTGGCAGACTTGGCTTTGTTGTCAAACACCGGGGGGCTTGGCTGCTGGCCAGGGGAATACAAAAACGTCTGCAGAGTCGACTTGTGTGGACATTAATCTTGGTGAGGACCGCAGGACGCGCACTGTTCGTGGCAATGCACGTGGGAGCGAGTGCGGGGGTCAGACCCACTGCTGGCCCCACAGTTCACACGTCTTGATTGCCTCTCACTGCCCCCTGGTCCCCCACTCCACACACCCACACACACCTTGCTTACATACTCTTGATTGCCTCTCACTGCCCCTTGCTTGCCCACCCCACACACCCACACACCCACCACACACACCCACCCTGCTTACATACTCTCCATATTCTCTTCTCCCGACTACTCTGCTCTTCTGTCGCTCCCGCTGTCTTACGGATGCGTTCTGGACAGTGAGTCCCATTAGTAACAACGTGAGAGTTGACATGGAGGGGGACAAAGCTGGACGGGGGGAGACGTAAGTTAAAGGCCTAACGGTGGCAGATTTATTTGTTTTCTGGCTGTAAGTTACAGCACATTACTAACAAGCCAAACTAATTACATACACACACATACACAGATTCCCCAAATGTCTCTTCTAAGCCCTACACACATACAGAGAGAGAGAATAATCCTTAAACGTCACGTGTTGTGTTTTGTAGAGGAACAAATTGAAGGCAGGCAATAATTTATCGACTAACATTTTAACAACGGAAAGGAATATTTTTAGGACATAGCTTTCTCACACTTACATCTCTCCCCTCCTACCTGCATCATCTTAGTTAAGCCTGCATGTATGTAGTGTAACCCTGCTGCTCATCCCATCATGCTCCTTGCTTGTGGTGCTGTGCCTGCCTCAAGTAAAAAGTAAATAAAGAAGTAAATAGCAAATAAATGTTCTACAGAGCTGTTACCGATGAGGCGACCAACCAGAAGGACGGGAGATCATCAATCTTCCCCCGAGTTCCCCAACCTCCGGTGCATCATTAAGGCGCGTGCAGGCGATTCTGCGTCTTTTTTCTGATCTTAATAGGGTTCTTTTTTCCCCTGGAGCGGCTCTAGCCTTGGTTTCCACAAACTTCAGCCCCTTCCTCTAAACTGAAGCCAGTTATAGCACTAGCACTGAGTAAACATGACTGAAGGCTGCCAGACATCTTGATGCGGCACGTGACGGCGTGCACACGGCGGCCTGCGTCATCGCTGTACAGCCTCCATCTGGGTCTTGTGCTTCTCCCTGGTCCCTGCACTGGTCTTCGGGGGATTCGGAATTTTGTACTGGTCTGATTTCGTCATGTGCTTGGTATACAACTATACTGAGCTACAAATACATACTCGTGTTGTAGCTCAATGGAAATGTGTTGGATAGCGACCTGTCCTGTGGACAAACTATATAAAAACATATTACACAGTCTTGTAGTTCATCTCAGTATAAAGGAAGGTTAAAGGTATACCATCGTCTTATTTCGACCTGAACTGAATGCACAATACATCATTAATTTCATCTCTTCTCTCTCTCTCTCAAATAAAAAAAAGAAGAATTTCTGAATTCAATATGCCGTAAACTAGTCTCCTTCACTTTACTGCCCCAAGACTGTGCTTCAAGAGACTTCAAAAACAAGATTTATCACTGCAGGATCCTGAAATGATAAAGATAAATAATTGGATTATTCCGTGCAGCTTCTTTACCTACACCTTAAAGAAAACGCCAGACTAGTTTATCATCATAACATTTAATCATAGCAAACAAGTCGTGCAGCTTCCTTGGTAAGCAGAGTCTTGCTACTTTATTGATGTCAGTTCTTCCTTCTTTGAAGACTGGTAGAAGGTTGGGAAGACATCAACATATTTCATTTTAGACAAAACGTAGGAATTCAGTGTTGGTGTCAAGAGGTACACAAGGTAGGTAGGGATGATGGCCTGATAGTCAAACCCATAGTAAGTACAGGATGTTAAGTTGCCTGGTCACAAGAGCTGCAGTACAGAGTGAACAATGGCAGAACTGGCTTCTCCATTGGCCAAATCCTTACAAAGTATGTAATTCAAACAAGCTGTCGGATTCACAGGCTGCACATATGTTTTTAATGTGTTTTTTCATGCGAATAAACATTTAATGCTTTAATTTGTAGTCTGCAGTGCCGACACTCAGTGGCTTCCACAGAAAGTTCAGAAACTCTCGGTGATCATCTAAAGTCAGGATCACGTGACTGCTGGTGATGAGCCTGTGGTGGGAGACTCCCGTCATGCTCATAGCCAGCTGCACTCGATGGTATGACAAGCATCACGTTCTGATGACCCGCGATCAGCGCATGCGTGACCTTCCTTGTTACTTCCGGACAGTTTTGTCTAAACCGACTTCACTGACCGACGCCTGGAAATTCTGGCATTCTATAGAACCAATCTCATCATGTGACTGGACATTCTGTCTGCACCGACACACATCCTGCCATGATGCCTCTTGACGCCAGGAACAGCACGACTTCCGGTTAAAAAGCTACGGTCCCGCTGTTACTTCGTTGCCAACCACATGTTTAACCGCCATCTGTGGAAAAAAAACACTGGTGATTTATAAATAGCAACTTAAGTTTAATTGACGAGGAACTTTTTGGAAACATAAAATCATAGTTTTAAGCGGACTACAGCGATTTTCTCTTTAGAGGAAAGGTGATATACGTTAGGGATGGCGAACCGTTCCACAGACAAAGCAGCAGGTGTGATGTAAACATGTAAAGTGTTGGGCAAGTGGCCCAGCATCCTTCAACACACGCACACCTACACACACACCTACACCACACACACCCCACACATACACACCACACACACACCACACACTTGCACCTACGCACGCCGTGTCACAAAAACAGTCACTGCGTCACAAGTATGGTGCACGCGCGTGCTTGACGTCAGAGCTGGCTGTGTGCACGGCAGTCTGGCCGCACTTACCATGGAATCTATCAAAGGCACTCAGGGAGGAAATCTGTTTCCGCTGTTCTGCCGCTAGGGGAGGAGGTAGGGGCGCTGTGGCCAGGGGCGACTGACGTCACACTGGTGCATGTCGTTACTAGGGTAAGGTCACGAAAAGTAAACAACCCATCGGCATCTCCTGTGGGTATTGACGGGGAAGAAGGAGGCGTGTAGGAGGGAAGAATGAGGAGGAAAAAACATGAAGCGCTATAACGGAGTCCGTGGCGTCAGACCAACGCTTGGAATCATGGGCCTGCAGGTAGGTGATGGTCTGACACCATCTTACCTGGTCACACGTATCAGCTACTTTAACTGAGTGAAGCAGGTACGCACATGCTTGCATATTGTACACACGTGTACGCACGGGAGGATAACACACACACACGCAGGTAGGGAGGAAAGCACTGACGTCACCAGCCCCGACTGGGCCCGCTGCCTCCTCTCCGTGACGTGAAGGAGGATAAAAATGGCGTGCAGGCTAAAGCGAGGCTACATGCATTGGCATGGAGGCTAAAGCTAGCTTCCCATCATATCTGTCTTGGCTGTACTTGTGTGTGTGTGGGTGCGTGCAAGCTTGCCTTTGTTTTTGTGCGAGAGCTTGCGCGAGCGAGGACAAGATGGACTGAGAGATAAACGATTGGCAAACATCATTATGTAAGGTCACCCGTGGTACGTCTGCAAACTGGATCAGTGGTTCTGACTGATGGTTCTCAGATGAGAGCGGTTTGTATGAAGGGAGTCAGATGAGTGGTCTGTGAAAAAAACGAGAAAGACAGATACAGGTGCAAGGAACTCACCAGTAAATTAGAGACAAAAACTGGAAGGCGTCTTGTCAGTAAATTCTGTCTTGTCATTTTTATTCTTTGGCTTCATTAAGCTGTAGTTAAAGCTTACGCTTACCCTTAAGGGTTCTGGATTTGTTGTTGTTGTTAACAGGTATTCATCTGAACCAAAACAGATTTCCCCTCAAAAGTTAAAGCTTAAGCAAAATTTCATGAAACCAGAAGGTTATACAAACTCAGGAAGTCATAACCAATACAACATTCACCAAGTGACAATGTTGTACAAGTCTGCAAAGTCCACATTACAGCTTCACCCTACAAAGTCACGTGGTGAAGTGACCTCGTACTCCATTTAAATGCTGTAAATGATGGAGACTGTCTCAGAGAGCAGGTCTGGCTTTCACGTCCAGTTTGATGTCTGAAGATGACACGAGCACGAGCCACGAGGCCTCATCCCTGGTTCACACACATCCACACGGTACCCGTGTACTCCTGTCTACCCAGCCATCTGTTTTCCAAGTCCGTGAAACATGTGGTGTGGATGGTGGTGGCTTTGGTGACGGTGGCAGTGCTTTAAAAAAATGGACATTCATCCACGTGGCCGGCCTCCCACAGGATTCTAATAATTACAGCCAGTCTCTATGGCCAGCTGCCTTTTTTTGTTTGTTTGTTTGTTTGGTTGTTTGTTTGTTTGGTTGTTTGGTTGTTTGTTTGTTTGTTTGTTTGTATGGTTGGTTGGTTGGTTGTTTGGTTGGTTGGTTGGTTGGTTGGTTGGTTGGTTGGTTGGTTGGTTGGTTGGTTGGTTGGTTGGTTTTGTTTATTTTTTTCAGTGTGGGTGACGAGAGAATGACAAAGAAATATCTATATATGACGTTTGGTGGCTGGTTTTACTGATGGATGTACTCTTACATTTATTACCTTATGTCTATATGTTGTTTTTTGTATTGTTACATATTGTATATGTATTTTATATTTGTTATGCATTGGTTAAGTAAATAATAAAAAGAATTAAAGATGCTATGCCATGTGACTGGTATCTGATGTTCACCTGAACCTTTCACGTATTTACGCTGTTGAGTGCGGAGGGTGCGTAAGATTCCAGAAACTTTAAAACATGAACAGTTCGGTTCCTGCAGGCAGTGATTGATTCGAAAGAAAAAAATAACAAACCTACCCACCATTATTTCAAAATACTTATTATTACTTTCCGAAAGCGCATGCTCCTAGGTCATTTTCGCCAGCTTCCGTCCGCATCCAGCATCAGGACTGGGTCACTGGTTGCACAGACAACAAGTTGTGTTTACACCGCACTACTGTGCACCGATACAAGTACAACCCTGGAAACCAGTCAACGTTTGCCCCTCGTCGACATCGCGAAACATCGGAACCTCCAGGCCTCCAAACCTGAAGCCAAAAACGAGCCTTACAGGGAAAAATCAAGTCCCGTTACCTCTCCCCCTCCCTCCCACAACCTCCTTGTGCTACCTGTCCAGGTGAGAGAGAGAGAGGGAAAGAGAAAAGGCAGTCAGGGGGACGAGCGGGCTGTACAATTGTTTACCTCTCTGGGAGAGCTCACGCCCACAGCTTATTTCTTGGCAGAAGGGAAGAGCGTCCAGAAATAGGCAGCGCCCGCTTCCCCGGCAAAGAATGTCAAACACGTGCAACATGGCGAACGTTCCCCTGCGTGACGTCACGAGCGCCTGCGTAACGTCTTGTGGCCACACGGTGTTACTGGGGGAGTTTGGGGAGGGGGAGGAGCAGGAAGATGGAGGCTGCGAGTGTTGGCACCGTGCATCGCGTGAAAATAGCCCGCACGTCAGCAGACAGACACAGGAAACAGTATCAATCTGAGGCTACAACTCCTTTCTGGAGTTTGTGGGAGCCTCGAGTTGGCAGCGAAAGCTTCCTTAGACAATAGACTTTCACCTGCTTTTATTTATTATGGAATTCTTATTGTGTTATTATTTCTGCACGGCTGTGGCTTATCTTCTACTTTTGCTTCAGCTGCTGACATTACTACTGGGTGCTAAGTCTTTCATGATGGAAGGCATTGTCTTCATTCACGAACACGGACTAGACAAACATTACGGTGCCGACGTTTTTCTTGTGTCCCCTCCCCACAAAAAAAAAATAAAAAAAAAAAATAACACAAACACTGCTTCCATTTAAATAAAGGACCCTTCGAGGAAGTCTGAGACCCAAGTTTGGCTACTTACTGGGAGGAGGACCGACACAACATTCAGCATCTGAAGCAGGACTAGAATCTCTTCCCTACTCCACACCATTTGTGGGTTTGGGGAGAAGATAGTCACACTATACCTGCTTTTCCACTTCCCCAAAAACAGAAATGTGTTAGCTATTTTCAGTCATATGCCAGGTTTTTCTAATATATTTTATCTTCATTTAACCCGAGTTGCTGGCTGGCGTAGACTCAACCATTAACCAGCCTCCATTATTTCCCATCCTCCCAGTCAGCGTTACAGGAAGTGGCCTTTATAAAGAATGCATGAAACAACAGGAGTTGACCAATCAGTTGCCCTACAACAAACAGGATTTTAGCTGCAGTTGGAGTGATGAGGGACAGCTTTGTGTCTTTCCCCGTTAAAGTGCAAAGGTCACACCTCCACGCCTTCGAGATGTCCGTTCCGTGGTGTTCATCTTTCTCTCTATCTCTCTGTCTAGCCACACAAACTAAGGATAGGATTGGTGGAGTTAATCTCTGCGTTCTCTGTTGCGATTAGAGTTTTATTTGCAGGATGTGAAGGTGTTTATTTGCTTTTCTCCAGGCAAAGGTCAATATTGTACTCTTCCCTCTTTCCTATTTTCGGGGTTGGCTGCTTTTCCTGCTCATCCCCATTGTCATTAATGTCGTACTTGGTATGGAATGGAAAGCTTGAACTATTTTCTTCCTTAATAATCTGTCCTTCCTCTATTCCTTCTCCTTGTGTCCCGACCCCACCTCTCTCTATCACCCACACAACTGCAGGTCTTCATACCCATCCTGTCCCACACCACTTTTGTCAACAGGTATAAAAAGTGTTCACACTGATCTTGTGGACCTGTTGGGAGAGATAACGCCAAGTAGCAGTCATCATATCATGTGTATACACACACACATATATAACAACAGGTGGCGCCATCTCTCTTCCCTTTCTCTGCGCGCATGCGTCACGTGTGAGTGGGTTAAGGGGATTGACTTATCTTCTTAATATTAATTTATATCTGTAAATTTAAAATAAAAGCCAATTATGGTCTTTAAGGTTAAAATATTTGTCAAGAAGCAGCCATAGCAGAACGATGAGTCCACAAGTACTCCCCGGTATTTCGATGGCATTGTTCAGGGTTGTCTTTTCTTGACACATTACATCCCCTAACCCTATTAACGACCTAGGGTCACATAGAAATAACGGTTATTATCCTTCCCCCCCCCCCCCCCACCCCAACTCTCTCTCTCTGCAGATTATTAGTTAAAAGGTTCAAGCACAGTTCCTAGCTCTCAAGACAATAGTACAATAGTTTCCGAGGTTCATTCTCTCTCAGGCGTCAATCTGAACATCAGAGCATGTGGTTGTTTGCCCGAGATAAACAATACTAATGTGTACAGGAACTTGTTCTCGCAGTCGTCAACTCACTTTCTCGTCTACTGCCCCAGTGTCAGTCCCCCAACCACAGCTGTAAGTGAATACATGTCTACTGCAGGCAACAACAGCTACTAGTGAGCGGTAGTCAGGCCGAGTGTACAATGTGTTTGTTGTCTGATACCGTCTGTAACCCCATGTCGATGTGGCGGGGATAAGGGCCCCAGGACTCGCTGGGTAACGGGGTTGGAACTAGCAGGGGGAGATAACACCCCTGTGCGTTCTTTTCATCACGTGCAAGCAAGTCAAACTATAGTGGCGCCCTCATTTTTTGCAAATTATAAAACAGCTGTTTTATTTCTTTTTTGTTTTCTTCCTTATCTGTCTATCTCTCTCGCGTCACCCCGACCCTTCAACGTATAATTGTGTGTATATGCGTGCATCTGTGTGGATTGGAGATATGGAGTGTCGCACGTGCACTGAGGACGTTTGTAAAGAGTAACTCTGAATATTTTTTTTTTAAAGTATTGGCCTTGACTTTCATTTAAATGCCTAATTCCCCACTTCGAGTTTTCTATAAAAAAAAATTAAAAAAAATAATAAAAAAAATTGTATTTATAAATTTATAACCTGAATGTTAAAGGTGCAGAGTCAAAGGGCAGACAAGAGAAGCTGCGACAGTTACTGGCGCGTGACGGAATGTGCGAGTATGGACAGTGAGTTGGGGACAGGTGATAGCGAGCTGCTGATTTTTTTTTTTTTAAGCGTTTTTCCGGTTATTTAGGACTTTGGAAAGTCTGGCTCCCACCATTAACCGAATGCCTCCCTAGTAGTTTGAAGCCTTGTTCAGTCCAGCGCCATGTTTCGTAGTTTTGTTTTCCAAGGTAATGATTCAAAGCAAGGTTTCGCTGAGAGAAGATATCAGTTGTCGACCTCACGTGTCTAAAGTTTCTCCCTTCACTGAGACTTGTAGGTGTGGGGGGTGAGGGAGGAATGGCAGGCTGCACTGTGACATCTCGGGAGAGATACGAGTTTAGCTACGAAGTCGCAAACTGCCAGCAACCGACACAAGACTTTGTCTCTCACTCTGTGCCAGATCCTCCCTAGCCCCAGGAGGGGAAGTCTGTTTGGGAACACCATCAGCGGGAGCATCGACAGTAGGTAACTACGATCAAGAGAAAACGAGCAGGACCTCTCGTCTGTGGGAGTGTTACACAAGTGTTACAGCGCAAGTGTTACACTTGGGCTCCTGAGTGAACTCTTTCTCGCCTTTAGTAAAGGAAGGTAGCTACTCCGTGCTGTGAATGAGGCTAGAGTCACTTTAAACTGTGAATGAGATTAGAGCCACTTTATACTGTGAAGGAGGGTAGAACTACTTTGTACCGTGAAAGAGAAAATTATACATAAAGGTTTTAAATAATTAAAAAAAAATTTTAAATTATACATAAAGTTTTTTTCAATAGTTGTTCCAGCATGTGCTATTAGAAAGAGCTGATGACTTAATAACGAAGTAGTAGCTTCAATCTGTTTGAAGCCAAACCAAGATAGTTGCCTGCGTTTCTACATATCAGCATGCCATGAGAGAAAGAAGGAGGAGATACTTCATGCTCCTAAGGCATCAGTAATGTTGTAGATGAGTGAGAACTCGTCCGACTCCCCACCAACAACGATACAAAGTGAAACAAGTAGGAAATAATCAACTCGCACGTGCTGTCAACAAACACTGATGTTTTGTTTACACTTGACAAGCCGCCCGAAGCACGAACTCCGTGTATGTCCAGCAGCTTCAACTGTCATGCATGACCAGGTCATCTGTCACTGGTCCATGTTCAGTCTGAACAAAAATGTTCTGCCGACGCCTTCACACTCTTGTCCAGATTAATTTTTGCCGGACTTGGACCAGGAGTGTGCTGCAGACCGGTCCGGACGCACGTGACTGTGCGCGGTGGTTGCTGCGCGTGAGCAAATTATTGAGAGAAAGAAATCAAATTACAGTTTCGGATATTGCTTCTTGTAATCTCTAATGTAGCTCCATAGTCGCGGCGAGCGCTACTCAGCTACCACTCCACGGGACGCAGCTGCTGTTCGCTAGCGCTGCCTCTGACGTCAGCAGCAGCCCGCCAACCTCCGTCACGTCGACAGGCACGCGCGTGACGCAAGCAGTCCTATGTATAGCCCAACGACGAGACTAGACGATCTCGGCACTTGCGCAATCGATGCCGACAAAATTAACCTCCCCCCTTTTCTTCGCAAGCAAACGGACAAGACATCGACATATAAGCACTCGGAAAGAAGAACTCTCATGTCTGGAAGTCGGAGAACGGGATGCAGGAGGAGAGATGCTTAGGGTGGGAATGGGGGATGGCGCATGCGCTGTAGATGAAAGCAGAGGTTGATTTTTTTATTTTTTGAGACTTTTTTTGTTTTGCTGTCGGCCATTTACGTAATCGACTAACGGAGGGTAGAGGAGGAGACCACTCGCAGTGTGCATTTCTTCACCGCACGCGCGGCGCTACGCCTCTTAATCCGTTTCTATGAATTCCTCCTCGTTGACCTTTTCATGATGTTGCTGGGGTGCCGAGCATCACGTGTGGTAGAGACAGTGCACTTAGGAAGCCATCAGAGTACTTTTGCATTTGCAGGATTTTGTTGTTCCCCATCTGTCCATTCGTTGCCCTGTTTGTCGAGCTGGTGAGTAGCCAGGGACGAGAGATTAGCTGTTCAGATAAAGAGACTAACAAATGTCTGTCACAAAATCCAGGTAACTATCACATGACACGCCAGGTAAGGACGGACGTCTCCCACCCTTCGTGTGAATGATGACGATCTCAAATAAACCGCGGTGACCTGTAGTCACGTGTGAGTCAAGGCTACATAGTAAATATCTTCACGCATGGCTGCACACGGTGGGTTGTACATATACACATAAAATACACATAGATACACAAGATAAGCCCACGCTATGTGGTCTATAAATATGCCTGAAGACGCATCAGACCTGGTCATCTTAAAACGGAAGGATCGTTTTCTCCAGCAGCGTACCCGAGCAATAACTTTATTTTGAAAAAAAAAAAATTGTTTATCTTCCCGATTTGCCATTTTGAGGGCTGCATGGCTTGCCACGCACACAATAAAAGCCACATTGCCTCCAGAAACCCGCCATCGCGGCCACGTACTGTGCAGACAAGAAGGTTCTCGAGGAGCAAGGAAAGATAAAGTCTGCGAGCAGCGTGCAGTACATTATCACTTCCGGTTTGCGAAAGACTGGCGGTAGCCGTGGTGATCCTCGCTGTCAGTTCGCAATCCCCGGCGAGTGAAATGCCAAAGTTCGAATCCTACAGCCGATTCACTTGGCAGCCATGACACTGCAGAACCAGAGACCCGTCATTGCAAATGTTATCACCTTTCTACATCTGTTTACTTGCTTTTTTTTGTTGTGCATCTGTTGTTCTGAAAAAAGTCGCAGGCAAACCGTCACAGTTTCTATGACCGCCCTCTGAGACCGCCATTTATAGTTTCTTAATCACAAGCTCGTGACCATAATCTTGACTCAGGCAGTCTTTTCTCCATCCCCTCGTCGCCCGCTGACATGGCTGCCAGTGCACAGAGGTCATCGGTCTGGTGCCAGCAAACAGTTTAGACAAGTCCAGCAGCTCGCAGGCCCAGTGGGTGGGAGGGCAAAGACGAAATCAAGTCTGGGACACACAGACCTGAGGTCAAGACATAGACTGTATCGATATCGAGACTGCAGGCCGCTATCGATACCACTATAGGCAATCAGCGGGCAATGACACCATAGAGTGTAATGGTGGACTGCAGTATGTATGTAACACTATAGATACTCCATGCTTAGCAAGCTGTTGTCATTGTGACTCAGCTTATGGCAGCTTCCCTCACTTTCCGACACACTGTACATTTGTATGATTTCGGTTTGAGCATGAATGAAGAAAAATACTTTTATTGTAGAATAGTAGGGTTTATTTTTTGACTGGCTGCCAAGTAAATATCAATAAGCGACTTGAAACTACTCTCCCCAAGCGTCTCGGCCCGAGGAGTCACAAATTTTATTCAAAAACTATCAGCTATAGGTTTTATCATTGAAATAGGCATGAAAATTATATTTACATTTATTTTTGTTTATTATTGATTCAAAAATGAGCTTAGAGAACCTACCAACATCGAAAGAGTGTGAGATGACAGTCATGTACTCATATCAATGAGAATAACTTTACTCAAATGGTCGACTGCATTATGAACATTGAAAGAGACTGAACAGTTTGTGTGAGCGTTCATTATGATCAGTAAGATGGTCTGATTGTCACAACATGCACTCACGTGACCTACACATTCACACCCATAAACAACACGTAGGTCGGTCTCAGGGCGCCAGACTTCTGTTCATGAAAACGAAAAATAAATACTGACGAGAGAAGCCAGGAAGTGTCTATAAATCTTACACACCTTCATGTTCACTCACGCGTGACATGTGGCTCTGACAAGCCCTAATCTCTGGCGATCAACAGGCTTCCCAACACTCTTCTCAAGAATTCACGGCTTCTTTATGATCACTCAGCTGAGTAATGTTCACAAATGTTCTCTCGAACTTCTCAACGTCTCTGACGTCACAAGGACTATTAACTGAACAGAGAAACAAATCACAAGGACTATTAACTGAACAGTGGCTGTAATCAGCGCAGTAAACGACACCTAGAGTGGAGAAGATACGACACAACAAAACACGTGCACAGTCAGGTTATATCCAGTGTGTGCCGGTGGGTTGATGGGTTGACACTGGGTTGATACCGGTCCCATGTCACGTCCTCTCCTGCCTTCTCCTCCCGACTAAACCCTGTAACATTAGCAGCCAACTCTAGTTGCTAGCAAAGGTTTTGAAGCTATTGCGAATGATCTACATGTTAGTAAAGAGTCTGTCAGTCTCTCATTAATCAAGATTTTAACAGACTGTCTACAACATGTAGATAATGACAGACTCGGTAGATGAAAAACAAAGCAGAGACCATAGTAAATACACAATATTATATTACTAGCGTCACGTGCACGTCCTCACCACAAGGAACAGGAAGTCCCTTCAGTCTAATGATTCACAGACATCCCTTGATCACTTCTCCTGTCCGAAAACCAACACATTTGAATTGTTTGTGAATGATGATAAAACCAAAGCTCAGGAAGGGGAGAGGATGCCGCCAGTTGCAATACGTTTTGTAGATGTGTACACAAATGAAAGCTCTTTGTGTGGACACCTCAAGAATTGCTTTAAAAACATAAAATTCTTAGCATATGTCTACAGCGGTTCCCTGCCTGAACATGTTTTATTTCGGATATTGCTATCTATAATGGTTAATAATTTCTGTAACAGAAGGCTGAGTTTATATGATGCTTACCAAAGCAAGAATCACCTCGTTCACTTGTATTAATTTTTTTAAAGGCTATATTCTTGTCAATATTAAGTCCAGATACATGTACTTCTGAAAATAAACAGCACTTTATTCTTTACACACAGATAGATTGTTTTGAAAACATTGTTTACCTAGAAATTAGAAAGTACAGCTCTTCCTTTTTTGTTTTAAAATTAATTGTGTCAGGCACCAAGTGTAGTTTGTCATTGCTTTTTTTCACATAATAAAGAAAATCGGAACCTTCATCATCATCAAATTTATTTGGTTGTTCAAAGGTGTGTGCTACCTTTTATCACTGTGAAAAGTTTGTCAAACTTATACTCATCATCGTTTTCTATCAGAGGAGGAAGTAATTATGACTAAAGCGGAAGTCAACTTCATAAAAGCTATTTTCAGTAACACCTATGGCTGCCGCCATCGAATCGTCTGGCGAAGACGGAAACCCGTCCATACCAGCTGATACTACGAACTGTGTCGTTGACCCAAATATAAAAATAATCCAGGCCCCGATAAGTAAAAATTCGTGACAAGACTCAGAGTGATTATGTCCACATCAAGGGTTGTCCTATGGCAGCGATGACGAATTTCACTCACTCTGCCGGCAAGAGTGCTGCTTTATTGCCAGAGTTCGTGAGACAATGTTGACCTCGTGTCACAGGTCAGCGATTATCCCTTCATCACAAGAAGCGTTACTCCATCGAGTGCGCCTCTAACGGCTTTTGCAGGCATTCACCTGCAGGCTGCTCACTCTGCGACTGTTCATAAAGCCGCCATAAAGCTCTTGCCGCAGAGGTCACGCCAGTGCACCAACGTGACGTCACAGCTGTACCTTGAACAAGTGCTTGTAAAGGTATATTCATCGAGGTCATCGTGACGTCAAGACCGTTACACCTTCACCGACACAAGCAGAATACGACGTTGAGATTCTGTAACGCTTTGTGTGTCGAGTCATCTGTAATGTTTGGTGTCTCGCCTGGCATTGTTATCAACTGAAGTTTATCGTCCTTTTGTTGTTGTTTATTGCTTCTACAAGCTTGCTGAGATGTAGATTTTCTTCCATACATAAAAACTGCGCTAATGTATTCTTTGGAAAAAACTTTCAAGATGGCCGATTTGCTGGCTTCATCATCGGCGTGGATGACTGCCTTCGCCCCACCCCCTTCAAAGGCTTTGTGAAAGAAGTCTGATTAAGTGTCTTCCACCTGTGCATCATCTTGTCAATGAGCAGATTTAAACAAAAAACTTTTCATTCAAGCGAACAAAAACGACAGGGCGTGGTCACGTGACTACGCACAGGCATCTTGCTGTCGTCCTGTCCCATCATGCCTTCCACACGTCCACTTACAAAAGACAAAAACTTTCAGGGCTCTTTGATCGAGACTAGGTAAGTTGTGTAAGTAAAAATGTTTCTTTCTGCAAAGATTTCGTTCAGTCAGTTTGCGGAGACAGTAAAGCACAGGTGTGACAAGAAGTGTGTGAGATATTTCATTGGTCAACCCTGCAAGTGGCTTTGTAACAATATGTATCAGCAATTCACCTTCTCCAGTCTTGTTTACATAGAGGCACGACCTCATTCGTAAACAAATACACACACAGTGAGAGTTTTCCACCCACCCACCCAGTTTTGCTCTGCTCCCCCCCCCTTTTTTGTGAGTAAATGAGTGAGTGGTGAGAGAGAGAGAATGTGCGTGAGAGAGAGAGGTTCGTGTAACAATGCATGGAGTAAGTTTATTTGGTGGGAAGCCGCATTCTGTCGGCTAATATTTAGGTCTAGTTACCGACCAAAAGCTGGGATTGTTGCCAAATGATTCACATGCACTCACTGTGGGCGCTGCGTTCTCGGCATCTTTACCGCACGTGCGCTACGACAGGTCTGTGAAGAGACAATGCACGCGCCGTGAGCGAGGCAAAGGTCACCTCGATGTGGCAGGCGAGAGAACAGACGACAAATATCCAGACGGTCAAGGATTTTCCCAAGGCTGCTCCAGTTTTATTTTTCACACGTTCTCCTTATCGTACTTGATGTTATCGACGATCATTGTATGCGGCGCTCACAATGCCACCCGTTGCTCACGTTCACTTGCTGTGGCCCGGCAGGCGGTGTGTGCGTGGGTACCGACGTGGCGTGTCGGGTGGATGGACGGGGTGCGATATATATATACACAGAGAGACAGGGGGTATGAAGTGATGATTTACGACGAACCAGAAACTGAAGTTTTGCAACGGCCTTGAATGAGAGAAAGAAAGAGTGAGTGCGGTTCATGCTCCAGCAAGAAGCGATGATTGTATGACGCGGCTGCTCGTTTCGGTCGAATGACCTCAACGTATGACGTAGGTGTGGTCAGCTGTTGTTGTCCTTCAGCCACAAGCTGTTGTCCTGCTCGTACACTTCCAGTGGCTACTGGAGTACAGTTGATGATAAGTCACCCAAAGTCACTGTTGGTTTGTTTCTTTATTGGTGAGAGAGGTCGAGCTACGAAAGACATGAAGACTTGCTTTATTGTTCACTGGGAGACTTTTTCTAAAAAAAATTTTTAAGTTGCAGCTGTATATATTGTAACTTCTTAATTCACTGTCCTTCTCCGAGGACAGCTAAAGGAGATGTGCGATGTCTGCACACCAATGTTGATGTTCTGTTGACATAACCGCGATTTGTCTACACACAGGACGTCACAATGGCGGGGACGGCGACGGGCAGTTAGGCCTCCAGTGACTCAGTGACAATAGACTTGTATTGTGTAGACATTATTGTGCACTAGTATATCTGTGTGTATGTGTGTGAGAGAGAGACAGACAGATCACATGTGCAATGCAAATTGCTAAGAGCGGGTACACAAGGGACGTGTGTAGAATGAACGACGTGTTCAGTGTGGTCAGGATGTCTGTGTGCAGTGTTCAGTTACATTATTCTCATTCTAAATTACATTTATATAGGTTTCCACGTCCCTTTCTCCTGTAGCAGACAGACAGGCAGACGGATGGACTAGCAGACAGAATTGTATCTGGCAATAAAAACCAAGTTTGAAAAAGAAACTGCTATAGTGTCAACAAGCATGTGACACCAAGGAATGTGACTTGTACCTTAGGCCCGTTCTACGCAAAACCTAACCCTGGGTGGATGAGTGTCATGGCGATACCAAGTACCCAGCAATAAAACATCTGATCCTACTTCACACGTCACCCGAGTCCAAATCTTTGAACTGGAAAAGTGCGTAGCACATCGGGGTGTGAGTAAAGCCGGTCAGACATACAGACAGCAGTTTGTACACAGGGGCATACATACACTGAGTAGATACAAATATGTACACCTGTGTGCATTTAGGAAATATGTGTACATATGTACACTCAGTGGACACGAGTTTGTACATCTGTACACTCTCAATAGATACACGTATGGAGTAGAGACATGTTCGTACACGTATTTACTATGGCCTGAGTAGATGCAAGTGTGTACAGCTGTACGTACATTCTGTGTACTGGTATTTACACTTACATCTTCATAATGACAGAAGCATTGGATGAAAAAGGAATTACTAAAAATGACTATTGAAGATTCATCGTGTCGTGTCTACACTAATGTATATATTTGTGTGTTATCTGTCGTGTTTACCAGTCCTTCCATACCTCCGTTGTAAAGTCTCGAGGTTACTTGCCTGGTCTCCACTTCAGCATTATAAAAGGTCGGGTAGCTTTATGGTGTGTCGGGAAAATGTAATTTGTTTCTGTAAATTAGCACGGGTAATTGGTAATTGGTGCATGGGGATGCATACACGTTTGTGTTAGTGTGTGTCTCTATTGTCTTCTGTGTTTGTGTATGTATATGTGTGCACGAGTATGTAAACAAACTTTATAGCAATACTGAGAGAACTCAAGGCACCATACGACCACCTTGGTGACCTACCAGATCCCTTAACGACATTTTGTCAGATCACCAATGGAGGAAGAAGATTCGGGTCACTGTCCTCCTGTTGTTGTTGACCTGTCCTCTGTACGTCTGTCTGTTGGTTGTTTGGCCCGCCAACTACCGAGCAAGTCTACTACACCTGTTGGACAGATTTGGCGAGCCGGCGCCACGACTATGGCGGAGGTCAGGTTACAACCTTTTGTTCCTGTTGTGTCGCCTGCGAGCTTCTGGTGCTAACCTCATGTGCTCGCTCTCATTGCTGTCTTTGTTCCTCCTGCAGTTCCAGCCACCCACATAATCACGGCGCGGTCACGCTGGGCTCCTCCGTCTCTGCACGCCACCACCACCATCACCCTCTACCACCACCACAACCCTTCGGGTTGCTGCCTGCCCTGGCCCTGGTTTTGTTGGCAGGCGCCTCACCAAGTGCTTTCTAACCAGGGTCGTGTGGCCTTGCAGGGCTGCCACCACCGCCACCCAGATACCTATCTCTACCCGACTATCGCGGCTGCTCAGCTGAAGCTGTTCATGTCGCCCACTGAGGTCTACGCCGTTAATTTTATGTCTTAGTCCACCCTACGATATTAATGTATTGGTCCACACTGGGGTGCACCTGTACCCCATGTTTCTCTTCCTTCCTCTTCCTCCCTCTCCTCCCCATCATATCGGTATTGTTAGTCTTGGCTTCATCCCAGGCTTCTTCATAAACAAAATTTACTTTTTTGTTCCATTGTAACTAAATCATCGTAACAAAGTAAAAAAAAAAAAAAAAACAGCCTCTAATGATTTAATAAAATGAGGGAGAGGATAAGAGAAGTTTTCGAGTCTTGCAACATTAAAAAAAATTCTGTACGCTCCTAACCATACAGGAAAAGAAAATTTATTAAATAGTTAAGAAAATATCAAGCTGAAATTCTTACAGTATTCTTTGTTTTATTTAAAGTATTAATTTTTTATTATATAAGAACTGCAAATAGTTATTCCATTTCCCCAAACCAAATATTACTTAAAAAAAAGAGCAAAACAACCCAATCTTCTGATCTGGAGACCATGGACTGGCGTGATGTGGTCGTCGTGTGAAGGCCATGATGTGCTAAATAACGTCTGTCAGTTAAACATCCGTGCTGTGAACTTTGAATTGCAATAATTTCTATGATGTGCTATAAAATGAACAAAAGTGGTAACAATGTGACAATTCTTAGTGTCAACCCCTTTAGCTACATAACGACTTAGAAGCTGTCTTGCTGTGCGTCTTGTCGAAAGTCCTACTTGTCCACCCGTACATGATGTGTCCGTTGTTCTGTCCTCTCCTCCTTCATACCAGGGTGGCGGCTCCGCACAAAATCAGTGACCTTGAGTTCCTTGGAGGAGATTGAGAGCAGTTTCTCGGGCACATGGACTGCCTGGATTCGCTTTCCGGTATCAGCAGTACACCTTATAAAAGTAGAATGTGAACAATGAGGGAATTGTACAGCCGCACTTTGTAGTCATAACCTATATTCTACCCTCCGCGAAAAATGATTTCACCTAACTTTGGAGAAACATTTCCAGTGTTAAGCGTCTTATTATTATTATTATTAAGCAGGGCGCTAGGAAACAAACATCGTTTTTTTCTTTTTCTTGTTACTTTCTAGCAAAAATGTTCTTGCCTATGCCATTTCTAGTCAGTGGAGCAGAACGCGACAAACTGTGAATGCGACTCTTTATTTCCTGCTTTTTGTAGTGAGCAGTGTGCATTGTGCAGTGTGCAGTCATGCACAACGGACTGGCATCATCCAATTCCAGAAGCCAATAGCTGATGAATGTGGGAAACCTTTGCATCACACCGCATTTCTTCTCGCGTCTTGGAATGTGACCGCCAGCTCTACTTTCCGTTGCTGGGTGTCCCACATCTCACCAAACACGTGGTAGGTGCCCCACATCTCACTAAACACGTGGTAGGTGCCCCACATCTCACCAAACACGTGGTAGGTGCCCCACATCTCACCAAACACGTGGTAGGTGCCCCACATCTCACCAAACACGTGGTAGGTGCCCCACATCCCATCAAGCACGTGCTAAGTGCCCCACATCCCACCAAACACTCATCTTGGGATGTTTTGTTGAAGAACACCACGCGGTCTCTAAGGGAAAAAGTGAAAACTGCGATCGAAGGCTTTTGGGAGATAAAAACACATTCGTTAGAGTATTTATTATAGAATGTATTCTACTGGCTGTACATCCCCCAGCAGTAACTACTACCACCACCATGACTCGGTATCTGTTACCACGAATTGTGTCACACGTGTACTCTCTCCCCATCCTCACTGCAGGTTCACTTGCCAAGAAAACCATCGGAGACGACAACCGCCACTTTGTGGAAGTGGAAGAGCAAAGTGAGATGCCAGTGAAACTAGTTAAAGCAGTAAAGTGTGCAGCTGGTTATGACTAAACCCATGGACGTGTATAGGTGGACTGCTGTCTGTCTGCCGAGACCAACGCTTAGCCTCTTGCGAAGTTCTCCGCTGTTAGTCTCGGCGAGCCTAAACAATGAATGTGACTAAACCGGAAGCTTTGTAGTCTCATGCCTCGTTTCAGTAGTTAACTGGAAAAAAATCGTCTACCAGCAGTCCAGTAATACAAGCTCGTGCTAAACCTAACCCGTGCAGATACAATGTCCTCCTGCAGTACCACCTTGACAACCTTAGCTGTGACCGTCACGTGACACCCCCACCCTCTGGGTACTTCATCTGGTAAAAGAGAGAATGTTTTCTCAATTCTTTAAATAACATTGCCATTAGATGACTATCCTGCTTACTATGCTATTTTCTTCCTACTGACTAAAAACAGCATCGTAGGTTAAAGACAAGGATAAAATATCAGCGCAGCTACCGATGTGAAGCGAACACTTGTCTTGCACGTTGTTGATATTCGTGTCTAACAAAGGCTCACAAACATGCTGACGGACTGACAAACAAACAAACAAACAAAAACTCACCAGTGATGTGAGACCTTCAGTGATTTGTCCAACATATTTCACGTGTAGAAGACTGAGCATGACCTGTGAATGTGCGTCAGAGTGATGCCCTGCCAGACAGCTGCAGGGGGCACCATGCCCTACGTCAGCACCTGTGCCCCGGGGCGTCAGTCAGTTGATGCTGCTCGATGAAGACAACTCCCACCACACACCCCACGGATGTTTTTCTCCGTCAGTCCCAAAATACTGACACTTTTTTAATTTCTTTATCGTGTCCAATGATACTGTTGGTCTTCGTGGTGGTGGCGGCTCATTATTTTCAGATGTGATGAGGCAGTTCGGGTTAATTGTTCGGTCTGGCTGTAGGTACATGATGTCTGGATGTAGAACTAATCATCACCGCAACTCTCTTGATAAACTCTACAGGCTGTCATCTTGTACTAGGCTGAGGTGACCTGGGGTCACCCACTGTATCTCCTGTTGTGAATGTGTGTGAGAGAGAAATTATTGCAACAAGTACATATCTGTATTAGTAGTGCGAGCACTATCTTGAATTGCTCTTGTGGATAAATAAAGTTATATTGAATTGTGCTGGTTCTTTTTTTTTAATGGGCGCGATCTTAATCACACTAACCCTGAATCGTTCAAATTTAATTGTCAAATGATTACAAAAAGAACAGCTACTATAATCACGACACTGACCATTACTGTGCAGGTGTTTTTTTTTTAAATCAAACATTGAGAAGTGGATTGGTGTTTTAGGCCCAGACAGCAACTAAGGTTATATCTAAACAGCTGCCGCATGCAGGGAAAGAATAGCGTGCCCGAGACGAGATGTGAACCCAGGACAACCAATGCTACCTGTAGTGGTGACAGCGCTAATCACTGGTATCACACCCTGATACCTGGCTACACACTGTGATCAGTAGTCACACAGCTCAGTCCTGGGTTGGCAGCTTTATTCGCCATGATTCTAATGAGTCAGTGCGATGAGCAAAAAATAATTTCCTTGTGCATGTGCATTTTCTCGTCAAATATATTGTTAGGTGTATCTTTAGTATTTTATCGTGTAGTCTGTTCTTGCTGGTGTGGTCTTACACGCCGACAACCAGCCAACCAAGTATCTCACACTTGCTATATGGATAGTAGTACTTTCCCGACAGACAGAAATACTTGCCACATGGCCAGTGATACTTCCCTCAGGCAGGTACTTGAGACAGAAGTGACACTTCTTACATACAAACTTTCCACCAACTCACTAATGTTATGGCCTCTCACACTGCCTTTAATTCTTTATTTTGAATTGGAAACTGTGTGTGGGTGTGTTTTGGCATTTCCCGTTTTTCAGCTCTGCCGTTTAGAATTAACAGAACAGGTTATCTCTCACACAAACACACACACACAAACACACTGACACACACAAACACACACACGCGCTTCACTTTCAGTCTGTGGGTGACTTGAAGATAGTGAACAACAAAGTAATATTTCTGCTTTGATGTTTTATTGCTATATACACAACAAACCAGGAGTCTCTTAAAAAAAATCCGATATATAGATTCAACAGGAGATATTCAACGCCTAAAATAGGTATTAAAATGCAGTTATTATCTCGATTTCGAAGCTACACAGAGCCGACACTCACTCTACTAGGTGAACACACATACACTCAAAAGCACGCACACCCGCCAAGAAGAAGTAGATGAGGAATTAGGAAATGAAAATAAAGACAAACCAGACAGAACTGCAACCACAGCTAACTACGAAAACTCAAACCAAACGAGGATACGGTCTTGTAGAGTGCTTCTGAGCCTTCATCACCGGTCGGCCAGAAGAATGTCAGAAGACTTTAGTAGTAAACTCAAAGTTTTAAAAAACTGATAAACGCAGTTACATAATGTTTGTCAACTCATCTCTATAACTAGCGCTGGGCGCTCTGCACGTCTGCTGACACACAGTTCACCTTTTCTGCGAATCTTCTACAGAATCGCAAATTTCTTCTTTCGATCTGAAAAGCGTAAACCGTGTCGAGGACGTCGTCTTACTCAGATTCTACAAGACGTCCAGATTATACTTCATGCAGTTCAAAATAATACATAAAAAGGAAAAAAAAAAAAAAAGCAGAGAGAAAGAATGAGAAGGGAGGAGAGAGAGAGAGACTGGCTCAAAATTTCAAAATTCACGCATTCAAAACTTGAGACATTTAATTTTGGCGAGATGTTGAAGATGCGACTCGGATTTGTTTCTCCTTTGCATTGTAATTAACTCATCACAATTAAATAAATGCTTATGGAATAGGAGAGCTGAGATAAATAAAACATATGTGGCCATCGGCTTTGTAAAGCACCTCTTCTTTTCCGAAAAAAATGTCTACAGTAGGTTTAAGACAGTTCTCTCTCGCTCGCTCTCTGTCTCGCTCACACACACAAGCGCACGCACGCACACGGATACATACTACCCGGCTATAACAAAGTGTTGACCCCTAAGGACGAGACCACGTTCACGCGTGCAATATCTAGGTGTAGATGTTGCTTCTGCGTGAAAACGATTGCCCTCAGACAGTCACTTTCACATTCCACAGCGGGGGGAAAAAAGTATTTGAGACACACAAAAGTACACAAAAAAATAACTACTTTAACTGTACTCAAAAAATTCCAGATACATGTATTTTTGGCTGAGCAAGCAGAACTCAGGAAAAAATAGTACAATGCCATCACCATGCAGCTAAGCCCGACTAGAGTGGCCACTCGTCGCAAAATCAGCACAGCACCGCCTTACGAAGACGCGCGCATCTCCGCGGGGAAACAAAGGAGACCAGGACAGGACAGGATCTGGTGGTTGTGGGCAACGAGGCGGCTGAGTAGAGAGGACACCAGACTGGCGTCTTCTGTGGGTAGAGAGAAGAAGTGGAAGGTGCATCGCGAGCAGAAGTCAGTCCACGTGACCAGGCGTCTTCGCATCAGGTGGTCATAGAGCTGGCCTGGAGACGAGTGGCCTCTGAAGCGGGTTTACGTGCTGCATGGTGTCCGCTATATTAGGTGCGCGCTTGATACAAACTAGTGAAGCACAAAATGAAAGTGGGGGTGGGGTGTGAAGGTGGGATCTTGACGACCAGCAAGCGAACAAATCAAAAATGGTTGGTAGAAGTGGTGGTGGTGGGAGGGTTTACGTGAGACGTACCGGCTCTGGAGATAAGTGTCTGGAAGGGACAGTGGGATGAGAGTCAACAACATGGTATGTTACACGCAAAAAGGGGGTGAAAAACAAAAACAGGGCAGGAAAAAAAGTACAGCACACACCTGTCAGCCTCCACTTCAACAGTAACTGTATGACATTCAATCCATGCTGAAGCGGACGGCTGCTCTACGGTCTAACATTCGTGCACTATCACATCAGTATATGCGCGTGAACGCTTGGTGACTGGTTATGATACCAACAACAATAACAACTTGGGTGTAGATCAATCACATGGGTCTCGTTACCGTGAAACTGTAAGCTTGCATACAGACCCAAACAAGAATAAATGTTGTCACCACTGTTGACACATGGCAGGAAGAGCCTTTGAGGAAGTTCATCCCAAGTGAAGCTCGAAGCAAGACAATGGATGATCTCGAGACAAAGGACGTTGATATGAAGTATGGCCTAGGCAGTAATACTCGCCATGCTAGTGTGAGAACGGCAGTGGTCTGGATTCCAATCTAGTTCTGAGTTGAGCTGTGCACTGCTGCTCACGAGACTGGATTAGCAACTCAGAAAATACACTAAGTACAGGGGAGTCTCACTTCTATTTCTCTAGTTTGGCGACTGTTTTAGAGTATGCATAGTGGGCTTGGGCAGGGCCAAGGAATCAGAATATATTATCTTGGTATAACAATGTGCATCCCGTCCCAACTACTAACCCTCGTTAGGATGAAATTTGGAGAAGGGATTCAAAATCAATGATTAAATCAGGGTGCAAACGACTTGTGTGTCTGAAACTTAACAATCTTTACCATCTTTGAAACTGATGGTGAAATCAAAGATAATCTTCACACGAAGAGAAACAGAATCAAATAAGAAAAAAGAAAAACCTTCTTCTGATCTACTTTTGCATAAAATTTGATATCTCCGCAACCAACGTTTAGTCGAACCTATCTCAAGAACAGAACAATGCAGAAAAACCCAAAACTGACCCACGACGCACCAACAAAAGAAAGCGGGCCTGGGGAGGAAGACAAGTGGTGATCACCGCCTGCACACGACGCACCAGTCGTCACACTCAGCCGCAGCGGCAAGCTGACATTTTTTTTTCTTTTCCGTTCCTAGACGGCTGACCGCCACGTCTGTTTAACTCTTTCAAGAATCAACTGTGCATCCCTACCGCGGCGACAGGTGCTACTAGGGATGCGGGTCCTACTACTCCCTCTGTCCCCAGACCCGGTAAGATGATGTGCAGCGTCTAAAATACACCGCACAGTTAGACTGTTCTTAGGCGGATTCGAAGCAGACACCTCCGTGGCGAGACTGTGGGGGACCTGCACTGGATCAGGCTGGTCGTCATCCTGCCACCGGCACCCACGGTGTGCTACGTCATGGAGGCTGTGTCCTCGCCACGTAATTAATCAAGCTCCAGGATGAGCTCTCTGACTTGCTGGGAGCATTTCATTAAGACTTTGAATCGTCTTTTTCCAATAATTTGTCTTTCCTTCCTTCCCCTTTAAAAACCAATAAAACCAAGAAACTGGTGTGCAAGTGTGCCTTTGATAGACCCGCAAAAAGTGTTCAAAAAATTGAACAAAAAATAGCATAGAAAGGAGAAGAGTTTAGATGAACACAACCCCCATCATGTTTGATAAACATACCACGAGCGCAATAATACGCACATCTATACATATATATTTTGATGTCGATGACGTCACGTCTGTCCCATCAGGTGACGTCACCGAAGGCCAAGAAAAGGCTCTCTCCATGAATGAGGCCTGGTGATAGGTTCAGTAAACACTGGTAACTGCCGTATTAGAAATGATCTTGGCTACCTTTAACTAAATTCTCAATTCTTTAACACAGAAATCGACTAACTCACCTCGTCAATGATGCTACACGAAACCGTATGCTATATGCACATATCACAAAGGATGAAGTTAACTCTGATGTCTTAAGAAAGATCCCGGCAATATGAAAAGATAACTCTGTTAATAAATTTGTGAAAAAATACTAGCAACATTCATGCAGACCGAGATACAATGTGTGTGGAACAACATGTTGAAACTCCAAAAACCAAAAACAAAATATTTAAAAGATCGAGGGAATGTAAACACAAACAGGGGGCTGAAGGTTTTATATATATATATGTATATATATGCTATGTAAGCTGCAAGATCGTTAAGTTAAACACACATGCCAAAGAGCAAACTGGCATCATATTTTGTCCAGAAATCAATTCAAATAACAAGCAGAAAGCTACCCGTTCGGTTAAAACGTCTCTATGAACAACAAGATGGCAATGAATTTGTAGTCATGTGTTCTTTTAACTCTGTTTTACATCACCATTTGTACAGTACTTGCAGAGAAAGTCAAAAACAATTCATTGGGACAACATATTCGGCTGATGAAGACTATCAAACGCTTTCTCAAATCCTCACCCACTACAACTGCCTGTTGGTAATCTCAAATGTTAACTTCGGGACCACGAACAGCAGCAGCAGAGTGGTCGTGGGACTTTCCAACACAAAAACACTTCTACTATGATAGCCAAGCGTCTTGCGTTATGTTTACCACAAAATAATCAGAGACAAAAAGTTTGTAAGTTTTAGGATGACAGCAAAACAAAGAAAGGTACACAGAACCCTACACTTCCCTTCGCATACACAGGCAAAGAACAATAGGTTTGATGGGCTTTCCTTTTGAAAGGAGGTTAGTGCTAGCTGCTTCTTTAAGAATACGATAGAAGGGACAGCAAGAGATAGCTTAGAGGGTGGATGAATGTCCAGTGCATGAAGACACGTGTGTGTGTGTGGGAGGGAGGGGGAGGAGTACCAGAACTTGATGATTAGCGAGGCTTCAGCAAGTGCAGCTGCTGTTTATGCTTGCATACTTGTGCGTTCTACTTCCCGTGATTATGCATCGGACACGCTGGTAATCGCAAGCTAAAGGAGGGAGCCTTTGCGAAAGCTGCAGGAAACTATGGCAGGATGGTACCATTTCCTAACTGGGTTTGGGGATCTGAGTGGTCTGAGACGAACTCTGTGGCCAGCCAACTGACGGTAAGGTCTGGATGATCTTGCCAGCCCAGACCTCCCCGGCGGTCGCAGTGCCTTCGCTACCGCTTTTGGGCAAGGGGCAGTGGTCTCCATTTTCCGACAGAAGTAAAAGGCCATAGCCATGTTGCGACCAAAAAAAAAAAAAAAATTGGTTGGGGGGTTAAAGGTCGATGTCTTCTGGCTGATAGAGACAGGAAAAGGCGGAGGGGTTGGGAAAAGTGCTAGGCTGGAGAGAGTAAAAGAAAGACTGGAAGACTGGATGCCGGCGCGTGGCTTGTGCCCCTCACTTGCAGCAAGGCCAAGACACCGATAGCAGGAGCGCAATCTCCGCAGCTGGCGCGAGCCTGTTGTTCCCTCCTCCTTCCTCCCGGCGTGCCAACAGTTCCTCTCTGTGTTACTTTGGCATTTGTCCGCGATAAGAACCAAAACGAGGAATAAGGAGAGAGAGAGAACGACGAGAAGAGCAGGTACGCAACATGGGCAGCGAGAGAGAGGGCAAGACACAAGTCCGCGAAGGTTTGAATCCTTCCCCGTCCTCAAACATTTGAGAAAACGCGAAACGAAGGGGACTACTGGAAGTGCGTCGTCACGTGATCAGTGTTGCGGTGACCTGTTTGCTCCGAGTGGCGGCTGGTGACCGTTTTGGCCTAGTTGGCATCAAGCGACGCCACTTTACAACAGGGCTTTCTGATTAGGGCAGTGTCGTTAGCTACGTTCCTGTGTATACCGCAAAGGTCAAATGTCTTGGTAGTCATGCAAGGGAAGCTAAATGTCGGATGGGGCTGGGTAATTCCTGCAAGATGTTTATCCGTGCTACTGCTGCTTTCTTCAAATATACGCATAAAAACAGCTTGGAAGAGGGGCTGGGGAGAGAGGACCATGGAATGCCCCCAAACTACCACGTTTCCCGCATCTCCGAGTAACCTCATGTCATAACGTGCAAAAAAAAGCGGCCTCCTGTAGGTTTGGCGACAGCCTAGTGATAACGAGACAGTAGACAGGACTACTGATCTAGCGAGGTATTTCAGATAAGTCAAATAAGGTGTCAAGAGAAATGGAGGCAAGGTCACAGTCACATTTACCTGAGACATGGGCATGATGAGGCCAATCGAAACATCTGACCATTACTGCCCGTCGCCATTTGCTACAGGTCACACAGCAAGCCTTTGCTTTTTAAAATCCGCTTTTTAAAGTGTTCAGAAGAAAAAAGCTAATGACAACCACAAACATTCCTTTACATTTGCATCATCGTTCAGTCATGATTTGTCCTTCTGTGCATGACCTGACACATTGTTACAAAAGTCCTCAGGGAAATGGAGTAAGGGAGTCACGGTGTTAACAAGACAATAAAAGATGTCGACATGCTATTAGCGGAGGGAGGCAAACTCGGGTCGTGCGTGGACAAAACGACGCTTCCCATTATTCGCAACGCGTTAGTTGGCAAGCAGCATCTAAGGCAAGCTTCACACAGTCGTACGGCGAGCTGAACGTGCGAGCGAACAAACTCACATGTGGAGAAATCCTAGTCAAAGAAACGTCAGCGTCTAAAAATATGAGCGAGCTCTGGAAGAAAACTGGAAGACAAGCTGTAGGTGCAGCCTGCTCGGGTCTATAAACATGGCAATCTGGTGATCAGTGACAAAAACGAATCACTACGTCATCTGTAGCTGCCTACGAAGTCGAAAGCACTACGCAGTGTACGGTGAGATGGAATGGGCGCAGTCCGGGTGTGAAGGAGCGATAGTTCTACCCAACGGTTACATCCTCCCCCCTCGCCTGGTCAAAGTGATATAAACTTACTGTTTGCCCGTTGTGAAAGATTCCAGTTGCAGATGGAGGAAAAATCTGGAAGTTGACACACACAAGCACAACAACCGGGGTCATTACGACCACGATAACGCTTAGGTAATCCAAGGAATAAATTAATCGCCCGCGGAGAGGACAGAAAAATGACCGCCAGCTTCCTAGGTGCACAGAATGAAATCTACATCGATGGAGCTGCCAAGGCTGTCAATGCAAAACAACAACAAAACATTACAACACACAAACCAACCAAAATAACCAAAGTAGGAAGACATTCTAGTGAACGCCTTGCCATCTGCCACAGCGCCAGCTGAAGGTCCTGCTGACCGAGAGACCTGATGACAGCAGCCTACAGCCCCGCCTCACTCTGGTATCGGAAAGGAAGAAGATGCGAAGCAAACTAACAACAACCAACCTTGCACAGGTGGGAGAACGTCATGACTTGCCTGGGACACCCGTCCCACTTTACAATATTCTCCAGGAATCCCGCCCCCTACCTCATACGGGCTCGTGACGTAACGAATGACGTATTTTGAATGAAGGCTTTGCGCGCGACACGTGGACGGTTGCCTCGTTTCGTCATCAACACTTTGATCATGAACGGGGCGAGTTGGGGGGACAACGACGACAAGCAAGACGGGGACAAAACAGCACGCGCGCACACACAGCACGTGTCAACCACATGACAAACACATCGCACGGGACATACAGCACGACTCGCCACCACCTCGTGCTCGGGTCATTACGTCACACAGAAAAACTGGTTTATGCCAGTTACAACTTTGAATGCCGGGATATAAGTGCTGCCTTTCTCTGTTACATGAAGGGAGAGCGTGACGACAACGATGATATCTGATGATTTGCTGACCAACGAGTACATGAGGTCAAGAATTGATTAATCGTGTTGACTGACTAACGGCTGCCATCTCTTCGTACGACCTCGGTGTTAGAAATACACTAACGGGGTGAAGGAGGACCTGGGGGATGGGGAGGGGAGAGTAAATGATTTGTTTGTAGCTGTTTGTGACGAGTCATAAAGTGATTCATACGTCGGTATATTCTATCTTTTGTCCAGTTAAATGCTTTTACTTATGCTTGATAGTACATCTACAATGAACAAGGCTACATCTGTTACACAGAAATACACATCAAGTATCATTAATCAAAACTCACGGCAAATCAGAAGACTTAGCTTGTGTTGTACAATCTCTAGCCGTTCCAACAAAAGAAAAACAAAACACACACAAACAGTCGATGACCAACACTTGATGAGCTGCCAAAAACAGCAACTTGGACAAAACTGCGAGTTATGCACAAACCAACTATCGTCCCCCTACAGCCCCTGCTCCCTCCCTCTCACACACATCCTCTACATCGATTTGAAAGTTTTACACAACTCCCTAGGGCTGTCGACGTCTAGGCTTCCCACAATTCTAACTACTTATCCGACTTGGTAAGTCATCTGTTGCCCAGACAGTCTGTCTAACAGCAGGGCTTAGTGGGGAGAAAACGAACAGCTAGCCTCTGTATGATAGATAGTATACGCATACGGCGCATGGATCTTCAGTCCTCGGAGGACATCCAACAAAGAAACGATCTGTCGCGCTTTGTACATACCACAGAAAAGGCGAAGAAGCAGCTGCTCACGTGGGTGTACTCAGTCAAAAACATGAGACCTACACCGTAAGCCAGCTGTCGCTGCAACTTTATCAGAACAAGATGTTTGACGACCATCATCCACTGGGATGGGTATTGTGTCTGCCTATCCTCTCTTTTCTATTACACTGTCAAAGGGCGTAAAATCATCTACGCCATCTTAAAAGAAACTGGGGAAAAAAACCGATGACGAGTTCCCAACCATTACCCCATGTTCTTGGCGCAATCAGCTATGTAGGGGCAATGCATGTCTAATACTAGCCGAGGATCGCTGGCAAATGAAGGCGTAAATACTTGACCTACACATGGTAAACTGTGTTTGTGGTTTGAATATTACATCGAGTCGCTGAACGTCAAACGGAAGGAAAGAAAGTGACTATAAAAAACTGTGTCTGTGTGAGCCTATGAAGGTGTACATACAGGACAAGAGGCAAGGTGGCCAAGATAGTCCCTAAGCGGATTGTATCAAGCCTCGTCGGCTGCCTGACCACAGACCCTATAATCGGTCATCACGTTCCTGTTACACAGCCTCGGTCACAACATAGCACGATGTCAGGTTGCGACTTCTGTAACGACTCGGACGGTGGAACACGTCAACGGCCTCGCACTCCCCCGGGAAACACTGGTCTCAGCGTTTTGCGTGACTACACGCCACACCCCATTCTGTATTTCCCTGGGTGCTGAGAGCAAATGGATATCGGTGATATCCAATTAACAGTCCAGCAAACACACCAACGCGATCGCAAAGCAACTGCTAACCATACATTTGCTGCTTTGGTCTGCGCTACGTAGGTAGACCCCGTTGCCAGTGCGCCTACATAGTGGGGAATATATCTTGCTGTTTATACTTCCGACTATATGGCAAACAACCAAAAATAAACAATGAATGCAACTGAACGAACCGCCCCCAATTTTTAAGTCACAAGAAGATGTGAAGTTAGATACTCAATGTGGAAACTGGTGGCACAGCGGTCTGAAGTGTACATTGTTGCTAACGGTAACATGTTTACATAGACTGCAGGAGACCAAACAATGATTCAACTGCTATTACTACAGAATCACATGGCTAAAACACATCCATATACAATCTTATTAGCCAGGCGACTTAAGATGGTACAAGAAAAAAAAAAGCCCAAACAAACTCAAACAAACAAACAAACAGGTAGTTACATAGTGATGTTCGCTCCACTTTCCTCTATGTACTTCTCAGGTGGCGTTCTTTTCACCACAGACTGTGCTGCAGGCCAGTCGTCAGTGAAACTCATTCCATCGTCACACAGCGACAACAGGGGGAATAAAGTCAAGCGACTCCGTCCCTCTTATGACAATGTCTAGCTCAGTCCAGTTCTGCACCAACATGCTTTTTGTACAATAAGCACCGTCCAGGTGTTCTCGCCTCCAGTGTTGGCAGTTCTTGATTTTGTTTATCCCCGTCATTACTTCTGCTACCGGTGACCATCTCTGATATCAGTCAACGCCTCAAGCCAGTCACTCCTGGGATTTTTCTCTCCTACCGATTTCCCCATCACAACTGCACTATTCTCCTTTTTTTCTATATGATAATAAAATGTGACAACTGTACTCACTGCTCACAATCGCCTTTCACAGACAGCACGTGTTGTCATCACTAATCTCACTTCCCTAACTTTACCTCTTTTTTCTCTTTCAATTTATTATTTAGTTTGTCTGATCGAATGTTCTCGAAGTGGGCTGACGTGAAACAGAAAATGAGGAGCCTTTTCTGTGGTTGTTTTTCCAGCCTCTCTCAACTGGGATGACTCACTGTTCCCGGTCACACAGTAAATGACTGCCTGTCCTCCCTTTGAACTACACCTTATGTCATCACGCAGCACCAAGCCTGCGCCATTCAACTCCTCTCGAACAAATCTTGGCAGTTTGAGGCAAGAGTCGACGGGAAAATGGCACAAAACACAAATTATGGTCTTGAGTTTCATACCTTGTCGTAAAGAAGTCATAATATTCACATTTATGCGGCGGTGTTCCAAAGAAAAGGCCACCAGCGTCACTAGCTCGCTCACACCGTCAGTCCATTTTCAAGTGTTTCACTTTCTTTTCTTTTTCTCCCCTGCGTATTTGAATACACCACAGTAACTACACAATATTTGTTATTTCTGCTGACGTTATCATTGTCTCAATGCACATAAATGATTGGTGAAGTACTCTTTGGAGTGGATTTTGGCTGACCAACAATTGTCCACGAAAGGTTATCTCTAAGAGTTCGTTCAGTTCGAAAAACAAAATTTGACCCAGGGCCTACAATACTTACAGTTTAAAAAAAAACTGCTAAGGACTCACACAGCTATTTCTAGTGACACTGCAGGCAAACAAATTGAAAACGGTTTACATCTGAAAGCCTACAATCACTATTTCTGATCAGCTCTGACAAGGTGACAAAATTCTGTTATGTCGGTCAGAAAGCCAAACAATAAACTGAAAATCTGAACTAAAGTTCACAATATTCACAAATACTTAAAACTCTTGTGTATAATGATTTGCATAAAAACGTAAGACACAACAGCAACATCAACTTCAAATGAAACGACCTACGGACGCAAGCGGGCTGTGAGACGTACATGCGTTATTTTATATAAATGATCTACGACTTAGTGACAACAAAACACACAAAAATGCCTTAAGAAATCAACCCAATAAAACAGGACTTCACTGTTTCGTCAAAAATCAAACCAAAATAGCTTTTTCGTGGACCGTGCTAAACTGGCTGCTGGCTAGAGGATCTTACAAATACCTACAATTTCCATTACTAAAGTCCTCACTATCTAAGGAGGGCGGGCCAATCCTCAGGAATCTGCCTCCAGCATTTCTAAGAACAGTTTGTGCATCATGACACGACCGTCCTTCTTCAGGTCGAACCAGAACTGCTTGGCCAGCAGCTTTATGTGGTTGATGAGGGGCAGGAGAAAGTAGAGATGCCCCAGCCGATGGGGGTTGCCACAGTGACGAACCTTGATGCACTCCATCAGGGAGTCCTGCAGCTTGTCCTGAAGACCTCGTACGGTCTCCCACGTCTCCACCATCACGTCTGCAAGAACAGCCACCATGTTTAAGGCGTACAGCTAAACCAAGTTCTCGTTAACACGCACACACACATGCGCACAGTCTTAGATCAACTTGAGCCCAGATAAGTACCGTTACTTTTTCTTCTTGCAAACGAGCATCAGAAATTACGAGAACGATTCTTTCAACAACACAAAAGTGCAACTAAAACTACAGCTTTTATCTAAGGCTTTACTTAGATTGCAACCTATAAGGGTGACACTTACTTATGTTACACAGGATTATAGCCTTGAGCAGCACATACTCCTCTTTGCTAACCCCGAGGGAGGTGAACATCTTGCAAACTTTGCGCGTCAGATTGTCGAGTTCTGGCGGGATTTTGTAGGTCTCCACCATGCTGGCGGGCACGCGCAGATCTTCGGCGTAGCAAACGTGGCCGTTGTAGGGGCACGAGCGGAAGACCAGGTTGAGGCAGAGGATCTCCAGCCAGGAATGCTGCAGCTGGTTCATCTGGTCCATGAGCGATAGGTTTGTAAAACCTGCAGCAAACCGATTGTCTCATAGAGGTGTATGCCCGCAAAAGACAACAATACCGGAACCCTCGAAGTAGGACCCTCTAGCGGTCCCAACAACTAAAGGGACCATGGTCCCCTATTGGACTCCTGTTATTTATCATTCCATCCTCTTACATTTAACAGACCTAAGGCTTCCAAGCCCGAGGGCTCATCAAAAGCAGATAAATGGATAAAAACTGCCTACCTGGAACCTGCTTGGCCCAGCTGATAGTGATGACCAGTTCGCGATCAGCTAGATCAGACACAGCTGCCCTGAACTTAACGTCGTCGTCGGGTAGAAATGGGTCGGATGATGCAAACAGTTTGTCCAGCTGTGACTCCAGGGCGAGGAGAGTGTTCAGGATCTTGTTGTCCGACACTGCCAACGACATATGACAAAAATCTTCCATCGGATATCCACTAGAGTTAGGTTCTCTACCCAGTTCCACCACACAAATGCAGTGAAAGACTAGTCTGAACTTTTACTTGTTCAGTTCACATGCAACAGCTAGATACCATAACACTTCTCACACACACTCACACACAGCTGTCACCAGCCTATTAACAAACCCAGATATTTAATTAAATACCCACTTCAGCAGCCTTACTCCACTATTATTTCACCCCCATCCCACCAATCCATGCAAAAAATAATTCAAAAAAACAAACAAAAAGTGAGCGTTTGAGTTTGTACAAGTTAATGTCGTGGGGCGTTTTAATGGCTTTAAAAGCAGTGCTAGATATTTGAAAATTTCTGTACAAGTGTTTTCAGGGGATGGACACCAGCGCATGTACATTAGCTGTCTAGGGGTCTTTTCTGGTCGGTCCTGATGCATCTTTGCTTACAAGGCCGCGTGTTTGCGCTGCTCCTGTATCCTGTTTTGCGACAGACAGCAGCTGTAGTCGCGTGCCTCGGTTGACAAAGCAGGATCCTTAAACCAAGGTGTCCGTATCCTGCTCCCCCTCTCCGATGATTACCCCTTCTCAAACATAAGGTTTAGCAGCAAGGATCTGGACACATTCTAGTGATGTTTTGAGCCGCCGTCTAGTAACCTCTTCTAGGCTCAGAAAATAATATCCTGTATGCAGATGGCCCTGGCTACTTGTTTGCAAATCTCTGCTTTCGGAACAATTTGCAGATCTCAAAAACAATCCGCATTTCAGACTAACTGGGACTTTACCGGGCGAAATAAATACGACTGAGAACCTGGACAAGGACAAATACCCGCATTACTTACAGGTTGGCATCGCCCACTCGCTCTACCCCAAACCCATAACTACAAGAGCACATTTCCCTCTGATGACTTGGCTTCTATTAACACAGGCTTTCCGTTACCACAGACGCCTGGACAAGGCGAGGGCTAGCAAGGGGCTAGCAGGGGCAAGGCGAGGGCTAGCAAGGGGCTAGGCAGGGGCTAGGCCTGGGTGTCGACGCCATGACACTGAAGTATGCTAGCTACCCTAACCAGCTCACAGGCCAGAAAGCTGTCATGTCGGACTTCCTTGACGGCGTCGCAAAACTCAGTGCTTATGAATCATACCTCCTCACATCCTGTTCGCGAGTCGCAACTAGGTCAAAGGCCTGTCACTGACAGTGTTTTGCAGGCCTGTGATATTGTCCAGGCTTTCTGGAGAAGACGGACGGATGACGGCGACGCGGAAATCTCAAGCCATGAAAAGTGTCGTTGCTAAGCCATGTCAGCAAACCTACTGCCCTCAGGCACAGTTCTTTCTCTCCACCTCCGTGTCGTCACTGCACCTTTCTCTCCGCACAATTATTTCCTCCCCCGTTAAGTCGCCATATTTATGTCTAGCGCTCACCCATACCAGCTACACGCACGCATACACATCCGTGAGCAACAACTGTTTCAAGAACAAACTATACGACAGGCTAGGCTGCAGAAGGACACAACAATACCGGGAGCAAATCTGTCAAGAAGGCTACCGAGTGAATAGGTGTTCATTTAGCATCCTTTCAAATCAAGAGTATCCCCGTCCTCAGTTTACAACAGGGCGTTCTATTTTTACATCAATCCGTGCACACCCTCCCTATAACTTCGCTTTGTCGAACGTTGCCGAGGGGGCGACAGGGAGTCAGCTGTTGAGCTGATGGGAGTGTGTGTAAGAGAGTGAATGAACACGGCCCTAAAGATGCCAGGTGCAACTACATTTCGACTGGGTGCAATCAGTGCTGCCCCTACCGGAGTGCGGAGGGACAAGCAGGCCCCTGTTTTTTCAGTGAGCACACTGTCAGCCACTGACAATGACAAACGTTCGCGCCGTTACAGGCGGTCCCCTACCAGTCACTGACATCCGTCGTCTTCACATGCATCGAAGGTATTCTCTAACTGCTCTCGTGTGCAGGGTGAAGGCGGTTGGCTAAACAGACCTACCACATCCGCCTCACCCAGCGTCTCAAGGCATCCACGAAATATGAGCGTTGTACTTTGTAACACTAACAGCTACTTCCGGTAAACGAAGAAAATATATCATTTCAAAAATAACTTGCACAAGCGAGCAAACGCTTTTAAAAAATGTATAAAGTGGAGTGGCAAGAAAGTTCGTTCATCCTCAGACAGCCATATAGTTGCGCGCGCGGTAATGGATATGCACTCGGGTGCACGCGGGCGCTCGCGTCTGTGCAAAGCGAGGAAGAGACGTGAACAGCAAGTGTACAGCGTTCTGGTGAATCCCAGTCACGCCCTATGCCCAGCCACCTAACTAAATTCACGTGACCTCGGTGTTGCCCTGTCAGAAAATGGGGCCAGCTACCGAGAGGTGAAGTATAGTTAGAAGTCGGCCGTTGACACGTGCGTTTCGTCATCGTAAAAACGCACTCCATACCACCGACATCACCGTAATTTCCATGCATAAAAAAACACACAATGGCAGCATGGTGAACAGATGCTAAGAATTATGAGGGGGAGTGTGAGACTTGCAACATGTTAAGAGATAGCTCTCAGCAGCAGACTGGAAGATTCTGCTTGTAAATTATCTCCAAAGTACCACTGTCCTTCAATGTTCGAAGAGAAAAGAATCGCAAAACTAATTTTATTGTGTGATTTCTCTCTAACGTGGAGGAGGTGGACAGTGACAAAGAAAGAGGAAGAAAACGGTCCTTAAGTTCGTAATCTGAGCAAAAACCAAGAGGTTCTTGATGGCCAGACCTTCCACGGCACTGGCGCTTCTGTCTGCACAGACAAGTCCTACTGTACTGACTGTACGTGTGGCGATTTGTGCGAGAATTGGCGCCATGTACAATTCATGAGACATTTTGCGGGCATCAAGCGGAGTGTTATTTGTATGTAGTCCAAAAGGACAAGGATATCAATTCCGTATCCATTAGCCAGTGCAACAAGGACAAACTGCGCCACTTTCCATTCTTAAGATCCCATCCAACGACGCAATAAGCCATTTACATGTCAACTTTACACAGTTTCAACTAAACAAGAAAGTGAAGAAGAGGCAACTCACAGTCCTGGCATGACTTCTTAACGACCGACACCACGGGCTGCACCATTGTGATCTGGCTGTCGATGCTCCGCTTGTACTTCTGCCGTCCTCCTCGTACTCTGTCCAACCGCACTCCTGGACAAAACAAACAGACAATTGTTGGCTGCTTATCAAACTACATCTTTTGTAACATGTACAGTTTTGGCTCTCAGCCTGTCTACCGCTGCTAATAAGTATAGGTGTTTCTTAAGTAAGCAACACTACAAACGCCTCTCGTCAAGAAATTGTATTTCTTCCTTCATAACCCCTGATCGTTCCGCTCGAACAGAGCAAGCCCTCAATACCTGAAGTGATTCCCAGTAAATTGTTTTTGTTTTTGTTCTTCTTTCTCTCCCCTGTATATGTGTGTGTGAGAGAGAGACAAAAGGACCTAGGAGAGATTAGTGAAGCTGAACTGACTGATATGATCATTCGAAAAGTTAAAGATCTTCAGCTGAAGGCTTATGGTAATTGTGAAAGGAAAGACCTTTATCTGGATGCGTGGCGATGAATACATCAAACAGGCAACTGACCTAACTACCCGATGCACTCATTAATCCTAAAAGGCCTTCAAAACCGGACACATAACGTGGAGTATGTTCGTCTGTTTCCATCACGGACATATACAAGAACTTTCCCAAACAATGTAACATGTTCGACAATGTGTCCGGGTTAAAAAGGTCACTAACGATTACATTCCTCTCTTTGCTATTCATCCTCGTTTCTTTCAGTGCTTAGCAGACTCAACGGTGTGTCCTTTCCTTCACTCATCCCGGTTTGTAAACAAACCGACTTGATGTACACCAGCTCCCCTACCCCTTCCCTCCTCCCCTTCTCAGCCTCTCATCGCCGCATGCCTGTTTACGAAACGTTTACTTCATATCCTCTCACTAGCTTTTTTTTTTTCTTGCTTAATTATTCTGAGGCCATGTCTGCGATCCCCCCACCAAAACACCATTCTAGGGCAGACATCACACACATTCTGAGTTTCTCTCTCTAACACACACAACGAACTGTACGGACAATGAACTAATCAAAAATAGCAAAGTGACTATCCCTCAATATTTCCTTTATTAAAAATTCAGGTTTGAAATATTAAACGAGCGGTTTCTTTGTATAAGAGTTTCAGTGAACAGGGGACTGAAAGTCACAACAATGGTGTCCTTCACTTTTTGCTGTGGAGGTGTGTAGAAGACACTGGGCCTCGTAGATGGCTTTAACTGCGGTATACACTCACGGTGTTAAAGCACCTTCAGCAGAGACTTCCACTGTGGACGCTCGTCTGTCGACCTGTGTTGCAATATGTGTGTTGGCGGCTAGTGAATGTCGGTTGTATGAGGTTGGTGGACGTGAACTGTGAATGCAGCAATAATGACAGTCTTTTCGCCACGCCGTCCTTATGCCTGCCACGGAAACAGGTGACTGGGGGAATGCATTATGACAGACCTTATGTGTGGGCGTGTGTGTGTGAGCGTGTGTGTGTGTGTGAGCGTGTGCGTGTGTGTGTGAGCGTGTGTGTGTGTGTGAGCGTGTGTGTGTGTGTGTGAGCGTGTGTGTGTGCGTGTGTGCGTTGGCGGCCTACGCATTACATGCTCCCGGCGTGTCCCGTACAGGAGCGTCGCCTTTCTTTGTCACAACAATCCAACTGCCCACATTCAAACCTGGAGACATGGCAGTCTTCTCCTTCCGTGTGTATGTGTGCGTGTGCGCGTGCGCCAACTGCGGTCTACTCCAGCAGATTTGAGTGTATGCCAAGCCGACACCACCAGTCAGCATTTTGAGCTATGGGTGTGTCCTCCAGCATACAAAAAGGCCAAGCAGGTAAACTGGGGGTAACTCCATTAATATACGTAATCACTTTCACAATCTTCCCCCTCCCACCTCCTCAACCCTCTTAACCATTGCCTGCTGCACGCTCGGCTAATTGAAACTCGCTGTGAGGATGTGGCGGTCTCAAGGCCCATGACGATGTGCTATGCATCTCTCCCACCATCAAGCTAGGACTAGCACACAACTGCGGGTGTCATAGCTATGCACCGCACCGGGCACGACTACCACCTGCCGGGTGGGGTAAGGGGACGGGGCCTTCTGAGCATGCGCTTGCTGTGACGTCACGCCACCCGCGCCTGACGACAGTGATGTGTACGTCAGAGGATCGATGAAACGTCGGTCGGCGGCAAGCGTGTCCAACGCCAGTGACCTGCAGGATTCCAGACTACCTGTCGCGTGCCACAGGGCGAACTGCGGTCTACCTTTAGCAGGCGACCCTCGCGACCTGTCGTTATTTCGCCCACCAAGTATTTTCACCGCCACAATGTCTGGAGTAGGAGGGAAATTGTCATGCCTCAATAACGACATGCCCACTTATAGAAAGCTGTTTCTAAGTCTCAGCCTGACATTCTTTATTCTGTAATACATAACACCACAGCGTGCAGTCGTTACAGGCGGTGGTGAGCTTACTCTGTCGTCACCATGGGATAGTGTGCGGGTGACCCAAAGGTCGCAGTCCTACTACAGCTCGACTAGAAGCGGCTTGAACATAAACTCGATTGCAGCTGCGACGTGTTATTGCTTTCAGAACATTTCGTTTGTGAAAGTTTTGCATCATGCGGCGTTAAGAAGTAGCTCACTTGTCCAAAATAGTAACCAAAAAATAGGAGGGATGTAGGATGGAAGCTAAATAGGCAAAGCTGTCGCCAGCTGCACAACAGCTTGCAATAAAAGATGCTTACTCTGTTGGCTCGCAGGGCCAGATCGATGGCGGACTATTTTCAATGTTACCGTTGTAAGCGGTGGGGATATATGACACATGGGAATTGGCCTGACAAGCCACACAAGTGATGGTGTCCGGCTGTCAGCACAACTGGGGTCACGTGTTGCGAGATGTATGCTTGACACGACGATGACATATTTAGACCGTTCTGTTGTTCTTTTGTCCGACCCTCCGCACGCACAAACCGAATCAAGGAAACTGAATCTGATCGTGTAAAAGCTTTAAAAAAAAGCGAGCATTGTGAATATTTCGCAAGTTTCGTGTCAACTGTGTCTACCCGGCAGGACCAGCGACTAAGATGGATTCCATCAGCTATAATTTTACAAAATTCCGTGTTCTTACAACTCGCCTAAGAACCATCCGTGATGTGCGAGGGTCACCGTAGTGAGCGCTTTATGACGAGGACGTGACGGTGGCGCAAGACGCTGAGCTCAACGTGCATGAGCCGTGTACAAATCCTTGTGGGGCACTTCCGCGTGACCTGTGACCTGCAGTGTTCCAATGACCTCTCTCTGAACACGAGGCCGTGCTAGGTGCTCCACGACCTGCGCAAATCAACTCTGTGAAAATGTCACTCGCGCACTCAGCTCTCCTGCACCCAGCGCTTACACATGCGCAAGTTGTCGCAGTCGTAGTGTCCCCAAGCGCGACAGGCTGTCATTGCTAGATGCACGGTTCACACACGCAAAACACACCTGCCGCAAAGTGTCCCTCTTAAAAGTGAGATAAACTGAGTCTCGTCTGACACGACACAAAAGTATCGCCTGTTATCGGTCATCTGCAGGAAACTCTTATCATCGGTACCGTGGCTTTGGTGATTTATCGGCGACATCTATCTATATATATACACACGCCCACGTAAATTGTTCACCGCAGATGTGACGAATCATAATGGACTGTTGCATCATTTCACAAAATTCATCGATGTTTTTGTGCTTTATGCCTTGCGAAATATCGTATTTAAAAAAAAAAAAAAAGGCTTTACGTCGATTTTTCAAACTAACCAACGCACTGCTCACTTGTCTCGTTTCTTGACATACGTGTGTGTGGTCGAGAATGCTAGAGAGGAAAACTGACAGGTCGAGGACTACTCACTGAAGCTGTCATCGCCAACACACAAGCACATAAAATGTGGTGGGAGGGGGAACCTGGTCTAGAAAAATATCAGTATATTACTAGATGGTTGGTGATCAGGACTGTCTTTTTACTTTAAAAAAAAAACTCCTCTTGGTGGGGGCCAACAAAATGTGCTCGTCATCTTGGTGTCAGCCTGAACCTCCTCTTGCAGCTGCCGGTCCATTTGGTGAGTGCCATTTGCTGACCATAAATCTGCCGTGCCGTCAGGCTTTAACGTGTAGCGACATGCCTAATAGCTTACCGAACCTCGTGTGACAGCAGCACCTGCTATAGTGGGGGAGTGGTGCGAGACAGCCCATGTCTGCAGGCCCACAATGCCCTCCCGGTCTTTTATCTTCTTCATAAACTGTTTTACACTAAACATGCTGCATCTTGTCAAAACTACCTCCATCTTCCCCCATCTCCCATTGTCGTCTGCTTACCGATCGCGATATTTCAATCAGCAATTCGAATCAAAATATGTGGATAAATTATATATATATTACATACATTTACAATTGGAAGCTTTCCGCACTTATGATCTAACTCGACTGTTGACTGCTCTCTGACGAATGTACGTCTGTGCTGTGAAACAGGCGCCTACTTACATTAACACCAGCAGTTTCTATAAGGAAAGAGTGTGAATGATTCAGGCAACCAAATTTTCCGTTCTAAAAAAACTAAAATACAAAAACCCCTTAAAAAGGAGCTGTGCTTTAAACAAGAATATCTGAAGTCTCCGTCAAGCTAGACTGCTGCCCATGACAGTTAGATTTGCTGATCAAAATTTAATACCTGCTGGTCCCACCCACCTACCTACCCACTCATTCGTCTTGGCCTCCATGATTAATGAACAGCTTGACCGGAGACCGCTGGTGACGCGGTTGACGTCAGACGTACCTACTGCGCCACCTGTTGCCAGTCCGCGGATGAGCCGAGCCAGCAGTTTAACGTGTGCACCAGAAACAAGAGCGGCTGGCTGGAAAAAAGGCGAGTATGTGCCACAGACCCCTCTTGACTAGCGACAACACGAGGACACTGCTGACGAGGTGGTCTATGCTCGGATGATTAAAGGACTTGGCTGTTGTTATCGCTGTCTTCTCAGCAACAATAACTCCTCTGTGCTCGCAGACAGAAATGCTGGCGTGCTTAGCCGCCAAAATGACACGTGATCGCCATGCCAGAGAAGGAATCTCAAAAAACCTATGATTAAAGTTTACAACTACCATCTAGTAATAAGCATGCCATGTTGTGTTGTATGTAAGGTGCGTCACCTGAGGAACATGACTGTCTGGAGGTCTCCCCTCTCCTATGTCGCTATTTACTCGATGTTACAATGCTTTTTTTTATTAAAACCACTGTACTACTGAATGTTGGGAAAAAGTAAACCAAAAACAGTATACTTACGTCACAGAAGCACGCACTCTAGCTACCACTCCCCCCGTGATTTTATTCCTATTTACATTTGACCCACTCTTCATTAGAGCACTCTGACCGCCGATAGGTTTGAATAGCTCTGGCAAGTCAAGTGTGCCATAAGTAATAATACTTTTTCTAAGAGGAACGTTCACGTTTTACAGCTTTGTGTAAGATTTGATTCAAAGAAAAGGTAGGTGTAAAACTAATATTGGTGGCTCATAATAGATGATGAAATCCACACTAGTACGCTCCTATTGAAAACACCACGGTGGTCTCTCTCTCTCTCGTCTGTATGGTAAAAACATGCTTACAACTGGAGCTTTCTGAACCAACCGTTCAACATTAATCACACGTTTAGGTACTGGTGCATGGAAATGCTGTGGCTGAATGTAATCAAGGTGTCTGTGTGTAACCGGAGCACTGCGACTGTGAACGTACCTTCTCTAAGCATGCCCACTCGTAAACACTTCTGGAAGCGACATGCTTGACATGCTTTTCTGCGACGCTTTGTGATCTCGCATTCGCCGCTGGCTGGACAAGAGTACTCTATATTTCCTGCAACACACAGAAAGAGAGTGATAGCCAGGTGTGATTTAAACATCCCATTCCGTGTCTAGTAATGCAAACATACCAACGAGCTTTATCAGCTCCCACGCCAGTCAGTCGCGCTACAAGATCCACACACTCGCTAGAGCCTGTTCACTATTTCAATAACGACTTAACTCTGGGATTACTGTGTATGGTTAAGTTTGTACCTTATCTTCTAATAAGAGTGCATTCTCTACTGAAGTGTTATAAAACATATTGTTCAAACACCAAAATGTAGCAGAGTGGGTGGGTTTTAGCGAGTAAAACTACTGTTCCAGATGGTGAGTGGTGTTCAGTATGAAAGTCTGTAGGTTAACAGTTCCCAGACGCACCTATCAGACTAGAACTAAGGAAGTGACGGTTCACCTAACGTTTGCTAGCAATGCTAACTGGCATTTGACTTATGAGACGACAAAGTGTACCCGGATGATAGCTAGTGCTCCGCGACCTTGTAACATTTACACTTTTTATTTCTTGGTGAAATCCTTGTCCTAAACGCGGGCTTCAGCAATCACAGGGTAGGATACAGCTTGTGTCCCTGACCTCTGTAAGGGGCAATCTCTCCGCTAGAAACACGCGTGGTACAGAAGGCCTGACTCGCCATCGCACTGGTGCAACCTCATGCCAGGACACGTCTTACTAACACTGTTGACTGCCGTTTATTTGACAATTTGCATTCCTTTATTTTAGAGCGGGTTAATGTAGGAGGATAACGGAGAACACCTCTGAAAGTAGGGCAAAGTATAACTGGAGCACAGTAGTCTTTTAATTTGAACCCGGTGGTGTTTGGTAAGTCAAGGCGCTACACTTCTTTTTTAGCAGCTCTGTGTGTGTGAGTTCGGAATCACCTCAAAGCCAATACGGTTGACGGTGTTTGACAAAGTCGCCGTCCGACAGCTTATTACAGTCAATACAGGACCTGAATAGACTGCTGGCAACAGTCGGCGGTAAGCGTTAAGCAATTGAAGATCAGGATCGAGGCAAATGACGTCAGAGACTTTCACTGACACCCCGTGTGCAGCGCGGCGTGACCAGCAAAATATTCACTTCATGACCTAGATCAACCTCTTACGGCACACGAGAGATATTTCTTTGACATGTTCAGAGACGCAAAGAAGGCTCCCTGGCAATCAACACGCACGCACGTAGATGCAAACACCCAAGGCCTGATTGATAATCAGCAATTTCTTCACAGTCAAAACAAAACTAAACAAAACGAAGACCTCCCCATCCCCCATTCTCCCTTTCACCCTAATACTTTATGCTCACGACACGACCAAGATGCAACCAAGCAAATCCCATCACAAACAGCATTGCCCTACCTTGAATTGTACGTTTGAAGAAGGCCTTGCACGCCTCGCAAGAAGAGACCCCATAGTGATATCCGGAAGCCACGTCACCACATACAAGACACAAGCGCTTGAGTTCATCGGGGCTGTCCTGGTCCGAGCAGACGGTGCTGCTGGAGCAGAAGTCTATCTTGCCATTCTCTATACTGACCGGTGAAATGTTGCCGCTCTCGGGACTGTCGCCTTGGTACGAGCGGTCCGACCCGTACTCGTCCTGCGTGGGGTAGTCGGCGAAAAAGTCGCGGGAGAAGGACTCGTCCAGCGTGGTTTGTGGGCAGCGGCTGAAGGGGCTGGTGGGCTCGCACTTGATCGTGTCCACATCCATGCTGGACCACAGCGTTCCCAGGTGGTAAGCTATACTAGCGTCTTCCACGTCCTGCAACAGACAAGACCGTTTGTCAACCACGTCTAAGCACACGGCGCACCTTCCCTCTTTCGTTCGGGGAGTGGGGGTTGTACTTCACTGCGAGCTTAAAAGCGCGCCAACCGATAACGACAGTGTAATCTTATCACGGAAGTATCGGTACTAGAGATTTTTTAATTTAAGACCTTTCTGCTACCACAAAACAACATGTCCGGACATGATAATCCCACTTCCGTGAGTCATAAAATAAACTCTTTCGCCCGAATAGACATTTTGAAAAATACGCGTGGACGACTGCTATTTACTTTATGTCCACATACCATCCCCCTTACCCCCCACATACAATTAACTCAAACATTTCATGAAATACCTGACTTCGGAAACGGACTACAGTCCGAACCTGTGAGTGTTACATCTAGGTACGACCTAGGCGGCGACCAGAGGTTTGTGCTATCAGAAAAACAAACATTCGCTGTTGGGAGGAGACTCGTCTTCTTCACCTTGGTGCTCCCGGAAACGCAAGCAACATCCTTCTAACACGCTGTCACCGCCGACTAAACACAAGTCCCTCCGCCTCGATGACAAAAATTATTCAGAAAGCGGTTCAAAAGTTCGTTTCAATCCAGCTTGACGGCATGGGGCTGCGAGCACGCCCAGCCTGTTCTGCAACATAATGGTATAAGTGACAGTTTACTTGGCAATGCCATTGCTGTCAGCTCAGCCTCCTCGCCGACTACAATTGATCCACGCGTTTTGTTACTTGAACACTTGCTGAGCCATGACACGCGAGTCCATCACGTGCGAGAAACTTGGCGTCACGAAAGCCGCCGCTGATGTGCCTCAAAGAGCGGCTGAGAAAGACTGCAACAGAACACTGCTAACGGATCTTGTGGAAGCTTTTGAGCCTGTGAGAATTTGGATGAGTCTCAAGTTAGCAAAATCCACGAGGCACGCTCAAGACTAACGTCAGCACCGACGACAGCATCCAGCGACACCGCACAAACGCAACCTCCCCTTGCACAAGAGGCAACAACGACGACGACGACACCACCACGACCACCAGGCAGCACACGCATGCCTGGGACCATCAGTAGCAGCGTCGAGTCAGCAGCGCAGGCAAATCCATCCCCCCTTGCCCCTCCCCATCACATCTCTCTTCTCCTTCCTACACCCACGGATTTGGGGAAGGAAGGCGTCGCCAGACAGCCCCCATCTCGCCACTTGGCCGTGTCTGGCAATGGCCAGTGCCAGTCAATGCCGATGCCTGCAGGGCTGTCTCAATCGATGGCGTGCCCGGGCCGTTTCGGCGTGACAGAAGTGAGTAGCAGCGAGCGACATGGACGTGTGCTTGGTGCCAAAACACAGGCTACCAGCGCCCCATTCCTAAGTGTCCCTGTAGCAAACTTTCAATGTAAGCGATCCATGTATTCAACCATGTTTGTGTTTTGTAAAGTGCATTCATACGAGACGGAGAGAGAAGAGGAAAAGTGGGGCGGTGGTGGTGGTGGCGGTGGCGGTGATGATGGTAGGCGTGTGTGTGTGCGTGCGTGTTTGTGTGTGGGCAGAATAATAGAAAGAAAGAGACAGCACGCAAAGCGGGAATCGAAATCATAGTCCACGTCTCTCCACGTCCGAGCGGAAACGTGGGCAGAAATCGATGGGCACGCCGCACCACTCACGGCACCAGCCGTGGCCGCCCAGATGTGCAGTCACCTACCGATTTTCTTTAATTGTATGCGGCCTGTGCCTCCACTCACGTCTGCTAATTTCACGCCCAGGGTCTGCTCTGCATTAATGAGCGTTTAAGGCTACACACTGACGGAGATACACGGAGAGGCTGCTGCACAGCACACGGATGCACGAAGCGAGACGGCAGCCCGTGCTGCATGACGTCAATGGCGGAGTGGAAGTGTTTACAATTATTGACTGCAGCAAAAACGCCACGCGGCGCGGGGGTGGTATGCAGTAATAATATGAAATTCCTGCTCCTCCCACCCCTTGAGAGAATGATTCTGATTGTGCCAGGTGTTTATGCATGTAGTAAGGCACTGGATGAACCTGCCGGACGGAGATCAGAAGACTGAACACAAAAGCGGTGAACATGTGTGAGTTAAAGCCGCAACCTTTTCTTTCGAAAGGAATCCCTGTGTCGACTGACGCAGCATCTGACTTCAGATATCAGAAGAGTATTCGCTCACACACACAACGACGGACTAAAAGAGAGAAATAAACAGTTCAGCCCTTACTATTCTAGTTACGTCAGAAGCTGCGTTAGGAACTGTTAGCATCTACTTTGCTATCTCCGGCTAATCGTTTCTGCAAGCCATATTCTTTATGCCAAGTGCACGTTTTAAGAATGACAGTATCTCCACTTCACTGTTTTCCCACCCCAGCCCTTCCTGACCTCCGACTCTAACAACCCAATCATAATCACACACAAAAAGCTATGACGCAATCAAAGGCGAAACAGGGATACCTTCCGCCAGATCCAAACATGAAAGCTGCCAACATTCCTCGCTTCAGAAACAACACAACCAGGTTTTTCAGGATAGACAACCGGGATTCGCGCACACGCACCTCTCTATGTTTTAAATGCCAGAGGCCAGGTACACAATAAGCAATCATCGCCCACCTGTGTCTGCTTCGTCAGCAAAGCCTTCGCCGCAAAAGGTGCAAAAGTAACCTGCACGTCCAACACTGCCGCTGACAGACTACCACAGTATGGCCGTGCGTCTGGACCCAGCCACCAGTCTAGCACCGTTTGATTGCCCGTCCGCACCGCCACCGCCGGCACCGGCAAGGCAGTAACAAACCAGGTATAACGGCCTCCCTAAACGTTTCGTCAAGTCCAGGCCCCGGGTTCCTGCAGTGGCACAATGCCGGTAGCGAACGGCCCCTGACGTGTTTGCCTGACATGGCGCCAGCAACACCACAGCCTGTTACCGCACGCTGCACCAGCACGGCACTGCCAACACCACGCTTATACAACTCGCTCTAAACTGCTTTCAAAAAAAAAAAATCATTCTCAGAAGTGAGTGTGTGGATGTGTGTGAGTGAAGGAAAGACTTTCATCTCGCGATGAGAGATTTACGTGCACCCAGCAATAAATACGGTGCAGCCAATGTGGAGTGCAGGTGACGCAATAGCCGATAGCGGCGATCGTGCGGTGCTGGGTTACGTGAAATTACGTGCACGACCAAGGCGCTGGACCTGGGGTGGGAAGGGGTGCACATCGCTTCAGATCACCACCACCATTAATTAGTTCGTACAACGTGCAATCAGCAACCTCACAATCGATCGTAGGGTCAACTCTGTTTCGATCACTCACTCCCTAACCAACATGCAAAAGCTTGTTCTCTGAAGACAGAAACCACCTCCAATTTAATGAATATGCATTGCTCTGGAGGTAAACATTTGGTGGTAAACATGGAACGATAACAGAACGTAAAGAGTGTGGAAAGTGTGTGTTGTGCTGGGGGTGAGACGAAAATACAGAAAGCACTAATCAAAGAAGTACTCGGTGATTTTTTTTTTAAACCGACGTCGTTGTTTTATAGAGCTCCTTATCGCGCGCTTTGGGAAACGATCGGTCTTGCAACAGTTAAAACTAGCTTCTAGACTAGCACCGACTTGTCTGCCAATGCGTATAGCCTGAAACGCACAGAGAAAGATAGCCGTGAAAAGATAGCTGAGGCTATGAAGCATCCAGCTTACGTAAATCAACAGCTGTTACTTCCGTCTCGCTAGATGGCGCTAACCACAGGCTACACTCGCAGACCTCCCACCCTTCACGCCTAGCATCGTCTTCACTTGACCTAACCTTTCGGCAAGAAAACTGACCCTGTAGCAGCACGCAGAACTAGGAACTGTTTACCAACTGACACTTTCAGCATCGGTGGCTGCTGCACGTTATCGGCAGAAATCTCTTTAAGATATCCACCAGTCCTCATTTGTCACCGGCTTACTGTAAACTAACGGAACGTCTCCAACCCAACCAAAAGTCTGTTAAAAAAAACAGGAAGCATAATTAATTATTACTATTAATAACTGCATATTAATTTTAATAATAAAAACTTACTGAGTCTGCATCCAACATGCCGCTGGAAAGCAGGGTGTCTTGATTGCTGAGTAGGTTTTCCAGACTTGCGGATGAAAACGTAACCCCTTACATGCACGGGACAGCAGGAAGAGAATGGGTCAGTAAGCGTTTAACACACAAACACACAGGAGAGCGCACTCAGCTATCCTGCACCTATACTGTGCACCACGAAATACAGCTGATGACAATCGAACACTTCGATATCCAGCTAAGCTCTGCAAGCTAAGTGTTCACACCGTACAGTTACACCTGGTCTGCACCCCTACACACCTACACAGGTAGGCAACCACTCTATATTTGACGGCACCGCGTAGCGGAGCGCTGGTATTTCAAATCCCGATCGCTTCAGCCCGTCTTGCACACCGCCACGGAAGCGACCTTCCCCCAGGCCCCCCCCCACCTGACTTGCCTAACGTCTCACCTTTTACCTTACTATTGGGGGCTTCAGAATGTCAATGTCTGGCAGGAGCGTGCACACCGTGCCAGACCACTGGAGACTTCAATCTCTTATCTGTAGACGGCAGCAATCCAAAATTGCATGAGAACGTCGAGTTAAGGGTTACTCCAGTTCCGGCACAAGTTGTCTGCGACTGGAAGAATGAGCACGGTCCGACTGGAGCCCAGTCCATAGAAAACACAGGCCAAATGACTGGCACACGGTCCCGTTATTTTTCTATGCGCCGCCACGAGCGAAGCTATGAACTGCAAAAGTTATGAAACATCCAAAAATTGTTTCCGAACATTCGCAATTGCTGGCAGGCTTCAACGTCGTTACTAGGTCGGTGTTAACAAAGCCCGTGACAACAATACACTGGATCTTCGATACCTCAGACACGCTAATCAGTCCAAACTAAGCTCAGTTTTCTAATCTGAAGGCCGCGAGTCTCAATGTTGAGGAACAGTCGCACCTGGAGTGTGGCGACACCACACTGATCGCCGGCTGCCTGACTACGCTCACAAGCGGGTGTGACGGCGTCCTTGTCCTTTGGTGAAACGACCTGTGAAGACTGGAGCGTGAAAAAATATATTTTTTAAAATGTACAAATACACGCTCTTCTTGGCAGCCCCACTTGAAGAACGCAAACTTTTTGAAATTTTGAAAAGTAAAAAATGTCTCGAAGCAGAACAAGCTATTCCTATACCGTGCAAAAAAAAACGTCACGTCAGCGTTTTTCTTCTTTTTACTGTTTTAAACTTCCCATGGCACTGACTACGTCATCCGTTCCCAAATTCGAAGCCAAAATCAGCAAACAAGAATGCGCGATGTGTACAGCTTCAGCTGATGGGCGAGCTGTGGGTGCAGATGCAGCATCTCGACAGTCGTTAACCAGACAGGTAATGTCCCGTTATCGAAGTGTGTATGACTGTGTTATTATACACACACACAAACACAAGATCCGCTACGTGTCCGGCGCGCGAGGAAGCTCGAGTCCAAAATCTAATCCGATTTCATCGCCACACATGCACGTTTGTAGAGAATCTTGCTTCTACAAGCCTTATCACTGACATTTCTCACAACACCTTTTGCATTGACATGCACACAGTTGGCATGCCTGTTGCGAGATACTCTCTCCCCCGTCTAGGATGACGTGACGTCACGCAGAACTTTTGTCTTTACGGTGATCGTAGATGGACGATCTGGCAAGGCGCCTGTAGTGCAGCGGAGAGATGCGCTTCAAGTAGCCGCCCACAGGACAGCAAGTCATCAAACTGCGCGGAGCACAGCCTCCAGAATGTGTCACACACCTTTATCATCCGTGACCAGCATTGAGCGGCGTCTCATCACGTGACCACAAACTAAGGCAATTAAAAAACTACACTACCTTAAACCGGCATTGGATATGCCATCATGGGTGCGAGAGAGAGAAGGGGGGAAGGCCTGTTATCCTGTTGCAAGCTTCTCGCAGGATTGTTTTATGTGTTTGTATAGTCGTGGGATGTCACAGAATCTGCCTGAGCACGTGGTCAGAAACCTCGTGTGTGAACGTCGTCATTTTTATCACTATCTCCTGCCACGTCCCTACACTATCTCCTGCCTTCTACCATGTGATGTACCTCGCTGATCAAGATTCGGCAAGTCGGCAGCTTGGGATCGACTTGATCACAAATACTCCAATCTGAAGGGGTCCTCCGTGATGTGAACGTTACCCATGTGTGCGTGCGCATACGGACTGAACAAGACGAACTCAAGTGATAAGATAGTGTACGGGCCACGATGTGGGAAGTGGATCTGAATACGGCAATAAAAAGCTGCGAACACAATGCCAGCAGTCAGAGCGAACTACGTGTCTACTGAGTGTGGGTTACAGCGGTACACACACAACAACCCACTACGGTGGTGTCGGCAAAGCTGGGGTCGCAGCTGTTCATATTCACGTCACGCGCTGCCCTGTTGTGTCACTCGTCCAGTGAAGCGGTTGATCGTGTCCTAGACCCCTTGTTCTAAATATCAGTCGAAGAATATTGGGCATCATCCCTTTCACTCCCGACAGATTCCACTTTCAAACAAACTAGATCATCCACAAGTGCACCCAGGTCAGGTGAAGTGCACTGAAGTAGTGCAGTATCGTGCGTTGACGTACATCTACAACTCTCATCAATGTGTGCTACCATCCGACAGTAAAAAAAGTGCAGTCCCTTCCCTCCCCATTTGTTTGTGAAGTAGAGATTTTAGGATATAATAACTACTAACATGCTACCCCCTAGGTACGGGAACAATCCGTTAGGCGGAATGAGGCGAGTGCCGCCCCTCGTGAATTGCGCAGCTGGCGACACGTAGAGTGCACAACACACCAGTCACTCGTGCTACGGTTCACGTGTAACGTACGTCAGCTGACCCCCTGTTCTGCTTATTTTATCAGTCCACGCGTCAGGAATGTGGCACTGCAAGAAACAGCGTTGTGGGATTAATCTCTCGTGGAAATTCCCTCCAACCACACGGTAGTACCCACTGCAAGTCATTTACAATACGATGCTGGGCAGGCTGTCTGCTAGTACCTACAGATGACTGGGTGGACGTCATGCTTCCATGATGTGTAACATTTGTACAAAGTGCTTAATTATATTAGAAACCTTAGAATGTCGTTGCTGGCCTGTCGGTGCATCCAAGCGTTCAACAAATAATACTTTGACATGGGATCCGAAGGAAATTAGACCTAGACACGATGTCAAAAAGGTGTCGGGTGTGGGTAGGTGGGAGGGGGAGGGGCAGTGCGGTGACCGTGTGAACGACTCCCGCCTAGGTGCTGTGTGACGTATCAGGGTGACACCCAGGTCGTACCGCTCGCCCGGGTGCCTTGTTTTATGCCTCACTTTGACGCCGAGCGCCGACGTCCAACGCGGACACTTCAAAGATAAAATACGGGCTACGAAAAGCGATACCACCCTCCGGCCTGTTCGAAGTCGAAGGACAGAAAGCATTGTATTAAAATGCAATGGTGTGTAAGAGCCTACACAACGCCACAACCGTAGTATAACAAAGCTAGGATATAACAGGATATAAGCTAGAAGTTTGTCTGTACTGTATGTGACGATTAAAGCCAATGTCCCTCATCAAGAAAAGCTTGCTAACAGCAAGAGAACATACACAGGTCCTGCTCCTCCCATGATAAGGCCTGAAGTCGTTGTCCTACTCGGTATCATCACACACAAAAACAACAAAACATCAACAGCAATAATACTGGACTCCGTGCAGCCTATCCTGCTACCAGACCTGACGATCGCCACCTTGCACTCATAGACGAGATGACCAGCTGCCCGATGCCTCGTTGTGTCTTCCTTGCCACGTGTGTGTTTACACTGGCGCACGCAGTGACGACTGCACGCAGCGACTCCCTTTGAACAGCTGACGATCGATGGTACGATGACACCAGGGACGGAAAGGAAAGAAGTAACTACCACCTACGATGCTACATCCAACCACTCACACTAGTCTGCAGGGGGTGGTGGGACGAGGGACTAGTGTCCGTGGATACAAGACTGCGAGCCCCGAAATAGAGAGAGCGAGACTGGGAGAGAGAGGGAGGCTGCTGCAAATGTCAAACTGACTCAGCAGACTTGTGGAACAGCATCGCGCCATTGATCTCAGATACATGTAAGCTGGAGCTCTCACAGTGTTTGCTGACGGGGGCAGGCCGGTCTTCGAACTGTCCTGGCACTGTCCCAAAATCAGTGGAAAAAACTAAATCTACTGACTGCCAGAGCCAGTACAAAGGAAGCCATTCCTGCTGGCTGGTTATGAGGCTTTCAGACAAACATTATCATGGACTAAAACATCAAGATTTTAATAATTCATGCCATAAAATGTCTGTGTTGAATTATCTGGTCCAACACATGCAAGCAGTAAAGCTCATGTTTACAGGGGATCTGTGACAAGACCATTTTCTTCTGAATGGCAATGCCTTCATTGCTTCAGTGGCTGCATAATGTTGCAAAAATGTTATCTCTCGTCAGCTTTATTTTTTTCATTCAAAACTGCTTCATCACAACGTTAACAATTCCTTTTGCAGGTAGTTCTGGCATGTACAATGCCACTTTTTCAAAGCCTTTGCCAATAAACCTAACAACTTTTTTCCACCAAAAAATTCTTGGACCTCTCAAAATAAGGATACTAATAGGAAACAAAATAGTTGTTCTACCAATTCTGGTTACTAGGCACAAAAATCAAAAACAGCATGAGAATTTATGGACCAAATATCTAATCCATAAAGCTTTCTTTGAGTGTGTGCACAATCCATAGAAATGAACCATGACCAAAACAAATATGGCTTGACAGTCCACTGTAGAAAAGTACATGTTGAGTCAAACAAGTGGTTGTGAAAGAGTTAAAACAAAAAATGGCCATTTACTTAATGGCACTTGCTGACCCTGAGCATTCAACCATGACATCTCTGTGACTGTGTAGTAAACATGATTTAAGCTTTCATAAAGACTTGACAAAATCTTGAAAGAAATATGTTTGATATAAAAACTGAAAGAGACAGAACTAAAATTTAAGGGCTTTGGGGGGCACTGTTAAATGATAAACAGCACTGCCATCAAACCATCACAAACCACAAATCCCTCCCTCAATCACCCCACAGTTTAATACATAAACTTTTCAGAAGAAAAGCTTCTAAACTGTAAACACCACTTGATCATGACTGGGATAGATTTGTAAGAACCAAACTACTAGATTAAAAAATGCCTCAATGTTGATAAGGCCATAGGTAGTATAATACATGTACAGATATGGAACATACAGCAGTGACATGCCTACATTTATAAAAAGTTCTAGTTTACCAACTGGTGTTCTCTAAAACAAAGTGTTAACAGTTTCTGAGCTCCTTACCTAGCTGCAATTGCATTAGAAGATTCCTATCTCTGATAAGCTTTTTAGCATTATATTATCTATTATACGGTGGTCCTACCCTTTGTAACATGTATCTATCCAACAGTCTGAAAATAGTAGAATCATACATTCACCAAATCTGGTGCCACAGAAATACTAATATAGGAAACATGAAAAACAATGCCTATATGGAGAGGGGGGGGGATATATTACATTACTTTTACATTTTGAGATATATATCGCACAGCCAGTCTCCTTGCTGTGTCTACCAAATATATAAATGGTAAAACTTCTGCTTAGTAGTTTATAACATGCAATGCAAAAGTGATCATAAGACAGCAAACTTTGCCCTCAAATGCCCTTATTCCAGATGCTTTTGAAAATGTCAGAACTTATGGACTCAGAAAAAATTACCACACCAAAAACCCAAGGAACACGCAACAAAATGAAAATCAGTGGTTCTCAAAGTGTGGGATGCACACATAAATCAGGTGGTCTGCAGCCAACAACCATCATATGTCAGCAAAGTGATGTTTAAATCACCAGATATGCTAATTAGTCCAGTTGATTTTACATGAGTTTTAATGTTATCTATGCCATTTGCAGTTTACATAAAACACTCGCTTAAGCCTTTATGTCACAGCGTGACCATTGTGACATTTTACTGTGTCATCCATTATCCTTATTAATGCAGTGCACTTCCTTATTTTTCATTTTTATATGTACTTGGCAAAGTATGTAATTTTATGTAAACGTATTACTACAGAACTGTTGCAAAAGTACATTTAGTTTTGAATTGTGATGAAACAAATGCAGCAATTTAAATTTGAAATTCACGGTACAGAGTGACTTTAGGCCTTGGTGGTCCACTACATTTTTTACTTTAGTAAAGTGGTCTGTTGTCTGAGATGCTTTGAGAACCACTGATTATAGGGGAAATTATAGGTAAAAACTGTTTTGTGTATGGACAGAAAAGTGGTGAACATTTTAAACTTTCAAAGGTCACATTAACCATTAAGAACATACATTAAATACTATTAAATTACTTAAGAAAGCAATGTCTATGCTCCCAATATAAATCCTTTGAATAATGGGAGAATGTATACATTAACTCAGCTATAAGTATTTTATCTCAAATCACCTTACACTTAAATAATAACCGTTTATTTAACAGCTTCTGTCAATCAATAATAAATAGTTGCCTCCTTGAAAAGATATGTAAATATAAGGCTAATGTGCAGAAGTAGTGTTTTCTTTGTTTGAACTTTAAAAAGAACATGCACTGTTGTCAGGTAGACAACCAACGCCACACACACTGTTGTGTATATCAGCAATGCAGAAGGAATGAGATTCATTTACATTTACTTCGTCCAATATGTTGTGGTAAAAGAAACTAAATGAGAGTAACATTAGCAGCAGGTATTTGTTTTACACTTCGTCACAAGCTCAACTGCAGAATGGAATTTTAGGTAATCCCTACAGTGACCACTCACGTGGCCTCTGCCACGCGTATGACAACGGGGCCTTACTCTGCTTGGCAGCTGAGTGTACTCTGTCTTCGCTTTGGTTTCCGATTATCCTCCCCCTGCTTTACGCGTTTCTAGTCCATTCGGTATCGATTTATCGGACTTTTGTACGAGGCTGTACAAGCTGACGAGCACAAAATGTCCAGACCTCATTAAAGGTAAAGTAATAATCCTTCGGAATGATATTTGTGTGTGACACCCTGCGGTACCTGTGTTCATTATTGATGAACCAGTTTGCACGCGGCCACTTTATACTGATGCCTTCCGCTGACATTTTCGTAACTAATCTATAAAACAATTTCACAAGAAGCAATGAGATATGCTTTTAGATAAATTATATATTTGCTGTTTGACGGTTCTGCTCAGTGTTGCTGTATCATGAACCTCTCTTCTTTCTCCGTAAATACGCTAAGTGCAACTTTCCTGAAACGTGTGACTGCAAGTCGTGAAATGCTGCCTTACACTCAGATTATGTTGACAGAAGGACAACTCAGTTTACTCGACAGTATGGTTTTATAAACAAATTTCTAATGTTTTTATATTTAAAAAAAATAAGACTTTTTCCAGTTTTTCTTTACATTTTTTCTAGTTTTGGTCACAAATCAATCATGGCAAAATGTCACATGGTGTTCGGCTCTGGTGCTAAATCATTATCAGATCATTGGTTAACTGTCAGTGTAGATCAGTAAAACTATGCGACAACATAAAATATACAATACTTAAAGTTCTATCGGTGTCAGTACTTTAAAACGGCATTAAATCAAGCAGAAAATACAGACCTCAAGGCGACCGGCGTTAAGCCACCTCCGGCTAGCACTAGCGTTGTCAATCGTTTATTCTCAAGAGTAGCTTCCCCTTTCGTGAAAAACGTCGTCTGCTCAGAGTCTTGCTGAAATTACTGTCCCAGCGTGCTATTCCCCACCCTTATACGCCCCTCCCAATTCTGTTCTAAGTTTTCATTGAGTTAGTTCTGTTCTGCCTTTCTATGAAATTTCGGAAAATCATGATATGCACGTAACACAAAATACCTACATTATAGTATCGAGGAAGATGTTTAAAAGCCGCGCAAGCTATGTGATCTGGATAATTTTTTTTTTCACGAACTATATAACATCCATATTCAAATATATTTTCTAAACGGAGAAAGAGACTGTCGTTGTTCATGACAATTATTGTCTATGTAACTAATTAAAGGGACCATCTACAACTCTACATCATGTCGATAGAATGAATAGCTGCCAGCATATAGAGTAAAATATCGCCATAGTATATATGGGCCTAGGACTACCTGTTGCCAGCAAAGTTAAATCGCAGAAATATCATTCAAAAAGTTGTAAAACTTAGCTCACCTGCATTTTTCTTCAAAGCTCCTACAGGTGTGGCCAGTGAAGATACGCACAAATAGGTCTATCCAGAAATGCTTTTGGGTGAATATTAACTACACAACCAGAAAGGCTGGTTTTACACAAACGGTTAAGTCCGGGTCTTTCTGTTGTGTGAAAACAGACGATCCAGACCAACGCTGGCTGGCTACCAAACAAAGTTTATGTTCCACGACAGCAGACGAAAGTTCTCCCACTCGCCTCAGTGGTCAAACTTGGTGTGAACTGAGTCGATTTTCACACAGCACAACGCTTTTCTCTAAACGATATTCTCATTGGTTGGCGAGGGACAACCCCCTTCTAAACTCGACAGCCAATCCTGAAATTCGGAAAACATTGCGGCCTTCACCTTCACTTAGACCCTCGCCGCAGTGGATATGAGCGATTCTACAAATCTTCGCTGTCAAGGAAACTTTACTATCTGATGCGTGAAGTGTATACTTACAGTCGTAGTAGATTAATCTCTCGATCGTGGAAATGTAGTAGCGGGTTCCAGTCAGCTGGGTTGATGCGGGATTTAGTGCAGTGACAGCGACTTTCACAAGCCGGCAGCGCAGAGCGTGATTGCGTCAGCAGTACGCCGAGGTTCACCCCCAGTGCGCATGTATGCACCCAACTAGGTCAGATTAGGAGGTCAGAAATCGATCAGCTTCTTCCTGTGGCAGGCGCAACACGTAACGATCCCGACTATTTATTGCTCAGTGGCAGCGATACTCACATTTGTCGGGACGAGTGTAGCATCACGATGTCTCTTCAAACCAGTTCGACCGTTTCCTGTCTCCGCTGCTGAGGATGGAATGCCTAGAGATGCACTGCGCTGTCTGGAATTTCGTATCGACACTTTACAGAGGAAAATCGTGACACGGCAGCACATCTGACCCCGTGCGTGCGGTGACGTCAGGGTCCGAGCCGCTTGGTGGCTGCGTCTGACGCCGTGGACTGAGTGCGAACAACAGGCGTGTCGTACTGACGCAAAAGCTCCGCGCGTTTCATAATGTGAGCGGTATAGCTGATGTAACCCGGGTGTCTAGTCATAGTGCTTAGAACTAAAATTCCTGTGACAGTATGTATCTACAAGCTGAACATTTACAGTAAACAATTTAGCAATGTCAGTCGGTGATTTCTAGCATCACATGACTACGGGGTTTCTCCTGAGACATAAAATCGATCATGGCTTCTGATAAATAATTCTGATACTTAATTTGGGGGCGTGTACCAATTTGTACTACTTCTCACAGTGAAACCTATATGGAAAGTAAATTGAGTAAGATACTTTAGTTGTAGTTTAATTCCTGACATTTCTTTTGCGGAGCTGTCTAGAAAAATAACCTGTCCATCAGTGTACAGCATTTCTACCTTGGAGTTGGAGTAATAAAGTTATAAAGAGCATCATGTACACAGTTTCATTAAATATCATGTATAAGACAACTCTTTTGGATACTGAAATATAAACCAACAAAAAAAGAGCAAAATTTGCTTTGAAGTAATCTACTGTCTCCGGCGGGCGGTTTCCGTGCCGTCAACATCAAAAACAGTTTACCTTCACGCGACTGCCTAGTGTCTTGCTACGCCGTGCAAAGAAGCAACCAAGTGTCCATTTGTTTTAATTATATTTTGGAGAAGGGACAATTGACGTAGTTTAGGTCGTGACGTACCATGTTGTCGTCATTTTTATCGACAAATGGCGTAGTTTGATAGCAAAAGACAGCGTTGTGTGTAAGCGCGTGCTTGTTTAATGCCAGTGCATGTACATGATGCTGGCAACATGGCGTCCCGTCCCCGCTGTCTCTCTCTTTGGCATTCACACACGTATTTTATATATACACACATGTACGTTATACACACGAATGGTCAAAGGCATGATTTTAATTGTAAAGAAATCATGTGCACATGTCTAACTGCTCATGTGTTCAGCTGAATTGATGTGCAGGAGCTGAGAGGAGTGAGAATTTTACCAAGATGATATCTGCAAGCCAGCAATTTTTCCCTCATAAATTTTGATTACAAGACTCCCTCCCTACATGACAGCGACACTTCATCTGCAGGTGCAGTATGCAAGCATCCAGCGGGCAAAGCACATGCACGAACTGTCATCATTCACTGCTAAGTTCACTTGTAACTCAGGCCTGTAGCTGGTTGTAGTTTTGTTCAGACAGCGGATCGGCGGAGCTGAACTCTGTCCTCCCCAACATTCATTTTGATGTGAAATAACCAGGCGGCGAGGACCGGTGTACTATGGGATGGCGTCGTCTGGTCGTCAGCGATGTGAAGCAAACGTACAACTACTTTAAATATTTTAAAACACGCTTCTAGGGCATTGGTCCGGATCCAGGAAAAATGGGATGAACTAGCAAAGCATCTGATTTTGTCTTACAATACATTCTGCAGTCTGTCTGTCTGGCTGGCTGGCTGGCTGTCTCCACCAGAGAGAGCAAATTATGAAGGATGTACAGCCCCAACCTTTTCGAGATGATTCAGGCCATGCAGCCCGGTGCGTGACATAACCATCCTTTAGGAGCTAGAGGAGATTAAGTAGAGCAAATGTTGCTGTCCTGACACTAAACACTGCGTGACCACTTTCATAAGAAATTGATGATCACAAGAAACATAAGGATAAGCGAAAAACATAGAATATCTCTATTTCTATCTCTCTAGTTTCCTCTCTCGCTCTCTCTAAGAATATTTAGAAGACTTACAGGCTTTAAGCGTTGCCATCACTCAGCATGTAATAGCTTTAACAAACAAAAAAATTAATGGACAGGGTTGGGATGGAAGCAATAGCTGTGGGATGCCGTCCGTTCGTCCATCTTCATGTGAACGTTTCCAGGCCTTTATAGACGGACTAATCACTACACACACCTGGCCCTGTCCTCTGGGTTAAGGTTAACGTACCGTGGCCGCACTCCGTCACGCAGGTGTCTGCTGCAGACCTCTCTACTTCCTTTGTCCGCACTCACTGACACGCGTAGCACACGGACATGTTGCTTGATGTCCAGCTTCATTCTCTACTGAACCTGCATCACGTGTAACTGTTCTTTTCACGTTGTTTCTGTACCGTCTCCCTCTCTCTCTTGTAACCCATCTTTTCTCTATCTAAACATGTAATCATATAATATGTATAATGTCAAAAAAATATTTGTATAGTAGTTTGTAAGCATGTCATATGGTCAGAAGGAATGTATGAATTTTTTCAGAGAGGTTACACCTCTTTTGAAGAAGTGTAACCGTATATGTGAAGATAAGAACTATATTTTTAAAAAATCTGGAATCAAAGGACAATAAAACTTTGTCACGCTATCGCCATCTGTGAGAGTGCGAGGCAGGGGGAGCTTGGATGGGGCCGTCAGAGTGTGCGGTCACACAAAGGGGGAGGAGAAACTGAGGTTCGTGCTAATTCAAAGGCGCTCGGCACGAGACCAAGTGACGCACAAGTACACATTTAAAACTAATTGGTTCTCTACAGTTTCGTCATAAACACCGATCATTTTACCTGGCGTGTGACCAGGCGCTAGTACATCAAGCACTGCGTAGTTAGCGGTGTTAGCGGGACTGGACCCCGCCTCCACTTTCAGCTGTAATCTCTCTATTCATAAGCTCGCCGCCATCTCTCTCTCTCACACACACAAGCGTGCACACACACACATACACGCACGCACGCGCACACACTATCTGTGTATTTATCACCAACATCCTATAGTCACGATTACGAGAAGGACAAATGTCCCCATGTTTCAAGAAGCTCACCACGAACTTGTATTAATGGACTGCTTGCAGACGATTTTTTTCACTTAACTTCTAGAACGAGGCAGGTGTGTACAAAGCTTCCTGTGTAGCCACAATTTACCAGCATGCAATGCGGTTCATGAAATGAATGACCAACAGCTTCTTTGGCTATTCTACGCCCTGGTAATGAATGAGCGATGAGGACTTCGTTGATGATGGCAAGGATGAAGATAATAATATCTTGTAAAAAAATCATATTGTGAAGGTATTTTAGAGAAGAAACAATGCTTGTTTCGTTTGTTCTTTACGCGGTCCCTTCTTCCAGAAGGATAGGCACTGGCACTGAGAATGAGATACGACCGAAAAAACAATGAAAGTGTAGCAGCTATCATCTCGTTAGTTATAGTTATTTTCCATCATCATCATCATCCTCATCCTCATCACCGTCATCATCATCAGTGATGTGCATCTGTCTTTCTGCACGCGCATGATGTGTGTGCAGCTGTGCGCGATAACAGCTGTTGAGCAGATGGCGCTTCTGTTCCAATAATAACTTTATGAGGACAGTAAGAAAAGTTAGTTAAAATACTGTGACAGTTACTTAACGCTGCTTACTTCCCCTAGACAGGTAAATACTTTCCCAGAACTTTTCACACACACACGCACACACACACGCACGCACAGTTGATCGACCTGGAGGTTCCACGTCCTAACTGACGACACCACGACACTTCCCAGCATTCCCAGGAACCACGTGTAGTCAGTTCGTGATCTGTGCGCCAGTGATGGAGCTTATGACGGGCTGGGGCACAAGCCATTTGTCTTCCTCACTGCCTGGTCACAAACACGTAGCCTTCCTGTTTCCTTTTTCATAAATTTTCTACTTGCATGGCTGCCTGAGCTGCCCCCGACTATCTGTAGTCACCTTTGTCGCCAGACGCTCCTCAGCCGCAGCCTTCCGGGTGCACCCACACCCACCCCTAACCCCCACACCTTTTCATTACAGTGTAGCGAGCAAGGAGGAAAAGACAGAATAAAAACAGAGACTTAACTACACCTTTTTTCTCCCCCGTCTTTTCGCCTCGCTCCTCTGCCTAATTATGAAAAAAAGACAAGCGGATGAACCTGATACCAGGACAACTAAACGTCTTCCTCCTTTTTACAGAGATGGAAGATGAGCAACATCTAAACATCGTTCTCTCCCCACCTTTTTTAGGGTTTGTCTCCCCTTGTTTGGAGGGAGGGCTGCCAGGAGTTGTCATGCGCGACAAGATGGAATGAAGGCCGTTACATTGCCGTGAACTGAGCTCATCATTCAGTATTTCTCTGGGCTTGTGGATACTGTTTGCAGGCTTCGTGAGTGTCGTCATTCCGACACAGATGTCACTTTGTGATATCGCATGAAGGTTGTTGCCCTTGCTTCCCTACCTCCCACTTCCTGACATTTATTCATATTAGCCAGCATGTTATGGCAACCTACATCGAATGGGAGGTTCAACCATTTCTTGCCAAATAAGGTCATCTGTCTTCGCCTTTAACCGATTTTTTAAAAAAAATCCTGTTGTTGCCACTAAAACTTAGTTGTAGCCTGTCCGGCCTCACCCAAAGCACGTCCGCAATACAAACGAAGCTGAATGACACTTTTACTTACTTACGGTTGAAGAGAACTTACATCCCTTTATTCATAACTTAGAAGGTGATTTACACGCAGGTAAATATCTGTATATCTATAATTCATATGAGAAGAAATGGTTTTATTTTCTCAAACTGCATTTTATTCGCACTCCGAAAGAAAAGAGCCAATGACAGCATCAGATGAAAGATGTTGTCCTCGCCATAGACTAGTCAGAAGGTGGAAGGGACAGACGCAGGCAGATTGTGCTGGACGCTTTCAGGTTAGCCCACACTTCGCTTTCATCGTCCTTCTTTCTTTCTGACGCTCACGATGTACAAATGTTACGTCAGCAAGAGCCGACAACTGTCAAACAATTGTTCAAATATTGAACTCAGCTGCTACTCCATTTTCACAAAGCTGAAATGGTGTAGTTTGTCGTAAAATAAAGTGGAAGAATGTTTTTCCAAACTAGCATATATAAGCAATCCCCTGGTTTCTGGTTTGCACTGAGTGCTGCAAACACTAATTGAATAAACGCTAATTGGATGTTGCTATAAAACACTAATAAAAATATACCTTAACTCATTAAGAACCCTCTCATCCACAGTGTTCAGTGAGTGATGTATGGGTGCCCGCGGGAAGCTCCAGACCAAGGAGGGACCTCCTCACGGACGGAGGGAGCTGAAAGACTCTCCCCCCTTGTGTCAGGGTGTGGCCATGGCACAGAGTTGCTTCCCGTGGTATCTCATCACAATACTCACCGCCAGGGCGCAGACACCATTTCGTTACTCGCCTCACAGATGTCCTGACCGCATCCCCCTCGCCCCACCATCAGTCGTGACCACGCAAACAACCCTCCATCTCGCCCTCCCCCTCCTCCACCCTACCCTGCAGCCATCATCATTCTCTGAGTGCTTTTACTGTCCTTGACCTAGACCTGATGGAGGCCTCGCCTTGACCTTTGATTGTTCCTTCTGTACCGATGAACTAACCCCTGACCCTTATAACGATGAAGACATAAAGATAGGATTATTTGATGTTTTTGAGGGGATTGCTTCGCTTTAAATAAATGGAACGAAACGTGCAATGTTAACCTACTGATATATATATATACTTGCTGCTGGGGTCGTATACAGACTTAACATCACAATAAACGAAGCCATATTCTAATCTGTAATTAGTGTGAGAACACTGAACAGTTATTCCTCACTGCGTGCATCCGAGAGGAGCTTGTCTAATTACTGTCTGACCTAGTAACCGATAAGAACTTGACTGATTGTTGTCTGACCTAACCACTGATCTGAAACTGATGGTAGACCCTAATGGCCCTAATGGCTACCTGCTCTATTCGAACTCGTAAGTCGATACCTGGATGCCACCTCTGTAATTTAGTATAAATTAGTATAATTTATCAGCCTTGCGTGCAAACAAGTACTGAAAAAGTGGGTGGTACAAGTTTCCTGGAATTGCTTTAAATAAAAGTGAGAAGACACGTGTCAGTGTGATGACTGCTAGTTTAAATGACATGACGGGTGGTCTGATGGCTGCGGGGTGGTTCCACTCTTTCAACCAATTCCTTGGCAGCGCGTAGGGTCCATCCAGACCCTTTAGATGAGTGGTCAGAGGGGGAGACTCCCAAGATGCGATAAACACTCAAAACATGGGAACAGGTGGGACGTGAGCATCGCCAGTGTTTGTGGTTGTTGACGTCACAGCTCCACTACCCGATGACGTCACGACCTCGCTTTGCTCGCGAACATGGCGCCTGTGAACGTCACCTGTCTTCGCTGTTGTGTGAGGGAGGGACCTGCACGTGTCCCTTTTTGGGGCCGGCCGTGGCTACCCATCAGAGTCCGCGCGATAGACTCGTAAATAAGGGCCAGCCCCGCCACAGGAGCAAGTCATGTACGCAATATCCTAAGTAGGCCGTGAGCGCGAGGCTCACATCAGTCAGCAAGGCACTCTGGGAGCTTTCATCAAGTCCAAGCCTACATAATCCCCGGCAATGACTGATGCTCAACACCTGGGCGTCACAGTAACTAGCGGGGAGGAGGGGGTCACAGACGTTTAAACCCGAGGATTAGGACAGTTCCTGCAGGTGATTATGCTTTTCATGCTTTCCGAGGTTGTGTCAGGTCTTCCAGTCATTTCACAGGACGTGGACTCAACGGTTACTAGACAAGAAACACTAGTGACAACATCTGAGACGACAGGTAGGATCGTCGCTAATTATGATGATTGTTTGGTAATTAATCTCATTTCACAGAGTATGTGCTTGAGTCGGCATACCTGTATGGATGTGTGTTCTGTTGATGACATCACATGCAGACCTAAGAAGTTGGATAAGTGAGTAGAAGAAGGTCTGCATCTGTCGAGATGGAATCGTTATTGTTTTTATTTTTAAACGTAAAAATAGGTTTCATTATAAGATTGCAAGATAGACGAGATTAATACATCGATCACCTCCCTCTTGAAATTCAAGACGAAAATGTTCATAGGTCTCGTTATCTCGTCGCCATCTCACATTGCCTTCATCGTCGAATGGATATCGACCTTTGCTAACCAAGTGGAGGGCTGATGGTAGATTATCAGTATCAGGAAACTGTGGCAAAGTGTGGAGTTTAAGAGAAAATTAAAATTCTGAATTCTGAACTATTTGACCTTAACTCACACATCCTGAAATATTGGTATGGATCTGTATGAATTACTCTTTACCCTACTTTGTAATTCATATTGCCTTTCAAATGTCCTTTTAAGTTTGTTTTCAGGATTTTAAAGTAAGATAATAATGAGCCATGATAATTAGTAGCATTCTGAAGACACATTTGACAGACCATCCATGGGATCGAATAACAACCTAAGTACCCACGACACAGACACATCAACAGGTAGGTAGGATATAGACACAATCCACTCAGTTAATCTCGGCTTGTATAACTAAGACCTTAATACTGCGCCTTACCACGACTCAAACTGAGGCAATAAAACTAAGTGCTGTATACATATATCAAATAATCACGGAGATGAAGGTTGGTCTCTGGTCTGTTTATTTTTAACCGGAGTCGTCAACACCTTAATGTTGGACAGTGAGAGTAGAGAATATATCCGGCGATTAAGTGGTCAAGGAAGCAGCATGGTGATGACACTCTGCTCCCAAACCCTTTGAGGCTGAGATAAATCTGTGTCCTGGGATATAAGTTTGTTGACAGAAATAGCAGTCACACCTTTGGCATTGTAACTGCTTGTGACACCACACATTGTGACACTCCCTCCCACACCTGTAAATATGACAAATCTGAGAGTACATGTGAGGGAAACTTTGGCAATTTCGATGAAGCGTGGTCAGACGCACAGCTGTAAACAAATGTTGAGTTGTTAAAAAAAAATAAATAAATAAAATAGATGCAGCGATTTACAATAACCTCGATTGTAAAAATGTTTTCACATAGTTATTGACATTAAAAACGAAATTTAATCTAGCTCATAACAACGATTTAGGGTTAGAAAAAAGAAAATAGAGAACGTTTCGCTAAGATTTAGTTCAGTATGTATACCAGCCAAGCTTCAAAACGAGGCTGGGTGGTACGCACGTGTATTTTAACTGAGTCGATATGAAGACAGTTGTTTGACGAAGCCTCAAGCCTCACGGTCAAGCATGTTCACAGATGGACAGCGCCCCGAGGCATCCCACGAGCACCACGCGTCATTACGTCATCTCTACGTCATCACGCCGGACTCCACGGGGTGAATAGAAGAGCTCTCGGCATTCCTCAAAATGTTTTTATTGTTTCTTGATGCATTGGGTGGTTCGTTGCATTATTTTTTTCCATAAAGAAGTAATAAAACAAACAATGCGATGAAAGAAAGACCGCTGGCCACGAGTAAGCTTTCACAGTTGTCTCCCTCAGCCCAGAAGTAAAACAATTTTGTTTGCCTTTTGATAACAGACATACCACTGTTGGACAACTTGTTTGCTTCGCCGATACGCTAAGTTTCTGGTGCCATTCTTCTTTCTTCCTGACCTGATTTCTGTAGCACAGAAACAACGGCATCCAGCTTTCCCTTGACCCCGGGTACACAGACCTCAACAGGCGTTTGTGGGACTTCACTTCATTGGTCTACATTCTCTCTTTCTATTTGCCTGTGTGCGTGTGTGTGTGTGAAAGTGAGGAGGGCGAATCTTTAAACCGAGATTATTGTATGATATCCTCATATTTCTATAATATGCTCATATTGTTTGCTTTCCCTTCCTGTCTGCTTGTGGACAGCGATATCCCCATCCTCACTCTTCTCTCCATCGTCTGACTCTGAATGCAACGGACTCGCGCAGAAAGACTTGATTTTTATTTATCAACAAACGTTGACCTTTCAACACTAGTGTGTGACGAAAAGTTGTCAAGGCGACGCGATTCGACAACGAAAGCATGTCAACCTGTACCCGCCCATTAAAGTGTTTTTAAATGACACCTGACGGTTGAGCAAAAGCCAGAAATTAAAAGCATTTGAACGACGCTGGTCCAGATTAAAAAAAGAAAAGAAAAAAAGCAGTCAAGCAAACAAACTTCAGCTCGTACGTTAACCGTTGGCTGACTGACACAAGGAAGCGACCTCGGAGCACCCTGTAGATGTAGGGGTAGGTATGAGGGTGATGACTGAGGCCCAGTTGGCATGGAGTTTGGTATGCTAATCAACATCGTCTACTCTTTGCGAGGATGAATATATGTTGTCTTCTGTTCATCATTCCTTCCGCTGCTTACGTCGACCTTTTGACCTGCGGGGCCTGGGAATCGGGTAGTCGAGGGAGCACGGGTGAGCAGGGGGAGTGAGTGGGGGAGAGGGGACTCGGCGACGTAGTTGGACATCGTACCCACACAACGTCGCAGTTTCACGTCAAAAGGGGGGACGAGGAGGAGGAGGAGGGGGTGTGGGTAGACGGGGTGGGGTGGGGGACACGGAGGTAGAAACAGACGCGTAGAAGAGAGTCCGTGACGAATGACGATAAAGGTAAACGGCATCTACCATGACTATGTTGAACATCATGTAACAGTATTTATAAAGAAATCAGACCGGAATGAATTGCTGGCATTCTCGGCTGGGCAGAAAACAATTTTGTCAATCTGGAAGATGTCTACCTGCAGGTCAGTAACATGCACTGGCTGATGTCAGCTCGTGTGGCTGTGGACTTGTCCGCTCTGTGGTCGCATGCAGGAGACTGACCATCTCACCTGTCACCCGGATGTGGCTTTTGATTAACGGTCCACTTAGCTCACGGTTAAAGGATCATCACATGCAGTGCAAAAACATTTTTAGTTGCGTAGGATTCAGGAGGGTAAGTGGGGCATCTGCTCCCTTTAAAAAAAAATACTGAGGGGACAAGAATGTGAACGTCGTTCACTGTCAGCTCCCCCAAAAGTCAGAGCATCTTCCTACGCCACTGATTTTATTTTCGTAATGATGTTAAGTTTATTATAAATAGTATTTGCAAAATTATTACTGAATAATTACCTCTTTCTTTCTCTCTCAGAGATACAGACACAGACCGAGCACATTCAGACATCATAGATATGGACATCAACACGTACACTGGAAAGAAAACAAAGTAAGACACTGACGTCATTGAAGTACAGAGATTACAGATATACTGATATCATGCACACAACGAGGTGACAGACACCAACATTAGCATGTATAGACAGCGATCACAAACACTGACATTAGCATGGACTCGATTATATACACTCTCGAGTTTCCCTCCAGTGGCAGAGCTGGGGTCATAGGTTAATTAGCTGCAAGAGGGTCGTCAACTGTTCGATGTTTTTGTTTGACGCTGTATCTTCACAACGGAGACACCCGGATTTGGAGAAATCCTGTCTCGAACAGACTTCAAACTAGTGATTTGAAAGAAGAAGTTTACACAGTAAATTTAACGGCCACTTGTAGATAATAAATGAAAAAAACTCCCTGAAGTAATTATAGTGTTTCCTGGAGCCCTGACCTTATGGTTGTTGATGGTCTCAAGAATGCAAAGGGAGGAAAGCAGAAGAGAGTGAGCATGTTTATAAATGAGAGGGTCAGCCTATGGCAACATCCGCGGCCTTCCAGACAGGCCTGTAGTCTCTGGTGGGGCACGTGACAAATCTGCAGGTTCTCTCCAACCTCCCATACACACCTTGTTTACAAAACAACTCTGTTGTCTAAGAAAGAAAGAGGTTGTTGGCTCCGGCGACGATGATGACCGCGGGGATGACTACAAAAGGTGAGGATGATATGACAACAGATATGACTGAGCAAATGACCCCGAAATGTTGTTTACAGTTATTTAATCCCTTTTCATCCTCTTACTCAAGGGAGAGAGGTGAGTTGTGGAGGGTGTTCAGTAACCTCTTGGTCAGTGGACTTAGACCAGACAATCTCTGATTCCCTCGGCCTGTGACTGAAACACTGTTTCTGCCCACCCAGGGGATGGGAATCTGATTCATCAGGGAAGATAAAGGCGACGAAAGGAGAGACTTGTGTTACATGGCCACATTTCCACGTGACCCTAGGCACGGTTAGCCACTTACCCCAATGGTCAATAGGCTATAAAATCTTTCGCACTACTCTCTGCCTTCTTCACCTCACATGTGATATTCTGGACACGCTCGAGTGAAAGCTCCTTAAAGGAATCCAAAACAGTGCAAGAACTGTCTGCAGACCCTTCAAAAGTTTGAATAATGTTAGGTGGGGAATTGTTTGAATAATTCATTCTCAAAAACTACCTTAATTCCTTAACACTGATTTTATTCAAGTTTTTTTTTTCATTCATTCTTTTCTGTCTTTGTTCATTCTTTTTTTTTAAGCTAGAAGAGTCTTTTAAGAGGGCTTCCAGCCAAGCGAAGGAACGTGACCCCCTGCTGACCCCGTGAAGACCCCGTGTGACGAGGTTGTGATGAAGCCAGCCCCCATCTACACGGTGAGCGCCGTGTCTCCCTTCAACAAGCAGGAACAACTAATGTATGCAAGCGACCTCGTGTCACACCTCTCGTGCTGTATGTATGGCAGGAAGTAACGGTAAAGCTCTCAGGTAAGTATTTCGCTACCTGCCCTGTACTCAAACAGTACAACCTTCCCGTCATCCTCCAAGTCTCACACAGACACAAAGCTTGACGGAATGAAGGTAGAAAACTACTCATACTCAACCTTTAATTTCTGGCATGCTCTTAACCGGATAATAACCTTTCACTTTGTTATGAGTAGGATAGAACCTACAAGAAATAGCACTTGATAAGAAGGAGTAGAAGTGCTCAGCCAGGTAGGTGAGGGGTTCATCGAGCTCCTGAGGAATCCCTGAGGACCAGTGTCAACACCGACACAAGAAGACTAAAATTATCACAGAGGTAAAACAAATGCTTTAAAAATAGTTAACACCAGCAAACCTGAAGATTCTATTTTTGCTTTAATTGTCCCCAAAGCTGTTAGTAGGTATAAAATCACATTTGATTACACTCCACGGGAGGACGAGATAAATCAGCATACACGAGGTGTAAGACATGACAGACTGTGTACAATGTTCTCCGTGGAGGTTCACTCCCATACTTTTGTCCCCAGTCCTCCTGCTTTACACAATTTTACACCTGAATATTTTCATTTTAAGTTTTGTGTATGGTGGAGCAGCTCAAGAGGCAGCTTCTGTGACAGTAGGAGCTGCTCTAGTCTGTAATATATAGTATCATATATCACAAGTTTCCACCTCCTTTTTTTTAGGACACTCATGCCATTAGGCTCGGGTCGTAAAAAGCCAGAAATAGAATCAAATAGCTATTTTTAGCTTTTTGGCGAAATGAAGAGGTCTATGTAGGGAGAAGGTATGTAAAATGACAAGGAAGGAACAAGCTGTCGTATCTACTTCAGAGAGGGTCGTACATCATGGAATGGCGACATGAAAATGTCTTGATGTCACTCCACCGTAATCCGTGCTCCCTGCACTGAGCACGGAGAGAGAGAAAGAGAGAGAGAGAGAGGTGTAACCGAGATACGCCCAGAGGAGCTGACAGACAGACAGACTCACAGACACACTCACAGACACACTGCTTCATGAGTATAGCACCTACCTGTGAGTGATGTAACAAGATCCATGTTATTTTTTAATTACAGGTAGACTGCACAGGTGCCTATAAATAGTAGCAACAGGAGTTGTCGAAACATTTCTGGGTTTTTTGTGGTTCTGCTAATAAGAAGATCGCTAAAAATTACGGGGAACTTAATAAATATCAATACTATTAAACAAACTTTATTGAAATGTAGAGGGATGTTCATAAATAAGCGTTACACAGTTTTATTTTTTACTCGTGGATGTCACTCCATGCGGTTTTCTTCTTGTTGTGACTTGTTGCTGAAGTCAGGAGGAAATGTCAAAAAAGAGGACTGATAGAAAGGTAACATGAAAAGTGTGATCTGTACAACTCTATATGACAGACACCTGAATAGTTGTGATATACTCAAGCTTCCAAGAGCCCTGTTATATAAACATAAGTCAATCTTTCCCAGTCCTTCATTTCCCTCGTCAGCTCTCACTCACTCAGTGTTTTCTGTCGCTCACTCTCATTCTGTTTCTGTGTAAAAAATGAGTGCACAGACTGGGACGAAATGACTGAGAAGGAGCGATGGAGGGAGAAAAAGAGTGAGCAAGACAGACGCCATGACACTTCAGCATCCATAAAAAACAAACAAAAAATACAAAAACAGACGGAAAGTGGTGTTGCATGGTTTTGAATAATGACCCCGACAAGATCAGACCATGGGGAATTCTGATACATCCCCGGAATACGACTCCCCAGTTGACAAGCCATAACATCAAAATAACATCTACTGACCTTAATAATTGCCCGGTCATCACCCCAATGGCAGACGATTGTCCAGATAATCATGTAAACAATAACATGGTGCATGGGGATATACGGTTAGTTTCCTCAGCTCCCAAGAGTCACGGGCGTCTTGTAATTAGTGTAATTAGTGTAATTAGTCTTATAGACAGTAGTACATGTATAGCTTTTTCTTTTACTGAAGCCAGCGGCTGCGAAACTCATTGAACAACTGCAAGCGAACACGGTTTATGCTGTTATACTGTTTATACCTTTATACTTTATACTTTGTACACCCTTCCTACTGTCATAGTTTAGTAGCAACCAGTGTCTACCATTCTACTCTCCGCACCACTAGGTGTCGCTGTGACCACCTACAACCATCTGCACTATTTGCACTGAGATGTCGGCAAAGCTCTGACGACCTCCGCTACTTTCTTCACATCTCACAGAACCACATTTCTCCTGTCTACACCAACAGGTTCACCGCCGACGCACCGAGTGCACGCAGGTGCAACATACAAACGGAATGCGCTGTATGGCCGCCGTGTGTTTGTGTTTGTCGGCGTTGTGTTGAGTGAATAGAGAGGCCGTCCGAGGCTCATTCTAGTGTTTGTCGGTAGTCGGGTACCTTGTTCATGGCTTGCCGATAGTCGGGTACCTTGCCGGTGGTCGGGTACCTCGCTCATGGCTTGAGCTGTGACTGACTTCTGAACGGTTCCTTCAGCGGTGTGACCTGACCCAGGGCAAGGTCTCAGAAGAAAGAAGACGATCATCAAAGCTGTCATACACATTTTAGTACATGTGCACTGGTACTGCACACAATATTATCAAGTTCAGCCACTGAGCATGACCTTTGATCCCGGTATTGTCAGGTACAAGTAATCAAACTCAGAAATTGTGCACAGGAGGGGAACGCTCTTCTTTATTTATTTTTCCGTGTGTGCATGTGTGTATGTGCTTGCGTTTGATGGTGAGGTGCCTTTAAAAATAATGCGTGTGTGCGTGTGTGTGTGTGTGTGTGTGTGAGTGCGTGTGTGTGTGAGTTCATGGGTGGTCACGTGCATTGGCGCGTGACAGCAGCTTCCCACCTGTGCCCGTATCACTTCACGCTTTTTGCGTGTGAAGATGAGAGTTATTTTTAACACATTCAGTTCGCCAGGTAAGCCTAGACATTCTTCCACATTTCTGTAATATTTATTTTTCATTCTGAACAAAAAATGTACTTAAAATGCTGAGGTGAACTCAGAATCTCAGTGCGCGGCGACCTTGTTATTATTTGTTTTACTGCCATTCAGGAATCTGATCTCACAGCTGGTGTAACATATTAAACTCAAATACATCATACCGCTATTTATAGCCCCCCCCCCCAACACACACACACACACGCACACATTCACGATGTGAGTTATTTGAATGAATGACAGTGATACTGAGTGACGACAATGTCCTCAAAACTGTAACAGGATACTGAGAACATCGTAGGATGGAGACTACAAACTGTATATGAAACTGAAGACATTTATGTTTAGAATGTATTTACACTTTTTCCTAACCTATTTTTTACAGTTTTGTCAGTGTCTAAAGCAGGTAACCAAGGCCTGAAACACTAGTGTAACTATTATGTTAAGTTTTTCTTATTTCTTTTTACATTTCCAAAGAAGCTTTGGTTCAGAAACAGTGGTGTGGAGAAAAAGCCCGACTGGCCTAGATAGATAAACATCGATACCCGGTTCTCATATTTACGATGATGAAAGAGTATATACCAAGGCATTCAACGGTCCAGAAGATGTGAAAGGTTGTAAAATTTACAGCCCTGAGGATGCGCCTGAAGAAAGGTAAGTTCGCCATTACTTGTCACGCTCTCCAGTTCACGTTCGTTGCCTCTTGTGTCGGGTGGAACAGTAGATGACAAGAACTCAGATACCTGAGTGTAAACACACACCTCTACATCTTTCCTGCCTACTCTGGGAGTCTATCCTCGGGCTGTTTCAGCAGTACTTACCTGCTTCACACAAGAGATACCTGTACATCACTCTGGCCCGTGAAGATGACCTCTGCTTCAAAAAACTATTTGCAGCTCCAAAAATCCCATTTTGTCAGCAAAATTAAACTAGTTTTGTTCATAAACACAACTTCTACCATTATTTTGTAACAGAATTTCTTGAGTTACAAAAACCAGCAAAGAACCTAATTCTATGTATGGTATAATTCTAGTTTAGTGCCTTCTGAGGGGTCACCAGCCTCAGTTCGTCTAGTTCGTTTCCCAACTCGCGAGGATCTGTTTTCCTCATGGTGTTGGCGAGGCCGGGTGTCTGAGAAGCAGATGGTCTCTCTCTCTCATCTTTCTGCCTCTCTCTCTCTCCCTCTGACAAGATTGTTGCTGTGAGCTACGGTGCTGGAGGCCTTATCATCGGGCGAGTGCTCCTAGATGAGGTGCTAGACCTTAACAGCTTGTTTGCGGTGCGACAGGCGGCATGGCCTGCAGGACGATGATCGATATACACACACATGCTCATCGATAACGACCTTATCACGCCGCCTCCAGGCCACCACTGGCACCGGGGTCACGGGGTCAGCGTGTGTGGCAGGCAAGACCAGCATCAGTCCTCTCACTGTCAGAGGCTGAGCCTCTTGCTGCAAGACATGCTCGTCACTTCAAGAAAGATCTTGACAGAAATAGAGAGAAACTCCTTCACTCACTCACTCACTCACTCACTCACTCACTCACTCACTCACTCACTCTCTCAGTCACTCACTCTGACTAGCCATATCCTGATCATGGAGGGAGTCCGACATATCATGTTCTTCTGTATTTTTATAAAGTAAGAGAATGTAACACTTCTTTCGTATCCCTCATTCCCTCCACCCAACACCCAAATTTATGTATGTGTGCGTGTGCGCGTTCCTCTCTCACTATCTGCTGACATCATCGAAGTATACTCTATATTTATTATATATATACAACAGGCGTGTCCTCACTTTTTCTCCAAGTCAGACGAGGCCTGGAGAACTAATCACACACGCACAAGTTCGTTTAATCGAAGAGTCGGGTACACACCCACTGTGAAGCGCTTCCTGCGACATTTGCATAACAGCTGCATCATGCTGGGCGGACCTACGTGCGCGCGTGTGCATGTTGCCGTCTACACGAGCTAAAAATTGCAGCAGTTCGATGGCAGATACGGAGGCCGCTCATCGCCATTGATTGTTGTCGTAGGCGACCTCTTTCTCAGAGGTCATCGTCTCACTTTCTGTACGTACGTGCGTACGTGTGTGTGTTTGTGTGTGTGTGTGTGTGTGTGTGTGTGTGTGTGTGTGTGTGTGTGTGTGTGTGTTTGCGTGCGTGCGTCGTGCGTTCATGTACAGTCTGCATCATACCCTGGGGGCCGTGTATACAAACTGCTGTATCTACTTTCCCGTATATAAAAATGTCTGTCTATTTGAGAAGACGATAGAGTCGCAGGGTGATTCGATGCCTGGTAGATAAGATATATATATATCTCGACGTTATTTTGCAGACGGAAGGACATATAAATCTATAAATAGCACCAGCGGCCTGCCATGGACACTGGATGAAGGTGACGTCAGTTTAGTACTGTAGTTGTATTTCTCCCATCTTACTGGTCTTCCTGTTACTATTCGATATGGTCAGTGTGTCTTGATGTACTCAGTGTGCGTGTCGAGCAAGTGGGGATAATCTTGCCAACACTTGAGATGATATGTCACATGCGTACTTATGTTCGCTTCCACTGTAGTCATAGTTACCAGCAGCGGCACCAACAATGAAGTCCTGAGAACCCACTGACAACGGCCTCAACACCGAGATCACACAAGTCTTCACCACCTGAAGGCAGGTAACTTGAGTAAAGGACCACACACCTCAACGCTTGTCAAACGGAGCTTTGATTTCTGTCATCTCCTTTCTTTCTTTCCTATATTTCCTTTCTTACATTTCTTGTTCTTCATTGAGTAATTTTTTTTCCTATTTTTTACAAACATCTTTTTTGGGGTTAGCATTATGAAAAGACACATTTATGGACAGTATGGGAATAATTGAGTTAATAACTGTGGTGCAACTGGCAGCAACACCAGGTTAAGACTAGGGATCAATGAATGACACACAAAAATAATTATTTTCCCAACTTTCGCCGGTTCTAGCAGAGCATCAGGTAGACTGAGAGACATGCGTGTCCAGGTGCAATTTGTCAGCAGCGCGAGATGTCCATCCTCGGGAAAAAAAATCTCGGCTAACGACGCATTTAGAGAAAACGAAAGATTAGGAAGAGATTGATTGTTTGCTGTTTTATTTAGGTATCCGGGTAGGCTTTCTCGCCCCAGTAGTCCTCAAATTACTTATCTCCCCTTTTATTGCTGGGCAAGGGTAGATAACCACACACAGGTATCAAATCATCAAGCAGTCGACTTTAATTAGAACAGGTAAATGAACTGTCAAAAACTAGTCTATGTAGGCGTTGGGCACCTGCAAACTGTGCATCTCCATAGGGGCCGCCACATCTCAGGGGCCGCCACGCCAAGATATTAAATACAAAACAGAACAAGAAAATTGTTCGCAGCTGACGGCAATTTGTCCGACAAACATTTCTTGTCAATTAATAATTCACTGTATTTACTAATGTTGCTAGAGTCGGAGCAGCCAGCTGTAAGTAATATTATAACATTCTGTAATAATGAAACTATCACGGGCCGCCACTTGCTTTTATTGACATCGGCGGGCCACCGATTGTTTCTCTGACCAGGGCCGCCACTGGTCCAAGGTATTTCGGTCAAAGCTGTCCTACCACGACTACATCAACCTTCAGCGTCTGTACAAAGTATGCGACCTCACCTCGACATTTTGTTGCTGACGACTTGACTAGATTTGTACCCGGGTGTGTGTCCACCCGTTATATGGCGGTGTCAGTAAACTGCGATGGTGGGCCACACGTCGACATGATAGTCTGCGTGATAGACAGTCGTCAGACAAGACATGCGATCGTCGGCTTGCCAGAACTTCTCTCAGGTGTCACCTGCACCATTGTAACGAAAGTTTGTTCGCATTCTTGCATGAGGATGTATTTCGTTAGACATAAGTGAAAAGATAAGAAAAGAAAAAAGAGAATGTTTCTTCCTCCACGCACTTTTCACTCATGTCAGTCACAGGTCACCTGTACCTTAAAATTGTCATAAATGTTTTGATAGCGATAACATACACATTAGGGGGATTTTTTTTTTAAGTTCGTCATGGCCACAGGGGCTGTGAACCTGTTCACGAGTCCAGGACAGAATTAGAAGGTGGAATCTGTTCTGACCACCTCTTACCTGCCCTGACAAAGGTAACCGACGCCAGGGACTTTCAACTTTTTAAATTTAAATTCAACTCAGTAGACACCTTCTTTAACAGCTGAGACTCTGGTGGGCAATACATACCTTGTATAACCGGCAAAACTCAACTGTTTGAAGTTTAAATCAGGTAGCTGATATGTTTGAAGGAATTCAATGAGCCGTCTAGTCATACCTGTTGGCTAGTGTTTACCATTTTCAGTTCGGAAGCATAATATTTTGTCTGATTCACAATTTTTTTGTTTTGTTTTGTTTTGAGAAGTCGACATCACCAAATATAAATCGCCAAAGTGAGAGCAAAAGAAAGTTGGAACTGCAGGATCCAAGCCACTGGTTGTGTATCGGATGTGCAAACGTGTTTCTGTTTACAAATGATGCCAGCATCTCTAACATTCAGATGTAGCCTACCAGACTCTTCTGCGAACCAAAGTGGTTGTCATCTGCACAGCTATGTCTGTAACCTCTGTGACAGACCCCAACCCTCCCCCAGTCGGCACGTGACACGTGAGATAATGAAAGTGCATCGATCTCCTCGTCGGGCGGACGCCGGCTCTCGGTGGGGTCACGGGATTGAGGTCAGCGCTGAGTACATGTGTGGACGGACGGCCAGCCAGGCTGGAAGGAAACGTAACAGTCTCAATTCCTCCCCTTCTCGTCGAACTCTTTCTTTTCTCACCACTTTCTCGACACACAGACTCCAACAGAAGCTCACTGGCCAGTATATATACTATAGATACAGTATTGGGTAAAACTGAGTTAACTATATTAGTCCGGCCCTCTAAAACAATCCCAATTTCTCATGCGGCCCCTTGGGAAAATTAATTGCCCACCCCTGGTCTAGATGCTTGTTTACACATTTTTGGACTTAAAACATTTCCTACAAACCTTGTCTGATTGTGTGACATTAATAAAACTGTGTTTAAATTAACAAAGCTGTAGTGTGGCGTGTGTCTGTCAGCCACCATGTGTGTGGCACGTGTGCTGAGCCCCTTCCCTCCTTATTTTCACTTGGAAATTTTAAACTCAGAAACGCAGAAATTGTGGGAACACGATCGCCCCGTCAACAGTGTGTGGAGGGAGACCTCCCGTCCTTCGTAACACGAGACTGAAGGAAACCTTGTAGGATCGGCGCGCAGTCATCTGAGCTCGGTAAGTAGGACAATGACACCGCCTCAAAAAAAAAAGTCCCCCCCTCCTCCACCCTGTAATGTGAGTAGGGTCGTTGTCGGCGGGGGGGACTACTTGAAGTACCCGACTACTGGCGCCGTTAGTGCGACCTTCAGCTTTCTGCCGACACAGGCATCGTGTCCTCGTGCGTCGTTAGGTTGCCTAGCAGCCACCCGACAGTCCGGCATGTGGATAGTCACTTCAGAATTTTGGGTGCAAATGCATAAAAAGTCGATTACATACCCCAACAGGACCTGACATGTCTGTATATATTTACAGGTTTTAAAGTTGAGGAGCATTTGGAAGGGTGTCAACTGTACCAACCTTTAGACTCGCCTACTTTCTCTAAAACCAGGTTTTTCCAAACTTCTTGCTGTAAACAATGTGTGTCAATGAGGATCTGTCATTGATGACATGTTAACAGAAATAAAACCAGCCGAAAATGGTTTTCAGTTTGATTGTTATTCGTCCCTTGACTCGTACTTTGGGTTAGTTGGGAGGAGGAAGCATAGTTCTCTAAGGTCCGGCACTGGGCTTCGATCCAGTTCTCCCCAGCTTCCGTCATCTATTTCTTGATGAAACAATTCATTTCTTCGTGCTTTGAAGCTGTTTTGTCTTTGCTTTTCCTTTCTCTCTTCAAGGCCCTCCGTTAGTCACAGAGATGTGGGATGGTGGTAGTGACCCAGAAAGTCGCTCCCGATGGCACGAAGGAGAGTGGTAAGCAGTGCCAAAAACAATTCTGCCTCCATTGACAGCATTTGAAATGTTTGGTGATAATCTTGCACTTGTCACTCATCTACTCCACACATCGTATCGGCGTCGCTACTCATTGTCATCTGCGTTTCCAAGGTTACTACGGGGTGAACTTTGACACGCGAACTAAATTAATTGTAGTTATTTGACACCTCAGTAGAAAAACAATCAGGTACATCACAATGGTATTTATATTTATTAGAATAAAAATCTGTGAAATTTATCCGAAATGTTGTTGCCATCAAGGTACTCCGCATCGTTTAGACTACCGGTGCCCGTCGTCTGGCGAGAATGTTCACGTCCCCATTAGTCACAATTGGTTTGTTTGTTTGTTTGTTTGTTTGTTTGTTTGCGATATTTACAAAGTTCACGAGAAGCAAGGTTAGGCATTGAGGATGAATTGTTGCTAACGATGTTCTGACGACCATTTATTTGGTAATAAGCACAGACATTGTTCAGGTATTGCACACGTACAGCGATGAACTCACATCATAACCGACAGAAGTCAAGCCGATAAATTGGGGTAAAGGTCACATGCATGCATAATTCTCCAAACTCGTCCACAGTGGAAATAGCAGCAGGAACCACTGCCGCTGAGTACAAACGGACAGTAAACTCGAATGAGCTGTAGATGACTGAAAACTGCTCACTCGAAAGAAAGAGCCAGTACTGAATCATAGACCAGTTCACAAGGATGCCAGCACATAATTATAGTATACACATATATATTATTACATATATAATATAATACATATATACTATATATGTGCACCAGCCACGTCCTGAAGCTCACTTCCTTGGCGGGCGTGTTTGTGTGAGAGAGCGACGAGAGGGTCGATAAGAATTATGCTAAGTCAACAGAGGAAAGGTCAGGCGTGGAATGTCTGGCCCACTGGCTGAGAGTTTACTGTGACCTCGTCTCTTGTCCAACGGACTGATGCTATGACGTCACGTCTGACCTTCACCCCTACACTAGCTTGGGCATAGGCTGGCTGTACGGGTAGGTTCCGCCCTCTCTTTGCTTTCTCCTCTATCTCTCTCCCTCTCTCACTCCCCCCTTTCTCTCTCCCTCCCTCCATCTCCTCCCCCCTTCTCACACACAGTGTACCTACCTATCGCTATTACAAGTACCTGATAGCGCCCTCAGTGACAAAATAATTTGGCTCTCGTCCCGGAGTTCTGTCAGGGTCTCGTACTCACACGAACTAAGATTTGCTGGTACTCGTACTAATTATTTCAACCGCATGTTGACAGTATTGCACTTACTGTAAACATGATCTGAAATATTTAGTCTTGCAATCGAGAACTTCAAACATCAATGTCTCGAAAATTAATAGACACTCAGTTTTTGTTTTGTTCTTCTTTTACTTTCACATGAACATAACACAGTTACTCATTTTAAAATTTAAAAACCTAGTGGTGTGTGTCGGTCGCTCATATTCATGGATCACTAGTCTCAGCTATGTTAGTGTGACTAGTCTCCACCCTGTTAGTCACTAACTAGTCTCCACGATACTACAAACTGTCACTTGTCTGAGGGGGTGGTTAGTCCTCAGGTCGCAGTCTGTCTCCTGTTAGTCGTGAGCTGACCATCCATCCATCACTTGGGGAAGCGAATAGTTGAGCGGTTAAAGCACTGGCGCCCGGATCCGAAGGTAAAAGGTTCGATACTCGTGTGGCGCAGCGAATTTCCTCTATTCGACTTAGCAGGGTACCTGACTTCATAGAAACCCTGACTACATACGCTTGGGTAAAAGATAAAGCACCGAGGGTTAGGGAGGAGGTGACCAGAAAACGTGACCTCGAGAAAAGTGTGGTCTCTAACACCTCCCCCTCCCCCCAAAATCTCAAAAAGGTCATTGACCACATAGAAGCCTGAGGGAGAGGAAATGCAATGGGCGTGGTGTGGACGTTGGCCACCAACCAGCTATGAAGTCTGGAGGAGCAATTACCTGTATCGGCGTGCATGAAGGTAACGAGGTGAGGGTTCGCTACGTCATCACCTTCTGACGGGCCGACCGGCGGGACGACGACCTGTGTGACCTGTGTGCGGTGAAAGGTGCGCCAAGTGCGGCACACACACGAGTCAACGGACGCCAACCGCAGGGACGCGACAACTTCAAACCAACACGTGACTTACGTGCCACCTGGAACTCGGCACCTGGGGAACAGGTATTTACTAGAATTATGTTTACAGATTAACAAAATATTTCAAAGAGTGGCTCACAAATACATCCAGCGCCAAAACCGTTTGGTGGGCGTGCCAAGGTTGAGGATGAAATTTGCATAAATCGTCTTCACATCTCCACTTCCCCGGGTAGACGGAGTGTCGCCTGCCACCAGGAGACAATCTCTAACTAGCGGTCTAACTCTAACCTTCAGACTTGGTGAACTCTGACCCCACTGCCTTTCGATTTCTGTGTTGTCAGAGTTTTAACAGCCAACCTGTGTTGTGAGACATGGGACATGGTCAAGTGTTGAAGGATGAGGAAAGAGCAGCAGCATCCCTTAAGAGTACATGTGTGCGTCAGCAGGGGTGTAATCCAAAAAAAAAAAAGGAGAGAGGAAAAAAAAAGAACCAAGCAAAATAAAATTAAGGACGGGAGGAAGACAAGGCGCATAAAATCAAACTGTGCACTCACTCACTTATTCTAAAATCAAATCCATTATGATGGACCAGAAAGCGAAAGCAATATATTTTTTTATTCCTCCATTCACCTACTCCTTTCTTTATTCATTTGACATAGCCTGACCCAGCATTTAGTTTGACAAAGCTTGGTGTGTGGTGTGTGGCTGTGACTGAGATCCCGACAGCCACAAGTTTAAAGCTTCTCACACCTGCTTAAGACCTCCACGGCGGCCACACAAAGAGTCCAGTCGGTGCGTCTACCTGATCAAAGAGCACGGCCGCCTCCCACCTCCCATCACCACCACCCACCACCCATACACACACTAAAGTGCACATACACAACTCATTACGGAAACCATCGCCGCCCTGGCCGGGTGTGCGTTGAGACAGTCCGTTGGTTTATTGATGATAATAATAACGCCGATGATAACTGTCATATTATGAAAGAGGCGAGTTTGTTTTTGTTTTTGTTTGTTATTTTTTTTTTCATTTTATTTTACCTTCACACAGCTTGTGGAGGAGTTCCTAGCTCCTTGAGAATGAAAGACTGCACTTAAAGTTTGGTGGGCACATGCACACACACCCTTGTAGACCCGCTGGACACACCCTCCGTGTGGAGATTGTGCTGACTCCGAGTACCCCGCCCCCCTCCACCAAACTAGAAACAGTTGCGTCTGGCGCTGCCCCTCCCCATCCCCCCTGGATGCACCTCCTCTCCCCAAGATGCAGAGTGTTGCGCCCTGCACTGCTCCCCCCGCAGCCCCCGCTTCCGCCCCACGTGGAGAGTTGCGTCTGGCGCTGTGTCGGCCCCCAGCACGGCCAGCCCCACTGGAGGGTGTGATGGTGCTGCCAGCCACCCGTCCGCACCCCCCGTTAAGCAGGTAGATGCAGGTAGACGTACACACGTGCTTTTTCTTGAGCTACCGTTTGTTCAGCTGTTGGCTGGCTGCCCAGGTTCAAACCGTTTCTTATCGGCTGCGAGTGCAGGCAGCAGCCTCATCACACTACCTCGTGGGGCTGGCGGATCGGGTGCTTTGTGTACCCGGCACCTGCTCTGGTCCTGATTGCTTGGCACCCTGCACGTGAGCTTCACGACCAACCTTGGCGACAGCGGTCTGCTGGGTCTAACATGCTGAACTGTTGAAGTCTTCTGTGAGCACTGGGACCTCTACCTGACAGAACAGACAATTGTTACCTGTGTGTGGAGGAAGGGAGGAAGGAAAAAGAAGCTAATTTCCTCTCTCAAGCAGAATTTTGAATTGTGAATTGTGGTATTCCAGAAAAATCTGGTCAGAAGCAGATCCCGAAGTGGTGACCTCGTAACTGTAAATGAAGGCGGGTTTGGACACAAGGGATGACCTATGACCCTTGTAACTGTAGACGCACCTGTAGCTAGACGCTGGGCTCGACAGGTGGGTGGGTGTGGGGGAAGGTGGGTGGGTGTGGGGCAGTGTTCAGACCTCGGGACGATCGCACGTGAGGTTTAGTAGGAGTCATGTGGAGAGGTCAGCGGTTCGGAAAATCAGATGAGAGGCAAAAGAGTGGGTCGTGATAACGGATTGTGGGACGCGGGGTAGGTACCTCCTCACAGCTTCCACTCTATCCTCACCACCATCCCCTCACCACCCCGAGTCTTAATAGCAGTAATGGCGGACAGGGACAAGGAGGTCGGGTCAAACATGCAGGTACCGATGCCAACAAACAAGAAATAAACAAGTTTGAGGGGTTGCAGGGAGGCTGCTTTTGTTAGGAGCCCTGATCCGCCCCTCAATACCCAGGGTGGACACGAGATTACCTCGAGATTACAGCAGACACGCCACAGCCAACCCGGCCGACGTCAGCACAGCGTCAGCTGGACGGACAAAGGGCGTCAGTAGTAATGGCCGAGTAGCACTGGGGTAGGTCTGCACGGGAATCGTCAGATTTGTGTGGTGTTGATATGTAGAACCTTGTCCAGTGATGTAGATGACAACGGTTTTTAGTATTCCTCTCTCATCGATGTCATTCGATCTCGGCCAATGAAAGAGTGACAATCACATTAAAAGCTTGGACATTAAAAGCCTCCTGCCTTCGATTTCAGGCCCGCCCCCAGACAGAAGCAATAGGATGGAGAGAAGGATGTAAGGGGAGGCGGAGGACTCAACTTTTCCTTCACTCCACCTTGACTTGGGTGTGACGCAGATGATGGGCTCATAGCTGTGTGATGAGGTCGTCGACGAACATCCTGACCATGGAGCATCCCGGGACCGGTGAACGGTTAGCAGCTGACGTGAGTGCTCTACTCTCCGCCAGTCATTCAGTAGTGTCTAGCTGTTGACAACAGGAATGTAGACAACAGTAAACAACAATTAACAACACACTCTCTACACCTGCTCTGGAAAGAGGAATTCGCAGGCCATAAACAACGTCTGCTTTGTGCGCATGCTCTGGAAATCTCAAGTTGTGCCCCACTTCCGATTGCCTGGAAGTAATGTTGCCAAGGTAAATAAAGATGTCCGCCTGCTCGAGACGCTGTAATGACGTCATTAACTTGGCGACAGGGACGTCATGGTAAAGAGACGTCACACCGTTACGTCAAGCATCATTACGTCAGAAACTCGCAGGGCGTCAGCAGTTCTCTTCAACATTCATGTCCTCCTTTTCTCCTGTTCTCTCGCTCTCTAGACTAACGAACAGACAAAACGCACGCAAATCTTTGCAACAATCGATGCGATAATAAACTTTGAAAATATGTATCAAATATGTATCAAAATATCCTTAATGAGACACCCACCCCCCCCTGTTTGGATACCCCCTCTCCCTGTCCTCCTTTTCCTCCTCCCTCTTCGACAGGAGAAGCTCCGACATCTGAACTGATTTTAATGTCGCTCGTCTGTGTGAACGCCACCATGTCTGGTTTCCATTCCAAGAGGAGGCCACAGTCCGCTTACCTGCAGAAAGTGTGTGAGTGTGAGCAAGTTGTGTGTAGAGACGAGCTACTCACCTGCAGCCACATCTGTGCCCCTCACCCGCCGCTCATTAATGACTGGCGATAAGCAGGAGTGTAAGTGAAACCCGATCTCTTTCAGTTTATTCTCAGACGTACGCTCTTCACACACACATACACGCACACACACACAGAAGCAGTGATGAGTGATGACGTGTGTTGACGTAGAGCACTACAATAGTCATGAGGTGAGTTTTTTTCACCTTTCATAAATACGTGTGTTGTTATGCACAGTGTGTTTTGTGAGTTTGTTGTGGGAGGCGGTAGTTGTCTTCAAGATCGGTTTTATTCCCCCTCACCCCCTTGTCATCCATGTGGCAGCGTCGTCAGCCACAACCGACGTCTTTCCCGTCATACCTTGCGTTGTTGATGTCGGATCATCAAAGTGCCTGTCATCGACCAGACGACGCGGGCGATGTTTTTATTAGCGCAGTGACTGCGCAACACGCTGGATGACGCCTGCAGGTGTGTGCACGTGACAGTCTGACGCCACCAGAAGGCGTCAAGTGAACGTCAAGTGTCTACCTGCACTGGGGGTCTATACTGTATCTCATGTCTATACTGTTGTAACATGTTGTTTATATTGGTTGTCGTGTCTCTACCGTAGATAACCTTCACTACGACCTCAGGCTATATCTCAACTTTGCTGACGCCCCAGTCGCTGGATCTACCCACATCACACCCCAGTCCGCCATTACGGATGACTGATGGGTTTTCAGGTCATCAGCCACCCCACTGAGACATCTACCCCTCATAACATGCGTACTTATTAGTCGCCGTCAGTTCACATTCTTCTCTGTTGTTGAGTGCCAGACATATCATCAGTTCTCTACTATACCATCTGCCAGTATCTTTCTCCTATCTGGTAAATATCGTTGACAACAACAACAACAACAACAACAACAACAACAACAACAACAACAACTACCCGTCAATGCAGTTTCTGTGGACGGGTTTAGGTGTAAATACTAGTTGTCTCCATTTCACGCGATTTTTGTCTGTTTGAGTGCCTTTCATTAAAATATTGCCAATTAAAGTTCCTTTTCTTCATAATTTGACGGATTGAACTATCTACACAGGCTAGGAGTGTGTGGAGACACGCATGAGTGAGGACCTACACATACAGGACATTAGCAGGACCAACACTACTCACCAGCTCCATCAAACAAACCAAGAAGTAGGATGAGATCTGTCATTAGTCACCATGGGCAACGTCAGTGTATCTCCACCGGGAACACCAGCGTATGGCCACCCGGAATATCTCATCATCATCCTACCTTTTGTTTCCCTCTCTTTTCTTCTTTCCTTTCTTTTCATATCTGAACAAACAGCTGCGTTTTGAAAGGGAGAAACAAGTTAGAAGATGGTTTATTTTTCAGATGAAGTATCTGTTGCCACCTGCCTCTAATGAGGGCTGGGAGAGAGGAGCCGCGGTGTCTGCTACCTGAGCGCCACCTGTCACATTAAAGCGAAAGGAACCGTTAGAGCGGCCATGACACGAAGACCGAGCAAACACCTCACTCCTCGTGTTGACCACAAAATCTCTCAGCACGTCACCATGAGGATTAAATCATCACGAGCAGAGGTTGTCCACAGGCCACCACAGTGCCACCCACTTACTGTACACAGCCTGAGTACAGCAGGTACACATCAATGCTATTAGAAGTCAACAAGTTTGCCCGAGAAAGTAAACAAACAGAAGTAGGCATGTTGTTTGTTACATAGTAGACTTATTGTCTAGTATTCAACTGAACAGTTAATACAAGCTTCATACTCACCTTCTGTAAAAACCTCAGTCTGAAGACGTGTTTGACAGGACAGTGTGTATGTAGACAGGGAGTAGACAGTGTGTATACATTGTGTGTGTAGACAGGGAGTAGATAGGGAGTAGACAGTGAGTAGACTGTGTAGACTGTAGAAGACTCGCACCATAGATAGTGTGTAGACAATGTGTGTGTAGACAGGGAGTAGACAGTGTAGACAGGGAGTAGAGAGTGTGTATGTAGACAGGGAGCAGACAGTGTAGACAGTCTGTAGAAGACTCGCACCACACTGAGAAGACAGACGACATGATCAAAGGAGGCCGACTACAAATCAGGATGCATGCTGGGAGACAGCAGCGAGACAAGGTGGAGGCAGGACAGGAAGTGACTGAGACACAAACATCGGAACAGCAATTACTGACTGCGCAGGTACGACAGTGGATGCTATTCTGTCAGCATCTTATAATGACCGTTATGTAAGTGTGTGTGAGCGCGCGTTCGACAGTGAATACATGGAATATCTACCTGTACAGTATGTAAGTGTGTGTGAGCGCGCGTTCGACAGTGAATACATGGAATATCCACCTGTACGGGTAACATTATATAATTGTGTGTGTGAGCGCGCGTTCGACAATGAATACATGGAATATCTACCTGTACAGTATGTAAGTGTGTGTGAGCGCGCGTTGAACTATGAATACATGGAATATCTATCTACCTATACAGGTAACAACTGTCTCGCATAGGGAAATATAGGGAGGGGGGAGGATAACCCGTGGCGTTTATCCAGCGACAGGAACGATAACCTCGCCAACACCTGTCTGGGACTGGGAGGTAGGTGTAATACACTGCACGTTACTGATAACGCGACACGTCAGCGCCCCCTAGTAGTGACTAATGACGTCATCTGTTCCAGTTCTCACGCACATTACCGGCCAGTCGTGACCAGAGAGTGGTACGTCACCACAATGTGTGACGACACGAGGGCAGTGGGGAAAAAGCGACAACCACAACAATGGCGGGGAGGGGGAGATCGTCAAGGTCTTGTTTCGCAATGCGTGCTGGCTGGCTGCCTGCATGGCTGGCCGCCACTCAACAGGGAGGCTGAACTTCACGTACGCTGCAGGAATGTCGGGAAGAGACGAGCCAAGGGTTGCGACACATCGCCGCACGCTAAAAACGCCGTCTGTAGGCTTTTTGGTGAATTTGCGTCAGCTTCTCGCGCAGCCAGCGAAAAATAAACAAACAAAGGGCAAAACAACATTAGGGGTCGGGAAGGTAGCCAGCAACTTGTATTGCTTCTGTCTCCTCACAGTCCACTCTGTGTTTTATTTCGAGTCGCCAAGGGTCAGAAAATAAGCAGCTCACCATTCCTTCGTTCTCATTCTCACTCACGCTTCCCTTCTGCTGCGCTTCCATCATCATCATCGTCGTCGTCTACCAAGCTTTTCTTCCCAGTTATCAATCACTTCCAACCAATTCCTACGTGAAACAGTTGAGTTTGTGCGTTGACACCAGCATTTCGGGGACAGTGGCGACTGCACTTTCTGTACTGCTTGAGGGGCCCGCTGCTCTCCACACAGCTGTGACTGTGAAGGGACCCTATTTTTTATTTTGTTTTTATGGATGTTGTGTTCGGTAGAGAGGTGACATGAAGAGGCCGCTAAGTGTGATTTGTGAGAGGTTTTGAGAGCTGGGTACAAAAGTCACACAGTCCGCCCGTCAAAGAAAGCAGCTCTGCAGTCACATCCCAAGCAAAAGGAACTCAGCAAGTTCTTCCACTAAGCTCGAATAGCGAGAAGGTGAAATCGAAGAAAGAAAGAAAAAGAGCGGCTCCTTTGAAAGCAGAACAAAAAACGGTTGAGTAAGATCGAATTCTTCTTCAGATTTATAAAATGATTGTTTGGTCGAAGTGATGACTGAGCTGATGGATGATATTGTAGACGAACTGTCAGTATTCTCAGTTCTATCTAAACCTTCCACACAGCTGCCTGACTTCTAGTGCGACTCCACACACAGTCCAGTCCTGTGGACACGTGCCTCGCCTTTTGTCGCCGCAGCCTCGCTGGTGGAGTCGGAGCTTGTGTCGACACTACACTGACGTCACCGCAGGTTCCACGGACGTCACGGCGTGCAGCAGCATACCTGTGGTCCAGGTTCGATAACTGTCATCCTTGTTGTTCGAGAAAGATAACGCACGACTTGGGACCTGAGCAAAACAAAAATAGAGCGAGCGGGAAAATTACGTTAGTAACACACGTCAGCGGCCTGGCTCCTGACATCGACCCTCGTCATACCTGTGTGCACACCAGGAACAGCCTTCATCACCTTGGACAACGTCGCGGATTTGTAAGGTAGACCTCATGACAACATGTGGTTCACGCGACAATAATAATAAAATTGAAGGTCACAAGAGCCTCCCACCCCAGTGTAGACTGCTGTTTAATCTTGTGGCGCAACACCGACAAGTCGTCTGACTCACAAGGTTCAACAGGTAGAGGTCCCACAGGAGTGTGACTGCATTGTAAGTGGTTCACCTTGCCTAAGATACGGCAGATGGAAAGTTGAGCCTTGCTTTTTCCATCTGATGCCTGTTTTGGGTAAATCAGGCCCCAGCATGAGGTACCCACTTGATTGGTGGCCAAGGAAAAGTTATATAGTCACAGGCTCGAGTGGATCTCGAACCGCCTTCATCAGGTTTGGAAGTCGAGCATCTACTACTGCCTTCCTGTTTGAGACTGAAACTCGTGGAGGTGTCCACATGACATTTTCTGGTCAAATACTGACTTTCTCCCCCAATTTCCCACCTCTCTCTTTCTCACTCACTCACTGTGTACGTGCCCGCGCGTGCTTTTATTGCTTCACTTTGTTCTCTATTTTCACACAGTTCTTGTCTTACAACAAACCCAGACAGGACGCTCAAGCCACTGGACAGGACGTGCAACGACATCATGAGTCGACACCCCGCCTCCCAGCGACCTACGACCTTTGACGTCGACAGGGGTGTTGAGGAGGGAGCGGGTGCCGTACGATACCCCCTGTCGCGCACCCGTCCTCTAATTATTCTGTGGTTGAAGATTTCAAAGATCGTGATAGGCCATAGCTTTTGCCTCCAACTCCACCACCACCTTCACCACCATCTCCACCAGCACCACCACCTTCGCCACCAACTCCACCACCACCACCAACTCCACCACCACCACCACGGCTTTATTGCCGCCAGCAGGGGTCAGTCTCCTTCGCTGTCTGAGCCTCTTGCCGGTCCTGTGATTGGGTCACAAATGTGTTGACACGTGCGTTCGCGCTCTAAACACCAGCGCGTGGCTACCCCTTCACATCCTCTACACCCCCTACTCTGTCCTCGTCTACTGTTGTCACACAGACACCAAATTAATGGCGGGATTAAGCTGACGCCTGACGAGATTCTGTTCAGCAAACGGATTCGTTTTCAGCGCGGTCCCTGGCTTTAATCAAGTGGCAGGTAATGCGGCGGTAACACAAGAGGAAGAGACATTAGGGGAGCTGTGAAGGTGGGCGGTGCGTACTCACACAATTACACACGCATCAAAATTAAACTTTTCAGTTCCCCAGCTGTTGTTGAGCTTAAAAAAAAAATCGTGCTTTCAAGTCAACCTGCAGAAAATTCCGTTTCGCACTAAATATTTCACTGAATCCGACATGCTTCAGTCTGTTCGTCTACCCGTCGATCAATCCCTCTAATGAATCATAAATCCGTTCATTCAATTATTTCTTCGATGGAGTGATTTCGTTACGCCATGGACTTAAAACACAGGATGCATTCCATATTAAAATGTTTAGTCTGCGGTCTGGGTGTATGCGTGTGCCTGTGCGTGTGCGTGTGTGTGTGTGTGTTTACATATATGTGTGTGTGTGTCTTTTCGTTCATCTTTCTCTTGAACGTACGGCGTTGAGCGGAGGCAGAGGGGAGGCGAGCCGCTGGAATCACCTGCTGTGGAGGAGACAATACGGAGATGAAGACGTAAAGAGATAGAGGGAGTAAGTGAGCCGGGAGGTCGGAACCACCGTCGAACAAGTGGTCTTAGCCATCCGTCATCTTGGCGAGAGAATCAGTTCGACGATGATCCCATCGTTTTAGCAATAGATCTTACTAAACATTAATGGCCGCTTGACAATATACAATCAGAGAACAAATCACGCAATGGCACATCACGATCTCTTAAATTATTCAGGCTGGAGACACACATTCAACAGATATAATATACCATCGTGCAGTCGACACGTGGATGAAATTACACAGGTTGGTAACAAAACAAATGCAAGAAATGTGTACACAATGTGCAAAATCTTACCAGGAGGTACAACATATTTAACAGGTTAATGTCACAGAAATACTACTAATATTAATGTACACACTGAAAAATATATATACAGGTAGTCTTCGACTTACGACAGGGATCCGTTCTTAACGCGGCGTCGTAAACCGAATTTCGACGTAAGTCGGATCGTACGTTCATACAGTACTGTACCATAGTAACAGTACAGTACTGCAAACACTTAGCCTATCCAAACACCTATCCTAACACAGTACACTACATAGTTATCAATAAACATAAGTACAGTAAAATATTGTGCAGTACACTACGCTTTGTTATCACTGTCGCTGTCATAGGAGCAGATCCTGTCACGTGTTCAAGGATGCGATCTTTATCCTTGATAATCGTAGCAACAGTAGAACGACTAAGTCCTAATGACCTGCTAATTTCTGTTGCTGTTTCCCCCTTCTAAGACTGCCTTATGATATCCACTTTCGCCTCCATGATGATGGCCTTCCTTTTCTTTGATGCACTGACCTCGTAAGTCGGAATGAGCGTCGTAACCACGAAACGACGTAACTCGAGACCGTCGTAACCCGAGGACTACCTGTATACAAGTATACAGGGTAATTGTTCAAATCAGGTACAGAATCATCCAAGTCCTACTTCTTAAAAGTGCATGGAGAACAGGAAGAATAACTATATCACCTGTGATCTAGTGTTTCCCTTTTTCACGTTGTTAAGAAAGGATGATTAGTGTGAGCACATTCCTGACACAAAAAAAAAAAAAGAAAAAGAAAAAAGAAAGACACAAGCTCCATGGACATCATGTTACTAAGTAGCGTCCCACAAACACTAGTTTGCAAGCAAAGCACAAATCCATTATCAGTATCTTTTCACGTTAATCTAAAATGTGGGGATCGTGGAAAGGATTACTGATCCAGTGTGACGGACCATTTGATACAGAAATCAGTGCTCGCCAGGGGCACGACTCCATGTCGCAGGCCAGACTCGGGGTCAGCTCAGGCAAGTCTCCACCACCAGAGATTGCCTTTTCCTGAAAATTCCTCCCTCCCTGTCCGAGCCAGTCGCAGTGATGCCTCGATATCCAGTTGTATTGGTCGCAGACGACGAAAAAAGCGAATGCAAAGGTGATAGAGTGACTGACGTTCAATGGGGAATAACTCTTTTTGTAAAGCTGTGTTCTGGGGTTTTTGGAGTTACTTCCCTTAGACTGTAGACAAAAATTTGCAGCATGACGAGACCCAGACAGATGACGGATGGTCATGGTCGTACCTACTTACAGACAACACGGACGGTGGACGATCGAGCTAACGTACAGACGTAACATGAAAGGGATCGACAGGAGGGAATGTGTTTAGTCCCGCGCGTGCAAGGAATTAGCAACGTTAACGCATGTATGATAATTGTTAGGTTTAAGAGTGCAGTAATTGCATGTTGTCTGGCTGTGTGGGATAGATTGCATGTTGTTTAGTTCATTACCTATGTGAGCTCCAAACAAAGAAAAATGTATATCTTTGCTGCGCAGAAATAGACAATAAAGATTTATTGTATTAGCCTACAGTCATAATGTACCAGAAATTAACAATGGGAGGTCACTCCTGCAAGACTAAACACTAAGAACAGCAAGACCTCACCAACAGACTGACAAACAGTTCAAATACATATGGAATGGCGACCAGAACTGAAAAGAGCAAAGTTATGATCAATGGCAGTGGCAAAGTAGAGATGTATATGAACGGTGTACAGCTCGAAGAGGTCAACAGCTTCAAACACTTGGGAGCCGCGCTCTCCAAGGACGGCAGGGCCATACACGATATCTGCATCAGCATGACTGACTGACCTGTGAGACTGCTGGAAATGGTTTCTTCCTTCTCTCCACTTTCACTGCAGGCAGTTCTTGACAATGCAGTCTAAGGGAAGTAACTCCAAAACCCCCGAACAAAGCTTTACAAAAAGAGTTATTCCCCATTGAACGTCAGCCACTCTATCACATTTGCCTTCACTTTTTTCGTCTTCTGCGACCAGTACAACTAGATATCGTTCTTGATTGTTTTGACAATCAACAGTATACTGTAGTCCACGATTTTATTTAATTGGAAGTACTAATTTTCTGTGTGATAATCTTGAAAACAGTTTACGGTATAGCGAAAAGAGTACAAGTCAGGGTTAGTTTTCATGTTAGCATTTAACAGATCTCGCCACAAAAAGTAAAAATATTTATATACGAATTTTGAAATTTTTTATTCAATTAATGAATTTTTAAATTATTAAAATGTTTGTAGGACATTTCCAGTGATTTTATGTTCTATATTTTAATGTTAAGACCGACAAACCGGCTGAGAAATATGCAGACAGATATACGTACAAACAGGATGACAATCAGACATGACAGATGGAATGACAGACAGACCGACAGGATAACAGATCGCCACACAGACATGAAGAAAGTCAGTGGGACGGACACATGGCAGTCAGGTTTCTGCTTAGAGCAGACGGCCACCCCAAGGTCCTGTGGACTGTTACCGCGGATGAAGTTTAGATTCGGTGTGAACACAAGTAAATGTTACTAATCATCTGACGCTGTCATGGCCTCCATATCTCCATTATCTTGATTGATGAAAAGGAAGGAAACTGCATCCATCGTATCATCTGCTGCATTGGTTGCAGACTAACCTTCACCTTGTATGCTCGTCTCGTAGGATGTTCCGCCAGACCTGGACATTCGGATGAAGAACCTGTGCAACAGCCCAAAGACAAAACGATGAACAAGTGATATGGCTGACTAATGGAATTCCTCACACACCAGTTAACCGGCTTCCCTTTCCGACTCCCCTCCTCCTCTCTGCCACTACAGATGACGTGGGAGACTTACAGTGTGAAGAGGATGTTAAGCCCCGTCAACCCCGCCATCAGCAGGAAGACAGCCCCGCGCATGCGCTCTACGGTGGCCTCGTACACTGTGGTGTAGATCGTGGATGAGGCAAGACTGACCAAAGACTCCGTCACCGCGATGCTTGCGAACAAGGCACCTAGAAGAGTTGATGACACAGACAATGAGTACCAGCCTCTGTGTGTGTGTCTCATTAACAGATTCAAAATATCAAGATTTACTCTCTTACATAAGCATTTGTCGATCTTTTCATCTTAAAGGAATGAACATCTAGAATCACAGTGAAACGCCATTCTGTATTACTTGGTTTGGCTTGATGTTCAGCTAATATCGGGTTTCAGCTTGAATCTTGTCAAGTGCGCCCTCTCAGACACCATTACCTTGTTTCTCACTGCCCGCCATTTTGGACATGATAGAGCGGTTGATGCCAACCGATGCTTCGGAGAGAAAAGATGCCGCAATCGCTGCAACAAAATGCGATTTTAGTCTAGTTTAGTCTGATTTTCTACTTGATTAGCACAGCATACTGCATCTAGAAACTGGTGGGAGACTTCCGTGCGAGAGAAATCCAATGCACGCATCCAGACACATGTGAAAAAGAGAATGTCATGTGAAGACAAGTGAAGGTGATACATATGAAAACACTTTTTTCTCTTGGATACACAGATGTAGCTGCAAAAATGACAAGGAAAATGAAAAAAAATCAACCGAAAATAAATATTACATACATCAAAATTAAAACACAAATCAGTTGTGATTTTGACATGAAGACATGTGACTGCCGGTACCATGACTACTCAGTAAGGTACAGATGTATATCCGGGGTATGACGGTAAAAACCTCTGAGATGCCCTAAGCATCTTGTTTTCTTCTACTTCACCTACGACTTTATAAGTCAAGGTGCATGCTACAGCAGAAATGCTTACTATTTCAATAAATATATTTATATACTTACAAGTGTATAGCATATAATCATTCTGTGCCAGCCCGATGATTACGAACTGGCCGACCTTGGAAAGCATGGAGGCGACAAGGATGGTGGTGTCCGAGCAGCACGTCTGCAGCAGCCGCATGAGTAGCACCGAGGAGGTTGCCGGGATGATGGTGCTTATGGCACCAAACAGTCCCATCTGCTGCGGGTCCCAGCAAAAGGGGGCATTGCGCTGGTACAACACATATACACCCCCCGCGCCAGTCACACACAGAAAGTTCACAAGGAGCAGCAAGAAGGACGTACGGAACAACGCACGCTCGTGTGCACTTCCGGAGGAAATGTAGAAGGCGAATGTAGTTCGTAGGTAGGTCACAGGATTAACCTCAGTTCTGTTGCTTTGTCGTCTGCTCACGGTCTCTGGCAGACAGTAGAGGGACAGCAGGGCCAAGGCGAAGCCTCCGACAGGCACGAGAGACGCATAAAAGTAGTCCACGTTCTCAATCATGTAGCCAATGGCCAGCTTCCCGAGCGTGCTGGAAATTCTGATTACGAATTCGTTTAAGACAATGCCCAGAGTTCTGGCCTTTCCAGCCAAAGGTGTTAAATCTGCGGTGTAGGCGAACTGGGCCAACAGGAAGACGCAGAAGTCTCCGCTGACTCCAGCAAGGGCGTTGGAAGCGAACAGGAAGTGGACGTCGAGGTGGAACCAGACGAGGGCAGCAAAGAAGGACTGGCTGAGGAGACCCGTGACGATAGGCAAGAAGAAGATGAAGCGCCTTCCCATGACATCAGAAGCTGCCCCGAGCAGAGGCGTGACGATGACCATGGGGACGGTCTTGGCGAGGGAGACGTACAGCGAGAACTGCGCCACGTACTCCTGCAGCTTGTCCTGTTGATGCACGCTGGGGTCGCTGCTGTTGGCGTCGCACGTCAGCACCTGCGAGGACTTGTTGGTGGCGCCCAGCCAACTGTCGTTGGAGAACTGCGGTCTGAACACATCCTGGTAGTATGGCGTGGTCAGCGGGGGCAGGACAAGCACGCTGATCATGTAGAAAAATACCACAAAGAACAAACTCACACGAGCGCGAACAGACGATGGCGAGCCTATTTTCTTATGTGCGTTAGGAAGAGGTTCTAAACCTTGCTCCCAAGCAGTCTCAGTAGCCCCATAAGCCACTGTCGAGTGCCAAGACTTGCAGTTTACTAAACATTCTTGTGCCAACAACGGGTCCTTCTCTGCACAGCCATTTCTGCCAGGCTCCAACAGCTCTGACAACATCTTCGCCATTTCCGCTCCTGCTGCGAGAACGCCTCGTATTATTTTTTTATTGGCAGAAGTGTCGACCCGAATCCTCGCTGCGACCACTCATCAAGAAATCTCTGAGTGTATGATTGACACAAAGGTCACGAAGTCTTCTTTTCTTCCTGCCATTGTTTTTACTCTGGCCTCATTAGACGTCTGTTAAAGTGTTCGACCAAACGTGGAAGTTTTTATCACGGGCTAGCAGTAGTGACCACGATAGGTCAGGCCTTATCAACAGGTCAGAGGCTTAGCCACTCACTACTGTTAGGGCCACACAATGTCACGTGACCCAATTGTTACTGTCTTTCGGAACTTCGTATGGCCTTGCATCGCCCGTGCGAGTACACGCGGTGCGGACTGCTGGCGGCCAGTCGTCTCCAATGACTACCCGGACAATCACACACGCACACACCCAGCGTCCTCCTCACACAGCCACACATAAACACCTATCCACCTCCTCTAAACACACACACATACACACACAATTTAACAAAATAATGCAAATCACTCTGATCAAATATTGCAGACTCCGTTGTTATTAATCAAGAAGCCAACAGGAATGTTCGTAGGATATTCGTTTAAATGAATTAAAAAACATGAAATAGTTTTGTCTTCATATCCAGTTTTATTTTAAACATAAGCAGAAGACCATTTCATTCATGATGTTTTAGGTTCTTATATCTAGTTGTAGTAGCAGCATATCAAACATGAGTCCAAAATATCCAGCATCTGTTGTTCTGATGTGATTTTAATTTTTAAAGAAGTATATTAAATAAATAATAAAGTCAATAGACCACATTCAGTCAGCTGGACCTGATAGCGAGTCAGAAGTAAGAAAGATACAAAGTTATATGCCAATAATATATATCAAAGAAAGCACAACAAGTTACTGAAGAGCATTGTTCAAGATATATCACAAATGTATCAAAAACTATTTATTTAAAAAGAACAAATCTTTTAATAAAGTAGCTTTTAGCAAAATTCAGGTCTTCTGTAGGTCATCTTCCTTATGTATGACTTCTTCATAGACCACAGATCCCACTCTGGACAAATGCATGAAGATGCTGAAGACAAAAAGAAAGTTTTATTATTTATTTTATTTATTTATTTTTGTAACCATCACGTCAGTCTCTGATGGCTACGTAGGGTGGGCTAGTCGTACAAGAACACAACAAAGATTGAAATTGTCGTAGATTTTATTCAGTTTCACGGCTGGCCTGCCGTCTCTCCACTCTCACATCCAAATAAAAAAAACCTCCCCCGTCAAGCTACACTACTTTTACTATCTCCCGTGGAACATTCCAGAACCATCCACCACCTTTTCCCGCTGTTCGTCACGTCCTTTCTCAGTCCACTGGTCTCGCCCACCCGCCCTGTCTGCACTGCACTACTCAGTGTCCGGAGTGCACCATAGGGTGCGAGCAGAGGATGTACTGGACGATACAGGTGGCTGGGACAAGTCAAAGTGTAAACAGACTCAGAAAATATACTTTATGAAGAAAGTACTTACAGAATGAGGAGGACGTTGAAGACTAGCAGGCCGGCCATGCAGATGAAGACAAGGCCGTGCAGGATGTGGAGAGTGGAGCGGTAGATCATGATGTACATGGTGTTGGACGCCAGACTGCAGAACGTCTCCACCACGGCAACGGCAGTGAACAGTGCGCCTGGTGACCGAGGACATCACTGACAACTGGCTGCGTGCCTTCAGAAAGCCATTCTTACTTTTGGTAAAGTTAAACCGAGTCAGACCTCAAGCTCACAGCTATCAGCAAGTTAGTAGAAAAGGTAACTGTTCTAAGTTTGTCAAATAAAGATTAATAAATATTTCTTTTTAAAAACCTTAATTAAGTTGATTGATCTAAATTCTCCCTTTCTGACGTCACTGAAAGACGCAGCCAATGAGAGAGCTTCAAACATAATGAAGCGGAGCCAATCAACGTTCGAGTCAGCAGTCGTAATGTCACAGGAAGTGACGAGATGATGATGATAATGATGATTATTGTTGTTGTTGTTGTTGTTGTTGTTGTCTTTTGTTGTTGTTGTTCTGTGTTTTACCTTGTTTATCTGCACCAGCCTTGCTGGACAGAATAGACCGGATGACGGGGGAGTTGGTGGCTCCGATGACGCCGGCCGGAATCGCTGTGACATGGACATAGATACTGCTGACTCTATTTGCCACATACACAGCACACATACTTTTGTCTATGCTACGTACACAGCACACATATTGCTGACTACATCGCCACATACCCAGCACAGAAACTGCTGACTATATTTGCTACATTTACAACACAGACCTTCACTAACATTGTCAGCTACAAGTGCAGTCATTACCAGAAGTTTCCCGTGTTTAAAGAACAAGCAACAATCTTTTATTCTCACTCACGCGCGTACGCACACACACACATGCTCACACAAGCCAATACACACACGTGCCCATACAAATGCAGACACCATGCTAGGACACACGTTCCTCTCTCTATCTATCGCACCTTTCCCTTACTGGACACACAGTGTCGAATATGTATATGTAAGATAGTGTTCAAGGGAAATGTTGTGAGTAACCTCCCCTACTCACAGGTGAAGAGCATGGCGTTGCTCTGAGCTAGGCCCTGAATGACGTAGGCGCCGGCCGTTGACAGCATGCCCAGGATGAGGATGACGGGATCCGAACACACGTAGTGCAGAAGCTTCAGGGACACGATCTGGGAGGTGCTGCCCACAGCGGCGGAGATGCCGCCAAAGATGCCGACCATCTCCGGGTCCCAACAGAAGGGCACACCCAGCTCGTACATCAGGAAGACGTTGCCGTACCCGTAGACAGCCAGGAAGAAGATGGTGATGATCAGCAAAGCCGTGCACAGCTGTAAACGCTCCCGCTTGGTGCCGTCCGACAGGAAGAGGCCGACGATGTTCTTGAGGTATTTGACAGGGTTCACGCACAGCGTGTGGCCACCCTTCCTCTTGGGCACGGTCTCTGGGATGTACAGATAAACGAGGAGAAAAGCCAGGAAGTATATAAAGGTAGGAAAAACAGTGGCGATGAAGTACCCTAAAGTCTGGACCAGGACCCCGGCAAGGATCTGCGCGGCGACGGAGGGAATCCCTCCCGCGAACTCCACGATGGCGATCCCCATGGTGCGCGACTTGGAGGGCGGGGTCAGATCTGCAGTGAGGGCGTACATGCCCAGGCTGATGATGTTGGCGGCGCCGCTCAGGCCGTTGAGGACGGCGGGGATGTACAGCGTGCGCAGGTCCCAGTGGAAGAGGACGATGACGGAGTGAAGGATCTGGTCCAGCACCTGCGCGAAGCTCGGGATCAGCAGCAGCGGCCGGCGACCGATGATGTCAGAGGAGGAGCCGAGGAGGACTGTGACCAGCAGCATGGAGATGTAGTAGGTGTTGGTGAGGTACATCACCAGCTCGCTCATGTCCTCCTGCAGCGCGTTCTCCTTCTCGTCTACGGGGTTACTCGCGTTGTCGTCGCACTTGGCGCTGGCCGCCAGGGAGGTGTTGGTGTCGTCAGTGCCGTTGAAGTAGATCTCGTGGAACCGGAAGTGGATGTACTGGTTGTTAACGGGACCGGCCACGTTGGCGCCCAGTCCCCGCAAGATCTGGAAGAAGAACAGGACCAAGCGAGCCCTGAAGGCGGAGAAGGATGTTCCTCCCTCTACCCCCTCCCGGGCGCGCAGCTGGTACGGAGCACCGTCTCCCTTCTTCCCACCCGCTCCTCGCAAGGTCAAAGGTGAGGTCTGGAAGTCTGCACTGCCATACACAGCGCTCACCACCCGGGATGGGACACACACGGTCGTCCTGGGCGAGGACAACAGGTAGTCCACTTCGTCAATGTTTGTTTCCTGTTCGTTAATCAGCAACTCTGCCCGTTGGCTCGCCATGTTGAACTACAACCTCAAACTAATTAAACGGAGAGCAAACAAGGTTAGTGCATAGATATTTACTGTTAGTCTCCTCTGCGCTTGTCTGCAGAACACCAGAGCTGCTACCGACAATGTTTCATTTCATCGATGAAGAAAAGTGCGAAATTTCTCTGTACAGTACCTGGACTGGGATTCCATATTCACCTTCCAGTACTTTCCACTCAATGTCTTCACTGCATTACCTGACCAGTGCAATATGTTCTTTGTAAGTTTAGTCTTTACTGATGTTTGGCAACACCTTGCTGTCGTCTGAATAGTAATTTCCCCGGTACTTTGCTGCAGGTGCTCCAGTAGTGAACGTTGTGTTATCAACAAAGCGACAGAAAGCAACACGTGCACCGATCTAATCAAGTTATCTAATAGGTACAAGCTGTGTGATGATTGAATCACAACAATGAGGACATCAGCCTCGTCTTGGCTTCCAAATTCCAAATAGTTTGTCCAAACTTCTTTCATGCTGTGTTCTTCAGATGGATAGTGGCGAGAGTGCGAGTGCACGTTCATGTCTGTGTGTGTGTGTCTGTAGTCTCTATATTTGTGGATGTGTATGTTTATGTGCTTGTGAGTCTGTCTGTGTGTGTGTGTGTGTGCGCTGATATACGTTTGTGTGCTTGTCTGCATCTGTGCTCATTTTTTATGCTGTTTTTTGCGTGCATTCATTTATGTGCCACTCTTTATGTGCATTTATATGCATGAAAGTTTGTTGATGTGTTTGTGTGTGTGTTTGTTAAATTTGATATCTCTGCTTTGCCACCACCCCCACCACCACCAATATCTCATCGGTGTTTGCGTTGTGTCTTCCTTCCTCTGTCTTGGCCTGTACACACCCAATCGCCTGGACAACGAGGAGTCGGATAGATGAAAACAATGAAAGACAAATAGACATTATAGTGATGTAAGTATTGCACGGTTACAACGACGACAACAGCAGCAACGCACGAGACCAGTGGCGGTGGTCACTGTGTCGATGGAGGAGGGACAAAGATCTACGAGACTTGTTTTATTTTTACTGCTGCTGCCGACGACTGCATCATGTGAGCATCAGTCACGTGCTGTGATAGCTGAGTTATCTCCCTGAGCTGCCCCCCTCCTGTGTCGCCGCCATGCGCCGGCCTCTGATTGTGAGGCTGAGGTGACAGCATTTCAGGACAGAGTGACCCCCACGTGCTCGCCCTCCATCAGGAGGCAACATCTATCTGAGTGTATCTCAGACCTCTGTCTTCTATAGCGGACAGTGAGTGGCTCACCTGGTTGTAGAGGTTTGTGTGAGTGCGTGCGTGTATGCGTTCGTGTCTGTGTTTGTGTGTGCGTGTGAGTGTGAAATGGCAACGGTGGAAAGAAGTCAAGCAGAAGGCAGGCATGGACAGAGCTGAATGTAACAACTGTTTTTATTTTTCTAACGTACATTTAAGCATGGGTAGTTCTCCCTCGCCTTTATCCTAATTTTCTTTAGTTCAGTGAACAGGTTTACCTGTGTAAAGATTTCTCTCTTTTCCATTTCGACGGCTCACCTCGTTTAGTGAGCTTATCGAGTGCTATAAAGGTATAAATCATGCATTTGTATCGCCTCAGAATCACAACACATTTCCTCAAAAGGCACTGACTATTGAAATGTAAGAATTTTAATCTTTCTTGATTAGTATCTGTCTTATTCTTTATTTTCTTGGCCGCACCAGCCTCCAGCAGAGGATCTGACAGCAGCAGCAGCTGATATGAACGTGTGCGATAGTCCATCCAAAGTGAGATAAGACGAAGTGGATATCTGTGATATCATAAGTTTTTTGAAAGCACTGAATACCACAACCCTTGTGAGGTCAGAGGGTCAAGAGGAGGCGTGTGTGTGTGTGTCACAAGATGCTGGCGAGCCTGATGTTTGAAGTCGCCTGTTCTGTTCACTGGTGGCTAGCTTGATAAACATCAGATCATCTACATTCCAGAACTTTCAGAATGATGACAACTAACAACTAACCCAGCAGTCAGCACGAGCCTCGTCACACCGCTAACCGGAAGATGATTCACCCACGTGACTGTGTGATGCACTGTTGGAAGATGTTGCACGGGATAACCTGTGCACCAACAGAAATTAAAAACAACCGATGGGAAAAGTTCGAAGTTGGTAGATAACAAGGTGATATAACTTTCTTCACATGATCTTGTGGGTTACTTTTTTAGTCTCGTGGTTTTTTTTTTTTTTAAATTTTGCTCCTTCTGTTTGTTCTAATTGCTCGCTGTTGTCTCCTTCTGGATGACATAAGCACTTTACCTGCGGTGAACATTACTCATGTCTCAGTGTGAGAATGAGTCCAGGTGCTGATGTTCATGCTGAGCTACACTTTCCCGATGTGGGTGAGAAGCGAGCAGCAGAGTGCAGTGAACACCTCGCTTCTGTAAAGATTTTGAAAGAGAAATAAAATACAAAACCTGTGGAAACGATCTTACACACTGATAAACTGGAAAGAGAAAAATAAGTCATCATTTAAGAGACACTTAAGAAACTATTTTAGTTGTATAAACCTTGTTAGTTCTTTAGTCAACCTCACGACATAAACACACATGTAAACAAACGTGAGTCTTCAAGCTCAACATGCAGCACAGCTGTTGACATGAGCAAATTATTAAACATATTGTTCATTTTATCATGTATATATTATAAAGAGAAACATAAACAAACCAGGGCTTGTTCACGGGAAAGACTGAGTGAAAAGTGTACATGAAAGTATTATGGGATTGTTTGTTTGGGGAGGAGGCAATAAACTAGTGTCGGTTGAGATGAGCGGGTTGGAGGAGCACATAGGGTGGTGCACTAGCAACATGGAGACCATGTCTTGGCTAAATCTTAGAGCTTGCGACATCTTTAAATATGTTTGTCTTTTCCTTCCAGAACACGAAATGATTTCTCGTCCAGGAATGTGTTCCATTTTGTAAGAACAAACACTTTTATTTCTCTGAGCGGGAACGCACTAAGCAACTCAACCCTTTACATTTCTGTGCCACGACTGGACCATCAGCGAAAAGACACCAACCTCAAGTCTCTCATATGACCAAGGTGTCCCTCTGTGTTTCCTATTGACTGTTTTACAACATTTTCTGTTAAACAACATTTATGTTGGCCGTTACTGTGCAAATAACCTTTTCCTTTCTATTCTTTGTGGCCTTTGACCTAAAGAAAAATTAAGGTCGACCCCAACTTCGGACACATCTTTGTTGGTACAGATATTGTTCTGGTGAGTGGCTTTATCACGAAAATTCCCTGTATAAAAGATCACGTTCGAGTGAATCATACTCACGTTTATCTCCCGGAATGCCTTTGTTTATCATTCGATGCAACGCCTGTGGCTGGCAGTGTGATAACATTGGTTACAAAATGGTGGCCACTCCGACTAACTGAACAAAAGCTCATCGCAATTTGTTGTACTAATTAGTATTCGTTAGTATTCAATGTGTGCAACTTTAAAAAAGATGAACAAATCTTTCACACCTCATTCTGGGAGATGTCTGATCATGGATGAGATCCTGAGATATAAATATTACAAATAATTAAAACATTATTATTACTATTGATTCGTATTAATTACATAAGTATTATTCCAATTGCATGAAGAAATCAATTAGTTGGTGAGGATTGCGATTTTCAAGTTTCATTCTCCATCTTCAAAACATGTGAACATCTTTGCACAGTCCCAAGCTTCTCGGCATAAACATGTCTCGTTGTTTTGTTTGCGACTTTTTTTCTGTAAACTCATTAAGATCCACAAACTGCATGAGTTTACATATAATAAAATTTAAGTTTACTCTTTAACTTTAAGTTCTTTTAAGAAAAAGTCATAATGTTTCCCAATTGAGCACATGGTATCTTAACAGATTTTGCAATTGCTGCAAATAAAAAAAAGTGCTTTTCTTCCGCGCCACTGGTTTGTTTCTCTCGCGCCGATCTGAGAGGAAAGATGCTTGTGTGAGCCTGCATCAGCTGGACAAGGCAAGGGATAGATGATGGCAGAATGTTTACAAGTGTGTGAAATACAATCAACAGTCACACTTTGCACGACTGGCGACACAACACGCAAAATAAGCTGTATCATAAAGATAGGTACACTTGTCATGTATGATTCCATTCTGAAATGACTGGACGGCTGACCTTATCCCCTACACTGTTCACAAAGTGAATGTTCACTACTTGGCATTGACACCGTGCTCATTCCGTTCATTTACGCCGCAAGGTCGTAGAGAGCGATTAAAAACAAATACGGAAAAAGAATGAAATGAAAAAACAAACAACACGTTGTTTAACAAAAGACAACAAAAAACGTTGTCAACAAAAAAATGTTGTAGAAATAAATGAGTATTAGAGAAGCATAGTCACTTTCAACAAGGCACGAACACACTGACAAAAGCACGAGTCGTGACTAGGAGGAGCCTGCGTTTTGAGTATCTGAATAGTAAAGTTAGGCGTTGGTCCCACGTGGTCTACTTTTTTTTTATTACATGTTCTTGCCTATCATCAAACTGATAACTGAGAATCAACATTGCCCAGTGCGATTACACTGTAGCGGGCCGCTAGACAGAGCAGATCTGAGTTATTTAACGATGGGCGAGGTTTAGCATCGAGGGCTGAATGTTGAGGTTCTGATGATCTTGCAGACGGTGATGGCCATCTGACTGTGCGCGTGCAGCTCTCATGGGCAGGGAGTGAAAGACTTGCAGTCCGGTGCTAGTCTGGGCGTGTGGTCACCTTGGACTAATCGGATGCCGATTCTCTAACCCTAACCCTCTTTGACACTACTCTAAGGTCAAGGTTTGCTCAAAGAAAGTGTCCTGAAAGTGTTCTGTAGCCAAAGAGGTTAAAGGAAAACCACAATGGCCGACATAAAAAGACTGCTGTCAGATGAGCAAGAAACTCACTTCGGAGAAGACAACCACTTGCTAACTCCACCCGTAGAAGCCGGAAGAAGTCCTCCTCTCCTTGCGCATTCTACATACGGGCGAGCGGAGATCGCGTCTTTACCTCTGACCTTACGAGGCGTGGGCAGGCGCTGGGGTCACAACCTGCCGTCCTACCGCCTGCGATCTCGTGAGAGTCTGGAGGGACACACCAGCTCCTACTCCCCGCACCGCGCGCGCCTGGCGCTGCTGATCTTCCTCTTCCTGAGGGACGTGGCCACCAACACCAGCGGCTCCATCGCCTCGCAGTACATGAACTACCGCTTCCAGCGCATGTACGTGAGTAGCAGCGGCGACGTCAACTCCACCGTTACCACCACCAACAACGCCTCAGTCTGCAGCTCGACCGTCACCAATGCCACGAACCAGGAGGAGGACGAGGCCCAGAAGCAGTTGACGGCCTTCAACTTGTACGTCTTCTACACTGGCACGTGCACCATGCTCGTGGCCGCCTTCTTCCTGGGCGCCCTGTCCGACGTCAAGGGGCGGTGCCTGCTGCTGGTGCTGCCCAGCTTGGCCAGCCTGGTGGACCATGTGTACCACTTGTTGATGATGTGGTTCGACCTGGACGTACGCTTCCTGTACCTGGTTGCGGCGCTGCACGGCAGCACGGGGTCCTCCTGCGCCCTGTCGCTGGGGATCTTCGCCGTCACCGCCGACCTGACACCGCCCAGCAAATCCCGCACCATGGCCATCGCCGTGATGGAGTTCGTCACTGCCATTGCCGCCGTAGTGGGCAAGCTAGTGTCCGGCTACCTGCTGCAAAACTTTGGCTACTTCAACGCCAGCCTCCTGCCCGCCCTCTTCTACCTCGCCTCGTTCCTCGTCTGCGTCGTCGCTGTGCCCGAGACTGTGCCGCTGCAGGACCGCGAGAAGCAGCCGCGCTGCCCCAACCCGCTCAAGTCCGTCAAGAACATTTTCATTTTCTACATAGCAGGCCCCAAGTGGAAGCGATTCCAGTTCACTCTTTCCTTGCTTCTCCTTTCTGTTATCACCGTGTGTACCGCCGGCCATGGCGGTGTCTTCACCCTCTACCTGCTGGCGCCGCCCTTCTGCTGGGACCCTGAGCAGTTCGGGGTGTACGGGGCTGCTGGAACGGCCACCCAGTCCTTCTCCAGGTTGATCGGCCTCAAGACTATGCACGTGTTTTTCTCCGATTCCGTCATCCTACTCCTCGCAATCATGTCCTTGGCCGGCTCCCTGGTTATCGAGGGCTTGTCCTCCAGCACCGCCATGATGTACGGCAGTAAGTACACGTGTCCTAGTGCTCACGGCGGGAGTAGTGATTATAACACACAGTATCATGTTATAAAGCTGTGCTTGTGTAAGGTATGGAGATGTGGGGGGTGGGCAGGAGGCAGACAAGAACGCAAACAAGCAAGCAGACCGGAAAAACGAAAAAATCGTTTAGTAGGAAAGTGCATCCACCTTGGGGGGTATTTTGCACTATGGGGAAGAGGGATGATGGAAGTAGTGGGGTCATGTATGGCTTGTGTGGATAGATAGATGGTGTTCATTATGATAATGTTCATGATCATGCTTGACGGAGCATGAAGGTGTGAAGTGTTTTACTAATCTTGTGTCTGATACAGCTATACCAGCCGGTCTCATCTCACCCCTCATCTCCCCCATCGTCCGCTCTCTGATGTCCAGTATGGCAGGTCCTCAAAAACAAGGTATTCATCGTCGTCGTTGTTGTAATCGTTTTGTTATTGCCTTGAATTACTTACAGAGATTGGTCAATGGGGTTCAAAAGATCAGTCAGGTTTCGAAAAGTAGAAGACAGTGAATAAAGAGTACGTGCCATGGACTGAGGTGTTAATGATGTTTGCCTGCCCTTGCTTGCCACCCAGGGGCGCTGTTTACCAGCATCGCGGTGGTGGAGACGCTGTGCAGCATAGCATCCACTACAGCCTACAACACGCTGTACAGCGCCACCCTCTCCTACATGCGCGGAGCTGTCTTCCTGTACATGGCGGCTGGCCTGGCCTTCTGCATCCTCATCATTCTGTAAGTGCAATTCTGGAGACATCACTCAATATTTATGAGACCGGGTAAACCAAGCACGTTGAAACGTTTTAATGTCCTTATCTTAACGAACTTTTGTTTACAAAAATAATGAACCTGTATGCAGGTCACGTGTGCAACTACTGTCCCGAATGATGAACTGCGTGCTCATGTGTTGCAGGGGCCTCATGCGGATTGCACAGCTCGGCCCTTCGGTATATGAGGAGGTCCTGCAGGAAGAAGAGGATCAGCTTCAGACCACGTGACTGCCACGTGGCTTATATCTCCTCTTTTCGACGTAAACGTCGACGTTTAGCGTGTTCTCGGTGTGCAGAGACGACTGATAGTCCGCGTTGTCTCAACAGTGTAGCCTTCACTCTACCTCGGTCTCGTGCATTCCACTGAATGCGCCGCGTTCTGTTGATGGACGATAAGAGAAAAGTTTCTAGATCTGATACTTTTCAGGTAATTACAGAAAATTACAGAGAACATCTCAGAAAATGAGGGTATGTCATCAATTATTCAGCGCATGCGCAGTACACGCTCGTTGGTGGTTAAAGCGGAAGTGGGGGTTCAGGTTGTTAGCCACTTCGTTATCTCTTCGTATCGCGTACAACATAACCACAATATTTGTGTTTCTAGTTTTTAGGCATTTACTGTCTGGAATACTAATATTATAATAATACTGCGATAATACTAACTTTTCTCCCACCTTTCTTCGTTGACTGTTGCGGCAATGCAGTATACAGGCTTATTCACTCTTTCTCTTCACGCTCATGTCTCAGCAAAGGTAACTGATGGCTGACCCCCGCATCCGTGTAACCACCGATCAGCGCGTAGTGCACAATAAATATGTTTTTTATTACTGGCCACATCCTTACAGAAATAAAAGAATATGAAGTGATGTTTTGCCTTTTAATTTCGCCTTGACATGTTTGCTAAATCATCAATATATATAGCAACAAACACAAAATAATAGATTAATTTCACTAGTTGCGACCAGACCACACACACGCGAAAGAAAACAAAATAAAGGAGAGTTTGTCCGTATAGCATTAAATGCATAACATATATTGTGCACACGCAAAGAAATGTCAGCTATTATAATTGTTTTGCTATTTATTAGAAGTCCTTATAATTATTGACTGGCCCTATGGTTGTGGTGATTGATAACGTGCAGTTCATGTGTTCGTTACTGTACATCTAGGGTTGAAAAGGGTGGAAACGGCTCCGCCCCTTTCTTGTCCAGTTCCCCCTCACTCGGGGAGAAAGATGTTGAGGGAAGTAGTCACTAATGTTCTTGCCACCAGTGAGTCACAGGTGGAAGAGTCATACAAAGACAGACCGTGCCGGACTCTTTCAAGCATTAAGCTTTAATCGTTTTCCTTTAATTGTTTCTGCCACCCACTTTATAAAATTATTAATTCGGCAGAAGCAGGCAACTGAGAACAACCTTGTCAGACTCAGAACTTCTCTTTGATTCAAATCATTCTTTATCCACGTCAATGAAGCTGAAATCGTGGAGCTTGTAGGAGTGACAGAATGCTATAGAATAAGCCCCGCACATACGCTCCACCCTCTTTTCCGCTCAATGCTGATTGATGTTGCCATGGCCACTGTACTAAGCAAAAAAATCCTCATCACAATAGGCGGTGATCGTGTGTGGGACTTCTTTCTCAGTTTTTTTTAAAATTATTAATCTCCATGCAACTTCCTCTGTTACAACCCTCTCACGTGTTCTGTCAGCAGCTTTCCTTAGGAAGAACTTCCGAAGAAGTCTCGATCATAGGGATCTTCTTGAATTGCATGGACCAGACGTGTTTCAGTGAGATTGTTTTCTTAAAAGATCACCTTCTATTAGCACTTCACTGTATAAAGCAACCCCAGTCATACACTATACCTTATTGCTGGCCAGTGTAATAAATGCTACTATATATATATATTTGCTGTTTTCTAATCTACAGGCTGAGACTAAGAAGGGTTTCACATTGTGCAATTCATCCGTTCCCATGGTCAAACAACCTTAAACGGTCAACCCAACAATATCTCAGGATTAGGATACAATGGAAGCAAAACCGCAAGCAGTATGACGTACAGTGTTATCATACATTGACTTGCTCAGTTGAATTTGTGTTACTTGAAATATATTACAGCCTATAAATCTACGTGCACATGCACGCACACGCACATAGTGCCAGCTGAGAATGGCTATAACCAATTTTTACAAACAGCAATAGAGAAGCCGAAGGGAACATTACTCAGGAAGTTATAGTCTCAGCTTATAGTATTCATAAGAACCAGAAAGTCCCCTACACTACTACAAGGAAAGTTACAACTGGTGTTTGATTATGACTGAAACTATAAATCCTGCAGAAAATGAATGTACTGTTTTTCTCTTTCTTTTATCCTCTGTCTAGCTTTGAATTTATTTGCATGTATCTGTGATAAAAACGCAGTTAAAAAAAAAATTATTTGCAACCACCGGAAAAGCGCTGTCACGCGTTACAAGGGAAGCAACTCTTGCGCAAAACGTACAACTTGGTTTACGACGTTGCCTCCCGTAGCAGCTATGTTCCAAAGTTCATTTCTGGCAATACCGTCCATCTCCTTCAGTATCCTTCCCACACACCTATCGTGTTTGTGCAAATAAATTCTAAACCAACATACACGCCCAAGTCACGGACGTATCCGAGTCATATATATATAAGCAGGATTAAAAGTAGCCAATCTTTACTGCAAAAGAAAATAGCGCGTTTCCAAACCAAACATATTATATCCTCCCCAATCCTGAAATTAAAGACAAGATTTTCATTTTATGATTAAATCCACGAAATAAGTAAGAAATGTCCATTCTCTTTGCACGATTCGCTTGAAGCCATGGAGTGTCGGTGTGGTAATGACACCAAGATGGCAGCCTCCTTGAGTGAGACATGACTTTCATGGCGATGACATTTCTGTCAGTAGTCGTATGCGTCAGTAAGTTTATGCTGCCGAAGGGAAACGTCGTTTATGCGTTACGAAAAGGATGATTTGTTCTTTGTATATTCTATGTATGTTAATACTGCTTATCTTTTGATATGTTTGTAAATATGCTGACCATCGCTGCTAACAAAATTGTTACTCTTGTGAATAATCAGGAGTAACATTAAAAAGAACCCACTCAGTTTGGTTTCTTCGTTCAGCCGAGCAAGTGATCCTCTGATCGATCCATTTTCTTTACTAGTGCGGACAATTTTTTGCTTTTTTTAAAAGTGTTGTGCGTTTTTTTGCAATATCATTTTACAACTCTTGTTCTTGTTATTTGGTTCCTCGATCGTTGTTTTCTGTATCTGATTTTATTCATCTTTTAGTACGGTTGTTTATTCTTTTATAATTCTTATGTTATTTGTTTGTTTTCCTGTCCCTCGTATGATATCCATGTTTCGTTCTTGTTCCTAAGCGCTCAGAGCATACTCCTTAGGAGTGTGAGTATTCTCTTTACAAATTTTGCATTTATTATGTGTGAAGGGTGTTTGTGGTAACTATCGAATGATTGGAAGCGATGAGGAAGGGTGTGAGAATCAATCACATCCATATATCACATTATCCATGTACATAAGATTTCTTAAATTGATGCATAAGTAAACATTACTGATCTCAAATCATTTACTACACAGATTACCATGTGCAGTAGACTCTTCCTTCAAGCATGGAGTTTGATGAACAAGCATCAGCTCATTTCCTACCCTAGAATACAATGTGGTTTCCCTCCATGTTCTCTGAAAAAGCAATGGCCAGCAGTATTGCTTTTAACAGTTCAAGAGCAGAATTTCACATGGTGTCAGAGGCGGCGGCTCCATATATCAAACACATTATTTGCAGCCAAAGCAAGAAATTCCAAGAAAAAGCTGGTAAGAGACAATGTCAACAACAGTTTTAGCAGTCTGGCATCATCTAGCTAAACCCAGATACGGAGGCATCTCTTCTAATCTTACCTTTTCTATTTACACATAATTGTTGTGATCCATTGACGATTGCTTCTGATAGTATTAAATGTTTAAGTTCAGTTTTACTTGTACCCACAAACAAAATGCTTTCTTATGGTAGTGGTACTTGTCTTTTTCTCCTGCACACCATTTGAATACTTTCTCTAGCAAGTACTGTATTACAGTTTATATTAAGGTCATTTTGTAAAACATGATTGGTCTGTGAGTAAGAGAGTGTATGCATATGTTTACCAGATGCATGATTGCATACACAATCTCTAATATGCCAGAATATCTATGTTTTAATAATATTGCTACTGTCTTGTAATTATTTTAAACATGATCTTCGCAGGTGAAAGCTGTGAATGTGAACAAAAAAGCAATGGAGCTGCCATTGATAAAGGTCCACAACAATATGACAGTAGCAGAGTTAGGAGAAGCATTAGGCAAAGGCACTGGTAAGCATTACATGGTCTCTGCATTTAGTAGGCTAGAGTATTCATTCACGTTTCGTGTGTTGTACTAGATTGCTCATATATTAAGTGGGCTGCATTAGAGTATTTACATATTGTGTACACTGTACTAGAGTTCTCATATTTAGTGGACTGTACTAGAGTACTCACACACAAAATACATGCGTGTTATTGTTTTCTTATTCATTCTTTTTTGCATCAGAGTTTTAAGATAACTTATAACTTAAAAAGTGTCATATATGAACTTACAGGAAAAGGGAACAGAAAATGGCAAGTTGTGTTGAAATTATAGATGATGACCTGAATCATCTCCACTCACTGTTTCATTTCTCAAACCAACTGTTAAGTTATAGTCATATCTAAAATATTAAAATGCAACTGCATGCCAGTTCTTAGAGGCTGCCAAGATTTATATTCTTTCACAAAGAAAAGCATACTGACTCTGATTTGTGGCGTCAGAAGCATTACCATCATGCCAGTCTTCTTGACTGTTCTCAGCTCTTTCTCGCTTGGAATTGTACATCACAATCTCCCGATCCACAGTGCCAGCATTTCAGTGATCACACTTAGTAAATGCTCATGCTAAATGAATTAGTTTTAGTTTATTCCTTGTTACTCCTCGAGAAGCATAGGGCCGCAACAACACCTCACCAGCAGAACCAGTTTTGGGCAGTCCCCCTCAGTTGGACCCATGTGGTACCGACATCCTTTGGCTTGCTCTCTTCTGTTCTTTACCAGAAGGAATCAGATGCTCATTTAACAACTTAACATTCCTTGTACTATCCACTTGTATTTGGATTCCACTCTGGCATGCTTTACTTGCTTTCTTGAGCTGCAGTGTATAAACTGAAATTATGATCATCTTTTTACTGTTTAGTATGCTAACATTTCTTAAGACTTTTCAATATATTTGCAATATTTCTCTGTTGTCTCTAACCTGTTTTTTGGAGTGTCACTGTTAAATCTGCAGTGTGATTACCTGTTCTCCTGGAATGCAGTGAGTCTTCACATTGTTCTTTCTACATCTTTGTGACTTTTTCTTGGATCCTGTTCAGCACAATGAGCTAGCCTTTTAGTTGAGATGTTGTGCTCTACAAATTAACTTTTTATTATTACTATCCCAGTTCTATATTTTAGAAGTAATTGTAAGTAAACTATTGTTTTGTGACTAGAGTGGAAATGATACAGGACATCAGTATCTGTCATGTCAGTCCGTCTTTCCCCTGTTGATGTGGTTTTAAAATAAAATTCATTTACCTTTTACAATTATTTTCAGATCATGTGTTTGAGGTGTTGACTTTTGTCAAGGAAGGAGGCAAATATAATCATAAGAAATCAGGCATGTATGAAACTTAATTCAGTTTATTTATTGTCAATAACAGTGTAAAATGCAGCAATAGATTGTCTATCACATTTGAAAGACTGTTTATTTTATTACTCTTATTCTTTTATAGATATTAAACTGTTTGATAACAGCCATTTGTTTAACTACATTTAAGTCAGGTTGACGAGAGTGTACGGTTAGCTGATTAATGTCAATAAGATACTTTTTAATCATTTGATGCCCAGTTTATTTGGGTCCTGAAATACTAAATGTAAATCCACATATCTAAAGCTACGTTGGAATGCAAAATATGGAGCATAGAACTTGCTAAATGAATTGTCTCCAAGAAAAAAGAAATGGCACGTTTTTATTTTCAGTAATTGATGACATAAAAATAATCCAAGAAATAGTGAAGAAGTCTGGCATGCGCAGCATAACAGTGGCACGTCATAAAACAACTAAAGAGAAAGAACAAGGTGATGTTGAAAGACAGTAAGTGGTTCACACTGAAGTGTTTTTTGCTTACCACTCAGTATATTTTTTGTAGGTAAGATTCTGATGATTTCTGTCCATGCAAAAGCATGAGACTAAAACCTAAGAAAAAGATATTTTGCAATGATAAAGAAGATCACAGATGAGCTTTCCCTCATACCTTAATATTCTCAAATTCAAGTTCCATAATATATATATATGTTCACAGTTCATTTTATCCTGGGTCCATGTGTATATTGTCACCAAAATATTTTTTCCTCATTCGTTTACAGGCCTCCACCTGACCCTGCAGTTTTAGTTCGAAGACCTCCCATTGTCACAATCATGGGGCATGTAGACCATGGAAAAACCTCACTACTTGATCAACTGCGCCATTCCAACATTGTGGATCAAGAATTTGGTGGTATCACACAACATATTGGAGCCTTTTCTGGTAAACTTTGTAAACTTCTCTTTAATATTTAACCATCATTTCTTTTTTTTACTATATTTATTTTAAAGTTTCCTAATTTGCATGTTACTTATTCATATTAACAAGTCATACCACAGATGGTGTATATATGCACATCAGCTTATTCATCTGCATATGCGCATTTGGTGAGGATTGTAGTGCAGTTAATAAAAACCAGGGTTGCATGGGTTTAAATGAGGGTTATCTTGCAGTGAGGCTCCCTACAGGAGAGTCCATCTGCTTTCTGGACACACCAGGCCATGCAGCCTTTACAGCCATGCGAGCACGGGGAGCGCAGCTGACAGACATCATTATTCTGGTTGTGGCAGCAGATGATGGCGTCTTGCAACAGACAATAGAATCTATTCACCATGCCCGGGATGCTGGGGGTGAGTGGCTCTGTGTAAACCATTTAGACCAATCACTTTTGTAATGTTGAAGATATTTATACTTGATATGCTAACTCAACACAAAAAAATTATCATTTTGATTTATTAAGCATCGATATATTATGTTTTTATTATTATTGAGTAGTAAAGTGATCAGGTATCAGCACATTGACGTTTGTAGAATAGAGATCTCTGAAAGTGAAATACAATGTTGATGCTAATGAAACATCACACGTTGCTGAAATTAGAGGTGCCTATTGTCTGCTGTAAATTTTCGTGTTCAGAGTAGTCACAGCATTTGTATTTGCTCTATTTAAAAAAAAATTCATGAGAAACAGGGTTGGGTATTTGAAACTGAGGTTGCATGTAGCTTGCTAACATTGCTTTGAAGACTATTTTGTAGTAAGCTCATATTTATCAGATACTGCACACACAGGGATGAGATGATAACAAAATTGGAAGAGGTCAAGCCCATAACTGGGGTAGAAGTATATAGTTTTTCTAAAAACCCATTTCACATGATTTATTCTGTTGCAGTTCCAATCATTGTTGCCATAAATAAAATTGACAAACCAGAAGCAGACATTGTGAGTATAAAATGTAATATTGTGAGTATATAATTTGATATTGTCACTGTTACCTGTACTTTGTTAATAAGAGCAACCACAGACCACAAGTGTTTCAGAATATTGAATCTCACATGTCAGTAAGAATTTCTTAAACCCTTCATATATGATTTTATTTATAGCTTTTATGCAATATCATGATAAAGTTGATCTCCAGGATTTTGAACTATTATTTTCTATAGGAGCGCACTAAGCACATGCTCCTTGAACAACAGTTAGTGCTAGAAGAGTTTGGTGGAGACGTACAAGCAGTTCCTATCTCAGCCTTGACAGTGAGTTAAAAAGTGTTTTTGTTGGTAATGCTTCCTTGACAATTTTTATATTATTTTTACAAGCATTCAAAGACATGAGAATAAGAGCAATGAAAAAAGTGAAAAAGGGCACTGATACAATCTATACAATTATACCATATATTTAGGAAAAAAGAAAGCGTGTGGCCGTGTGTTTTAATAAATCTTTTTTGTTGTACTTTAAGTAGCACATTAAATATTTTGTTTGGGGATGAGCAGGGGTGAAGGCTAGTGAGCAATGTGTCAAAGATTTAAGCAACTAATGTGGGATTATTGTACAAAATGTTCCTCCTTCAAAATTATCATCCACATGTCTAGTTCACGGGGGATAATGTTTGTGTTTGATGCAAAATGTGGGAATATTGTATCAGGCCAGATTTTGAAAATGGCATCATACACTTAGCTTGAACTAGTCATTTAAGACCCTCTCCCCTAAAAAAATGCACCCCACTAGACCTTTAAAGAAATCACAGTAAATTACCGTAACTGTTTATGGCAATGGCAATAGCAATCACTGCAGTCCAATTCTTGATCTATTTCAATCATTAACCTCAGGGTGCTAATATAGACCTGCTCCAAGAGGCAATCGTTACACAAGCAGAAATAATGCAGCTCAAGGGAGACCCTGTAGGTCTGATTGAAGGCCGCATTGTTGAGGCCAAAGTTGACAGTCGCAGAGGGTGAGTTAAACTAATATTATCAGACATCCTTTTGTTCATCCTTCATTTGTGATGAAATTGTATCTCTAGAAATGCAGATCTTCTGTTCGTTAAAGATTTATGAGAGAAGAAATACAAAGTAAAGTGATTAAAGTCATCAGTGTTAGTCTTTCCATTACAATTTTAGAAATGTGCATAACTGTGATCACCAGTTCCAGAAGGAAAGTCATTTGTGTTGCTACAAATCCGCTTCATAAAGTAATATTTGCTTTATTAATTTTTAATGGTGATGTTAACCAGCAAGCTGGCCACTGCAGTAATACAGAGAGGAACACTGAAACGTGGAACTTACTTAGTTGCTGGAACTGCTTGGGCCAAGGTATTGAATATTTTATCATTCCTTTGTACCTTGATCAGCAATGTCATCTTACAGTTGATTTGAGACTGGTTTAGAGATAGAGGTTTTATAATGACAACATTTTCAGTTTGACATATCGTCTGATTAGTGTTGTGTGTGTGTGTTATGGGCAAGGGACATACATATAAAAGTAAACAAACTTACATCAAGGATATTCATGTGCACTTAAACAACATCACACGCCACTGACAATTCATCTGATGTTGACCAGCTGGACTGCAGATGGCACCAACAATTTCAGATGCCTATTTCTTTTAAATGTAGAAATGGGATGTGTGCTACCAACACTTTTTTTTGTGCGTTTGTTCTTTCTCGACTTGATAACTGCAATTCCTTGTTTGTAGGCTGCCCTGCATACCTTCTTCATAAACTGCAGATAGTACACTGCACTCCACTGCACGTCTGGTGCTTAGAGCTAGGAAACAGGATCATATCACTCCTTTATTTTTGTTTTGGCATCCAGTACAAACTGTCCCTGCTATGTTTTAATTTCTTTTCTGACGTGCCCTATTTCTCTGAACTTCCCTATCCTTATGTCCCAGCCAGATGACTGCAATCTCCTAGCTATTCCTCTCACCAGAACGAAAGTGTATGGTCACAGGCTTTTTAGCTATTGTGCAGCAAAACAGTGGAACTCTCTCCCTTTCCATATCCACCACCTACCCACTATTGAATCCTTTAAATGTGCGCTGAAAATCCACCTCTTCCTTAAGCATTACTCCTAACAACAGTCCACACAATGCCAGTCCTCTTGTTTTTAAGCGCTACAAGCATGCTTCTTATGAGTGTAAGTATGCACTATAGAAATCTTACTTTTATTATGATTAACAGAAGGTTTATAAAGAAATCAGAATTAGAAATGGGATTTGTCAGCTTCATTTGAACCTTAAAATTACTACTGTAGGTGCGCGGAATGTTTGATGACACTGGAAGACCCTTGCAAGAAGCTCCGCCATCAACCCCAGTAGAAATCCTTGGCTGGAAAGAGTTGCCTTCTGCTGGAGATGAGGTTCTTGAAGTTACTTCAGAGGTAATTCTTTACAAGAAGCTTCACAGTGTCACTTGTTACCTGTGATCATGTATATTCCCATTCATGCAGTCACACACAAATATGCATACACGTAGATGCATTTTCTGATTCAGTATCGTGTTGTCCTTTCATAGTTTTCCTTAGTTTATTCCTTGCTGCTCCTTTGAGGAGCATAAGGCCGCAACAACACCTCGCCAGCGGACCTGGTTTTGGGCAGCCCTCTTCATTTGGGCCCATGTCCTTTGCCTCGCTCTCTACTGTTCTTTTCCAAGTCTGCTTTGGTATAGTTTTCCTTAGTAAACGCCGACTTCAAGTAAAAAAATGGTGATATTTTTCATGTCTACTGTTTTATTTTTTTTCTGGTTAGTTAAATCAGTTGCTCAGTTATAAGCTACTTTACAAATTTCATGATCCTGGCATTAATCCATATAGGATGCTTTTACTGTCATGCACAATCCTAACGTTGGTACCAAGATCATATTTATGCTTCTTCAAAATATCATTGTATCTGTACCACTTTATGGTGTTAAACTGTATGCATGTCTATTTCCACTGCTAGACCACCCTAAAACGTGTAATAGACTGGCGGCAGCAACAGACTGAACTAAGAAAATTAGAGCAGGACCAGGTTGTCATCAATGAGCATCGAGAAGAACAGAAGCAGCAGCACCGTGAGGCTATGCGGCAACGACGTGAAGCTGGTTTCAATTGGGCTAGAAAAAATCCTGGCCCCAGGCCAAAAGAGGCTATTATTGCTCATGAAGGACCTCAGTTCTCCCTTGTTCTAAAAGGTATCTTTTACACTGTTCATGATTATTTGGGTTCCCCCCCCCTCCCCACATCCCTTTTATCTCTTGGGTGTAAAAAAATATGTCAAAGGTATATGTGACACTGTTATTATTTTTCCTGTCTTTTCTATTATGTGGCATAGAATGCTTCCAGGACTGTCTAACTCACCAGAATCTAAGAGCAGAGATATGGCCTACTAATTCACCAGTGAAAAAAAGATCTTCAGATCTCTGCGGTGTCTCTGTGCACAGTAGACTTAGTCTTCTGGAGTTCTCTGAACATTTAAAGATGGAAGTTTTTTTTCTCTATAAAGGACTATTTTACTTAAAACTTTTCTTTAAACAGATGGATAAACTTTGTATTTAAACAACATAAAAAGATTTGCTCTTTACAACAGGTGATGTAGATGGATCACTTGAGGCAATTTTAGACACACTTGACACATACAACTCTAAAAAGTGTCGACTAGATCTTATCCATTATGGTGTCGGCAGCATAACGGAATCAGATGTTGAACTAGCAGAAGCCTTTAAAGGTAAGGAATTATTGGTCATTTACAGAATCTTTTGGTTGTATTTTTTTTTTAAGGTGCAATTGCTTTTACCCAATTTTTTTGTGTATGGAAAGCTTTAACTCCATTAGCTTTGAGCACTTTATGAATAAGTTTGCTTACATTTATTATGCATTTTACCATGTATTTTATCTTTTAAATTAATTTTAGAAACTGTTCATGTTAATCTATTGGTTTAACTGCAGGTGAAATATTTGGCTTCAATGTGGAGGTGCCAGCAGCAGTTAGCAAACTTGCATTATCAAAGCAGGTGCCTATAAGAATTCACAAAGTCATCTATCATCTGTTTGATGATCTACGAAAAAGAATTAGTTCACATTTGCCTATTTTGGAAGAGGAAGATACGATTGGTGAGTCCTCATATATCTGTGGATGTGTCAGTGACTCTTGCTCGCTTGTAAGGTTAAATGTTATATAGGAACATACATATGAATCCATGCAACTGAAACTTTTTGTTATTTGTTATAAATTTCTAGTATGTGTGCTTATTTCACCACCTTTGTGTGCAAACTTTTCTTGAACTCTTTAAGTATTTGTTAATAAGTGCTCTTTAATCCTGGTATTTGTTAATAACTGGACAGGTGAAGCAAAGGTTCTGCAGGTTTTCCATGTAACAGAAGGTCGGAACAAGATAAGTGTGGCTGGGTGCAGATGTACAAAGGGAATATTGAATAAAAAGAAGAACTTTAAAGTGTTGCGTATGGATGAGGTCATTTACCAAGGTGAATCACTGTTTCTAAAATTCTGCTAAAATTTATTTATAGTCTGTTCTCCATTTGACTGTTCATTTAGTATTCAATTTTTGTTTAACTATTTGACTTCGAAGCTGACTTGTCCTGCCCCATAGCAAAAAGCCCCAGCTTTGGAGAATGATTCATTAAACTAGACAAAAGGACATGCATATTTAAAGATAAATAAATGTGGAAAAAATTTACTAAGAATTAAGTAGTAATGTGTTTCAGAAGCAGAACATAAACAGGCAAATATTGATTTGGTGCTTTTATGGCTTAGCTGATCAGTCTGTGATTCTCCCTGTTCAAACTTAATTATTTCATTTGCATTGAATCAAAATAAAGATATGTATATCTAGAAAGCAACATCAACATTATGCTTCTTTTAAAGGAAAACTGATTTATTGAATTTTATGAATTACATGCTAGCTGCAATTACAAATACAAATACTAGATTTAGGAAAAAAAATAGTATCTTGCCATGAGCTTTATCAAATCTTTAGAAAACACAGTTCGCACCCAATTAGACCTTTAATGACTTCTGTTCATATGTGAATATTTGGTCTAAACCAGTTTTAATGCTTGTGCAGGGGAGATTAAGTCACTGAAACACTTCAAAGTGGAAGTAGAATCCATCAAAATGGACAGAGAATGTGGAATAAACGTGGATGATCCAAACCTTGAGTTTCAAGTGGGTGATGTGATAATCTGCTACGATGTGCGCGAAATGGAGCAGGATATAGACTGGCAGCCACACTTCTAACCACAAGAAATAATTAATAAATTTGTGTGGAATCAGTTTTTTCAATTTCAAAGATAGTGACCTGCATTTTTTCACAAAGACCATCATAAAGATTTCGAAAGTAACTTTTTTAAATTTGAAGATTAAATTGTTTATAGTATATCACAATTTAGATCATAAAACTAAAATTGTGATTATTTATAAAATATTTTTGAACTTAAAAATGTGAAATAGTTTCTCATGTTTATATTTATTTTGTCATCTTCATTTTGCCACTTGTGAAATAATATGAACTTGGTGTGATTGTGTGTGTGCACACGCATACATGGTTGTGTGTGTGTGTGTGCATGCATGTGTATGCACATGCATTTATGCATGTGCATATTTCTAAATGAAGCAGAAAATATTTGTCTTTTTCTAAAAAAAGCAATATTCACCAAAACATTGTTTGGATACAATAATATTTTATCATCCTTAGTAATAAAAGCAGTGGGTTTCTTTCAAATTGTTGTCTTCACTTCATTATTCGAAAGTAGTCCGTCAGCATACATATTTAAAGGGAAGTCTTGCATCTTGCCATTTCCTGTTCACAGGCTAAGTTGTAGCTTGCAGAAATAGCTGTCGGAATTTTAGAGAAATGACTAATTTATATACACACCTTTCTCACATGTAGAGTGGCTGGAAGTTTAATATCGTTGCTTGTGAAATTTGAAAACTGCTCCAAACTGTTGATTTGAAGCAAGGGAGATCATCTCTTCAGAATTCTGGAAACAAAGCAGCATCAAGTGATTGTTATATTGATAAAAATACAATATATTTGACCTTGTGATGGCATCACTTTCAATTGCCATAATGGTGGTGCATTTGTATGTGTCCAACTAATTTCATTAATCTACTGACATTCCTTATCCAGCTTCCATCTGCCTGCTTTCATGTTACAAAGTGATATTAGTCAAAAACTGGAATTGTCAATGAGTTATCATCAGAGCTTGAGGTTTAGAATATTATAGTCTAAACAGGAGAATATTTTGTGATATTCCTTAAATTTATTTTGAAATGGGCAACTAGAGCCACCCTACCACTCAAAAGAAATTTTCAGATGACACCAGGATTTGCAGGTAGTCAGGTGTCATAATTTAAAGCTGACTATTCATTTTAAGGGATGCATTGACATTAATTTTCTCTTTATTGATATTAATATAAATGTTAATATTTTTCACAGGGGAAGTGATGCATTTTTCGCTTATAATCATTGCTTTGAAAGATAGGTTTTAATGATGTGGTCTTTTGTTTCACTCACCTCAACAACTCAGATAATTATAGCTCGCTCGAATTCCAGCATCGATCATATCATTCTTGAGTCTGCACTAGGCTTTAAAGTGAGTCAGAAATAATGCTTGCCAAACCTTTGACCCAGACTGATAACATTCTCATGTCAAATTGTGTGACCCATTCTTACTCCTCCCTTCCTCTCCTTGTGTTTGTACGTGCCTTTCCCTCTAAGGAAAAAATGCCCATCATGCTACTTGGTTAAGACGCAAAACTAAATTAAAGCTGTCCTTGTGGAACTGATGCTGCTTTCTCCTCTCTCTTTTTTGTCTGTTACTGTACTCCTACAATCTGATCTGTTTTACATAGAAAGGAGCATAACTGTTTTGCGGAAGATATACCCCTAACCATCAGACATAGGACAGCGTTAATTTATTAATCATTTCAGAAAGGCCACCGATCAATACCGGCGGCACAGTGCAACGCGCGTGGAAGCTGCTGGGACTACTGCTGCATGCCGGCTTGTGACGCGTGCATACTAATGTCAGTTTATTCGCCAAAGAGCTACAACTTGACAGCACGAAGACAGAGGCAGTGAGCGCTTCTGATTGAATGTATGTAGGGGAATAGGCTGGAAAACTGGAGCGTGACTAAACACCACTGACCATCTCGCGAAGTAGAAGAAAGTGTAGCGAAGACGAGCAAACAGGTGCTGTCGGGTCAAAGGTGACGGTTCAAGGTAAAGGCCATATGCTCAGGCAGTATGAGAGTTCCGAAAATGGCGGAGCTACAGTTCGAAGCTCCTCTGGCATCGTTTGAGAATGAAGAATGGAATGAGTATAATGACTTCCAAAGTGCCACATTAGACAATATGGATTCAAATTCGGATTCTACTGGTGAGCAAAATGCGCAGCCCAACACGAACAATTCTGTGGCTGATTTTCGAGAGACGTGTTCGGGATCGCTGGAGGATCTTGTGAACTCGTTTGACGAGAAGATATCCAACTGTTTCTGTAATTTCGAGGAACAAGTGGAGAAAATCGCACCTGTTCAGATAAGATCCCAAGAGGAAATAATGAGTGACTGTCAGTAAGTATTGATTATTATTTATATGAGAAGTAGGATGACTAATCGTTTGGCTTCATTTCGCTGATCGATCGGCGACAGGTCCCCAGCTTTCAGGCTCAGTCTACAGAGTGGTTTCTGCCAACATTGCTTCGGTGCCAAGCGCAGAACCCGTTGGCCTGCAGCCCACAGTGCTGATATTCGAGAAATCTACAAGTGGCTTGGCCCATTAGTCATAAAGGTCTTGTCCTGCAGTATGTTTGGCTTGTTTAGTGGGAGGAAGACTCGAAGAGATAATTGATAACATTAATTTTATATTAATAAAAATATAGATTTCGGTCGTAGGAGACCAAAGAAATTATATATATTCTCCGCTTACACTACTACAGAACAATATTCTCGAAGAAACTGCCATGGAACAATGTAAGCATATTTGTATTTAGATCAGCCCTACACAATAATTTACTGAAATCTGACAAGGGTTGAAAAATAATACCGTTGTTACAATCTGGGAGGTTCGACCAGGGAATTTCCCCATTGTTCTCTGTCTAACCATAGATTGTAGCAACAGCGCCCCCAACCTCAGGAAAAAAAAAAACACTTCTGTCTCTATTCAGTACATCTGTGCTACAAATTAGACATTCTGCAATCCATAAACCTGAACAGAAAATATGCAATAATTTTAAAAATATTATTAATAGGTAGCATCATTGGATATATTTCTTTTGTACCCATGGATAGTAAGCTTTTAGTTTTATGGAACAGGAAAAGAGCAGGGAGTCATTTCTTGCCTGTGTTTAAAATGTTATCCTTTAAAATTTGACCAGTGTGCATGACCCTGATTGATGACTACAGATGTATGGCAGTTTTCTTCTCTTTTTCTACCCCATCCCCATTTTCTTTAGTTATTCATACATACTGTTGTTCTCTTAGAAGTTTTTTTTAATGTGGTGATATAAACAATATAGGTGGCAAGGAATATTAGAAACATTTGTTATTTTTGTTTTCTTTTTAACTATAAACAGAAAAAAATTTCTGCATTTCCCTAAATGTTTGTTTCTAGATCTGTTCAGCCACAATGTCATTGTATCATTCTTCAACACAGTTGTTTTGTTGATAATAATTAGGGAACATTGTTTTTCAAAATCTTAACTAGACTTCAGTTTTTGAAAGAACCCTCATGTACAAATGCTAACATAGATACACTGATAAAAATGTATACTCAGATGACAGTATTTAAAAATGCAAATGCTGTACGTAGTATATGACATTTGATGCTGGATATTAACAGAAGGAAGGGAAACTGCGGCATTGTGACTGAGGAATGTAAATTAATAAACATCACTTTGTGCTATGTATTGATTTTCTGTTTTCACCAGCAGTAAATATATAATCGTTTTCATTTGTAATGTTTTAGAGTGGTATCAATATTTCACACCTGTAGTTACTTGCTTCCTAGAAACACCATGAAGGCACATTCAGAAGCACAAAACATCTTTAAGGCTTTTGGATATGTTTGCATCTTCAGACTGTGAACTGCTTGTCTTCTTTCTTTGCATGTACATCGATTCATTCAAGACATAAGGACAGTATCAAGCTAGTAATCCTTGAAAGGATGAAATAACTTCATTTTCCAGACTATTTAAAAATAAAGCTATAAAAAATGGGTGGACTAAACAGACTTATGAAAAAGTGTATTGAAAAGAAATCAACCTTTCCCACCTCAGTCTGTCCCAAGTGCACTTTCTGATCAATTCAAAAGAAATGATGTACATCCAGCAGAATTATGAAAAAAAAAAGCTTTTTACACACATGGTTATTCACACTTTGGTGCACAGGGTTATGCAGAATTTTGTCACCCTTCGATAGCCAATTTCTTGACACAGTAGACTTAAACAGTCACACTTCAAGGAAATGTAAACCTACTATTATTGCATTTATTAGACAACATTAACAGCCTATGCAGTTTGGAGTTTCACCTTTTTTCCATCCCCATTTTTAGGCATAAAGGAGGGAAGTGGAAAGAAATTTCTAAACTTCACATCAGAGTCCTTTTATGGTCCAATGGATATAGTTGTGTTGAAAAATTCTTCAGCTATCATAATTTTTTTTCCCTTCACACTTCAGCATTATATTTGTGTAAAAAAAAAAGTAGTCTGTCACACAAGTGGATTATATTTTTTTTCTAGGGTACCGCCACATAGTATAGGTCATATATGCATGAAAGAATGAATTGACACTTGTTTCTTTATTTCATGGTAGTCCTTTTACAACCTGGTTGTGAGTTTTTCTCCTGTACAGCTTTTGTTGAAGCATCTGTTAGCTCTTACTGTAACCATATGACTGTTATCTTTCAATATGATTAAACAGCTTTCTTCAGATAACTCTCATCATGACATTGCAAAAGCTGATTTTATTTATTTTTTTTTTTTTAAAAACTCATAATGAATGATATAAATCAAACATTCTTATTAATGGATGGCTTTTGCATTGTTTCTACGTTTATGGTCTTGCTTTTTCTATCTTAAAAACTTCTAAATATAGCCATCACTCTTAAAGCTGTAGTATCAGTAAGGAGTCATCTGAAATAGTTTCTTTACTTGTATAGATGTAGTTATAAGAATAGTCATTGGAGGATGTTTGTGGGTTCCTACCCCTTATTTGTTAGATTGATTAGAGTGAGTGAGAGAGATTGTGTGTGAGCATGAGATTCATGTTGAAAAAAATAAATTATACTTTTAGTATTACCTCTACTTATGCCAAATAAGAATAACCTAGACCAGGGGTGGGCAACTTCTCCGGTCGGCGGGCCGGATATGGGGAAATGAAGTCCTTGGCGGGCCAGATTACTGGATCAATACCTTAATCGCGTATTTATCTACATATGCAAGGAATAAATCGTGTTTAATGTAAACTCGCAAACTTTAATTTTAAAGCATAGAGACCGAAAACAGTATTTAATGATGTTAAGGTAATGTACTTCAATAGCTGCTGAAGTCAATGAGACAGCTGCGGTCGATCAAAGTTGTCAGCAAGTTGCTTGAACTCTGGCTGCATGTCGGACATAGAAATCCTCAGTAACGACTGCACGTGAATATCAGTTAGACTGGAACGCAGATTTGTCTTGTTAATGTTCATGGGCCACATTATCATGTACGATCAGAAACAGTCTGCGGGCCAGTCAAAATCCCGTCGCGGGCCGGATCCGGCCCGCGGGCCGTATGTTGCCCACCCCTGACCTAGACAGTCAAAACAACCCAGCATTGAGACACCTAGCATAAGGACCCACCTAAACTTTCATATAAAATAAAACTAAAAGCCACTAAATTATGTACTTGTTAGTATATTACCCATCTTATTGTCATAGTCACCCTTAGTGACACTGTACACTATAAGGGAAAAAATCATCAAACCACAAAGGTGTAACACATCACTGAAATATAATGCCATGCTTATCTGCTACATGTTGTAATCAAATACAAGAGGACTTCATTTATGGAGAAACTGAAAACGTTTATCTGATACTGGTCAGTATATTTCACACTTAGCATTACAGGTGCTTGCATTTTTTTAAAATTGTTTTCTTTACTTTTCTGAGATGGGAAGAATAGCAGAAGTTAGTGAGCACACTAATATAGCAGGAAAGAGCCAAGAACGGGAAAGAGGCAGTAAATGCTAATTATAGGTTGTCACTTTTTTTGCAGAATGTGGTGGACTATAACTGGAAACTTTGGCAATATACTTCCCATTGACTGGTCCAAGACCTATGCCCGCCAGTTGCAGACCAAAGTACTCCATCTTCAAGAGAGACCGGTAAGCCCAGTCTCACAGTCCTAGAAAAATGGGTTATACATGATACTTTGCAAGCTTAATCACTGAAGAGATATAACAAGCTTTACAGGCAGCAACACTAGAAATAATATAACATTCTACAAAGAGTCAAACTTGGAAGTGCTTCTTTCCAAAAGCATTGTTACAGCTGCTGTAGCCATATGAACTGAATATCATGGACCTTGCAAGTTTGTTTTTTAATAAAGAAAAAGTAAAGGTAATCCGCAAATCTTTTTTGGTCACTGGGGATTGAAGTGTAAGAGACTACCAACTATTTGTGAGGACAGTGCTTATCTTTCATTCACTGCCTTATTTTTCCCAACCCTCTATACACCGAGGTACCCACTGGGTCAGCAGGGGGAAGTTCACTGCACAACACAGGTATCAAAGCGGTGCTCCTCTAAAAACTGGGCTGTCTGTTTCTTTCAGAGTATCTTAGGCTCAAGAATACAACTCAGATTTTTCACTTGTTGGAAACAGTCGATAAGTCTTTGTCTAAAGGTCCTTAAAAACATCTTGTTATCGACTTTTTGCTGGAGCCATACAAATCCAAAGCCAGAGAAGTTCTTTTACTTTTCCCAAGTACGTTTACCGTGTTCTTGTGGATAATATTACATTTAACATATTGTAAGATTTTCTGGGGAGGCTAGCGTCATTCATATAAATAAGACAAATGTAACTTTTGTAGTCACCAATAGTGGATATCGTTTGGAGACCCACACTTAATAAACCTTTGCAGTTAAATGATTGTACCTTTTCAATAGTCTCATCTTTGGAAACCCCACATTTCAGACCTGTAGGTAAGTATCGGTACAACCTGAGAATCGAACATTTTAAAAATAAGTCATTCCTAAACCATCAGAATTTTTTCGAATCACCTCAGCATATTTTTTTTTCTACTGCTTCACAACAAACGGTCAGCGGCAATCTATCGCTCCCCACCCCCTTACTCTTGATCAGTTTACTGTGAACTGTCAGGAGATTGGGACATCACCCGAGCAACGCCCAGTACTGTAGCTACTGTTGTAACTTGATGGATGCTTGAGTTTTGAGTATGTTTGACAAAACAATATAATGAAAAGCTATAAATTTAAATAGACTGAGTATTGATAGTAATTTGTTTTCAGATATAGCGTATTCGGCCGCATGTCTGGAGCAGACTAGAATAATAGAAAAGGAAATCGCTGTTGCAAATGTTCCAAGTTTTTCCAGACCCCCTGCCTTAACTACGACCAGTTGTCGGGGGAAGGGACCAGGGTGGGGAACATGGTGAGACGCAGCAATAGTGAGGACGAGCCAGTGGGGCCTATTTGTTGCCGATACGACACTTGGTGTACATGTTATTGTGAAGGCTTCTGTAAATAAACACCAGTGGCGTATGGGCCAGGGGGCAAAGGGAGCAGCCGCCCCTTCGAAAAAGATACCGAGGAGGCAAAAATGTGAACGTCGTTCACTGTCAGCATGGAATTTAAATTCATTTCAAACGCTGTCTAATCCTCATTTCGCACACTTTATTTAAATACTTTTAACTGGTGTAAGATCAGTGGGGACCTCACATACCTAAAACTATTGCAGGTAGTTCATGGTATCCAATCAAATCAAATCAAATCAGACTTTTATTGTCTGTCGAGGAGACCCAAGACAGAAATTTTTCTTTTGCTCACAAGGGCAGACATACATACTCATACAGACATTTACACACACACAGGAGTTAAAAGATTTGTTCGAAAGGGAGCGCACATGCAACAAGGTGATGGCTGAAAATGGATGTCAGCACCCTCTACTCTTCAGACTGTCATTGTGCCTTTGTTTAGGATGGTGATGGCTGCTGGCACGAAGGACCTTTGGTAGGCAGCTTTCCGTACACGTGGCACTTTATAGCGCCTGCTGCAGAATAGAGTTTTGTAGCCAGGGAAGAATTTTTTTTCTTTTTGAGTAGTATGATTGCCCTCCTCAACACGCAGAGAATTGAACGTTTGCTAACATGTGCGCCGAGCTTATTTAATGAAGCCAAGCATTAGAGTTTGGTTTGCGGTTGCCCGTGTGGAGAAGGAAGATGATAGCTCCACGTGTAAGTGTCGAGCGTTGCAAGCTGATATACGCATGATTGTTTTTCAACTTGAAGGCAGGTTCGTGCTAATAATAAAGTCAATACTCGGGTAGCTATAGTGAGACCCAGACAACAAACAACGCCAGCCGCGCTTTGCTGCAGCGTCACACCCCAGCGACATCGATGACATCACGTGCACCGTCAGGGTTATAGTGCACTGGCAGTGGCAGAAGTCTTGTTGCAGGGTCGCCGATTCTCACATTTCTTTCTTTTAAGACAAGCGTGTGAATAGCAGACGCATTGCGGAGCAAAGGCAAATGCCAGGGGACAGCTTAGCTGAGCACGGTCACGCGTTCCAGTCTGATGGGTTAAACAAACATGAAAGGTCCGTAAGCGATATAAGCGTTTAAACTAGTGGAGTCGCATCTTCATCAAAGAATCTTGAGAATCGTTCTAAACGATGTTGTTTGGTGGATGGAAAACACTCATTATCTACAGCATTGCTCTAACGTATTTTTAAAATAGTTGTCTTTGTGACAAAGAGCAAAGTATATTTTTCGCGAAAATGTATCTCTCGGGCATGAAATGTAAACCATTATTCAGATATATTGATCAGGTGCGAAGAGCACTGGGAGCAGTTTCATGCTCTCTGGATCGACGTTGGGTATGGACAATAGCCGACGAGTTTAGTTCAGGATCGATGCTTAAGGTCGCAGCAAGGTGTTGTTTCTCAGTTGTTTTTTTTAAAACACGTTCTGTGCCCATATTCAGCCAATTACCTAAATTTGGATGAGCTACCACGAAAAGAGAGGCTCGCGGGCTGGATGAGCAAGCTACAGAAAATAAAACAAAAATAGAGAAGAGGAATTCCGAAAAAACGAGAGTTTGGAAGTGAGCGTCACAAGGAATGGTTTCAGTTCTGGGGATTGTCTGCAAAGAACTGTGCCTGTTACAATTTTCACAAGGAGTTGCAGATGGTTTGAGCAGTACCGGTGTGTTCAGTGCATCTCGTACTTGATTAACATTTCATTTTTTAAAATTTTAATACAAAAAGTGATTATGTTATATAACAGTGCTATTGGTGGCAAAACATATATAAGAATGATATTGGAAACACAGATTCCACTAGTCAGAATAATGAAAATGCAGTAGTTATGGATTCCTAAGAGTATATCAGAATCATTGAATAACAATTCTCTTTGTTCCTCTCACTCTCTCTCTTGCACAGTGGATCTCACTGTAAGGCACAGCTCCACAGGCATATATTTCGATTTCATACATGATCCTACGAGCAGAGTCACAATTTCTATTTCTCTCACACATGCATACACACAAATAGATGAAGAAGTTGAGGTATGACAATATGTAATGCAAAGTTGTCAGTTCCATCTTTAATCCTGCTCATCTACTCCTACTCGTAAGGCCATCTAGTTGTTTGTGATATGCTGGCACTGAATGAAGAACATTGACACAGAAAATCAAAATCGATGGTGCAGGTTTGACACCACTACCTAAGCATCTTCCTCCCATGTAATCTAGTATGATATTTTTTTCTCTCTCACACACACAAATAAACTGGACTCTACTGAATACATAGTTCATTGGGAGGATTTGTGCTGTAGAGTTGTTATACAGCAGGTTATTTTGCCTAGTCAAATTAATGATCTGTTTCATTATTTCTTCATCAAATTGATAAAAGTCTATATTTACATATTTATATAAAAGTCTGTATATTTGTGGTATCTCTATTTCACTTCTCCATACCTTACTTGCAAGGCAATCTGGTGTCACAGTGGTTAGCACCTGTCACCAGTCCAGTGAAAATTGGCTGTTCTGGGTTCATATCTTGTCTCAGGCATGCTGCTCTTTCTCAGCATTTGGCACCTGTTTACAGGGCCAACTGCTTTACTATGATAGATCCCTGATTTCCAGCTCTGCATAGAACACCAGTTTCACACATTCCTTCTACCCTACTTGTGCTATATTTTTGTACCAGGAGAATGATGAACCAGGACTTGATCTCTCTGATGATGAGGAGCTGGCACAGGCCTTCGACATGCATTCTCTCATAATCTCCAGTCTGCACCATGAGGATGAGGACCGAGTGAAGACAGCTGAAGAAGTCATCAGTGAGATTGAAGATATGTTAAAAGTATGTGTCATGCTAGCTTAGTTTAAAACACATAATAAACTGCTTTACATTTTACATTGTTAAGTGTGATATACATTGTAAGTAAGAATCATCAGAATTGTTAAAATCTGCATATTAAACTAGAAGAAAAATTACATTTTTGAAAAGTAATATCACCATCAAATATGGGTCTTGTTCCTAGCATTCTTCTTTATCTACAGTCAAAGATAAAATCACGGAAATGCTGATTCTGTCAGTGATTCAAAATAGTATGTCATATAGATGGTTTCATTTTCTTTATCTGAAACAACTTCATAATTTCAAGTTCATGCTGATCTGAATGAAGATGAAAATATGCTTGTGGATTGATTTTAAAGTTAGCTTTGGTAGTGATCAGATGTACTTGACTTTGAGTTATCAGAATTTTATTTCAACCAGTTGACTATTCCCAGGGAATATGCTGCAATGAGGGTCCAAAAGATCACAAACTCGCCCACCCACTCATCTGTACTTATCCATACACATATTTGTGCACACATACATGTGTAGAAAGAGAGAACAACATCAGCATCCACACAGACAAGTCGCAATGAATCGAAATGTGTACATCACAGTGATCTGGGTTGATAATTTTGGGTTATTCAGGGCTAAAATTGTCCTTGGATAAAAATGTCTTCCAGCAGACGTTCTAGAGGTTATAGACTACAACAGGCATCAGTTTAAAGAGACAGCTTGTGGTTTTGGGTTTGTCATCATTTGTTCTTGTTGTGGTGAGTGTGGATCATGGTTAGGGTGAGTAGGCCACAGTCAATGACCCATGCTGATTAGGTTGGCCCTTTTGCTGCTGTATAAAGCTGCTATACCATATAGCAAGGATAATTTCAATCACTGGGTCATCTGGGCCATAAAAGTTTTTGAAAAGAAATTATGTTTGCTGTGAATGTGTTGAAAGGTTTTATAAGGTGTGTATAAAGGGTATTTATTGTTGTCAGGTTTTTATTTTGACAAAATTGACAAATTATTTTTAGGAGCCTGCTCCTGAAGATGATGAAGATGTAGTTGAAGTGACAGAAGATGAGCAGTACAGACAGCTGAAGGCAATGTTGGCCAAACTGCCTTTTTACACAGAATCAGGTCAGTCTTTAACTGTCTTACAGGAGAGAGCATCAGTACAATATGTCTTTGCTATCTGTCCACAGCAGAATATAAATTTTCCTTTGTTGGGAGCTCCCATAAGTAATAAATTAAACAAAATACACATCTCACATATCCACAGTCATGCTCATTCCCACAACAATGATTGTCAGAGACACACCATGATTAGATTTACAGGTTATGGGTAAGAAAACTAGGTTCATTTGCCAGTCCTGTTCAAGAGTGGTATTGCAGTTGGTAAGAAGGATGGCAAAGCACTCTTTTTGCAACCAATCTCTTCTACCTAGAGGCAGAGTATTTGGAAATATGATCCGTGGTATACAAGTATGTTGGCACTATTGTTGAGAGCATGCTAGCTTTTGATGCTAGCTTCAAGTTTATTGACAAAAAAAATGTCAGCCAAGAGTCTGTTGTGGTCAAAACCTTCAATCATTTGTACATAAGCTAGTTTTTCAGTTCTGTTTACAGATCCTTTCATTGAACCTTAGCTAACCTTTGGCTTCTTTTGCTGGCGTAGGGGTCTAGTATGTTGAACAAGTCTGTGCTAAGCAGAGTGGAAAAATGTGTTGTAGGAAAAGGACAAAAGAGGTGTGTGTGTGTGTACATTGTATGAATGTTATGTGATAATGAAAAGCGGCATGATTCAGGTCAATTGCTCCCATGTCTTAGGTAGGAATTACCAGCCACTTCCATCAGGTGGAAGTCTGAGGTTTCCTTAATTCTCAACTGGTAGGGCAAAGAGGCGTACTTGTTTCCATGACAATGCTAAACAAGATATGACTGAGCTCTGCTCTGCCTCTGGGTGAATGAAGTAGGGGTGGGGAAGGTGGGCTTGGATTTGATTTACATTGATGTATTTCATTACCACTTATTGCCAATGTTAAATGAATTTAGGATAAATACTGATCATATAATGCCATTTTGGACAAATGTGATTAACATGTTCAGGCAGCGGAATACGTTGTGAGTTTCTCTCATGAGATTAAAAAGTTTTAAAATAAATTGTTGTAAAGGTATAATAAATTGCAATCACATAGCATGTCATTCTCTGAGCCTCTGGATTCATTTTGATTTTCTCTCACCAAGTACTGATGTTGAGGTTAGTAAACATTGCAAGGAAAAAAAGCACACATCACAAAATTTCAACTTTGCAAGAAATTTTGTCTTTTCCTTCTGACCCTCTTGTCGAAATCAGCAAACATCACCTACTTTTCTGATTATAAATAACTAGTGTGTGATTGTTTGCTTTGTGTATTTAATTTGATCTTTGTTCATCACAGAGCTGAAGAATATGTCCTGTGCTCAAATACATGAATTATTGGCTGAGCATGAGCGCACCATCAAGGAGCTCTCCGAACTCTTGATCACAGAATTGGCATTGCGAGATGAACTGGAATATGACAAAGAGCTCAAGAACTCTTTTATCTCTTTGCTTCTGTCCATCCAGAAGAAACGCCGAGAAAGCAATGCTGACCGCAAGAAAAAGCGGTCACGCACCAACCTAAATCAGATTGCATCAGATGCTACTAGTCCAACCAGTGAAACTGCTAGCTCTGTAAGTCACTGCTGTTATTTTGTTGCTATGTCTATCTCTGTCTCTTTCTGTTTGTGTTTGTGTGTGCAAGCTAATCATTTGGTATCTTTAAATTCATTTTGTCATTTATAATTTTGTGCTGATGCATATGACACTTGTTCTGAGCATCATTGTAACCTGTAATAAGTAAATAATTCATCTCTCACCCTTCCAGTCAATGTCATACTACTCAAAAGTTATTGAAGGCATCTTTGTTTTGTATGGAAAGGGGAACATGCCAGCCATGTAAATTTTGATTACATTGTGTAACCAGGTACATAAGCAATTTCATGTGTATTGTATAGCATGCACATAATGCACACAAAAAAGCAGAAAGTCATCTGAAATAATATTACACTCTAGATATGAAACAAAATGAAGAATCTGTTTCAAGAAAAGTAAAACAGAGAGAATAAAGACTAGTAATTGAAAAAAGTTTGAATACAACAGTGTTTGTTTGGTTCAAAATTAATTGCTCATCTTGTTCTTTTTCAGTTCCTCACAACTGTTATACCATACTATCCTAACCAGGGTCCTCCAACCTCAGAACAACTACAGATCTACATTAAAAGTAATGTTCAATAATTACTTGAATCTTAATGAGGTTAATTATGGATCACAGGAGAAAACAGGTTATTAAGAATAATATTCTGAAATATGACTTGAACTTTATTCTGAAGGATATATAGGAGAATGCATGATAAACTAAAGGAGTAGGAGTGCTGTTGCACAACAGAATTACTAGGCTTATATCAGAGTTATAAATATGTTTTGTTGGTGGCATAGTAGCTAAAGTATTTAATTGTCAGCATGACAGCAAAAATCATATGTCAAAGAGTGTATATCTTGTCTGTGACACACCTCTTTGTAGTGGTGATATCGATTTATAGGGCTGACTGTTAGTGGGTTTTTTTTCTCCTGGATAGTCTGGTTTCCTCCACTCTCTGTGTGTGTTCATGTGTGTTTTGTGTGTGTGTATGGATGCATATGCACGTCTGTATGCATTTGTGTGTGTGTTGCTTGCATATTTGTGTTGCGTGTGTGCATTTTGAAAGTGAATTTGATGTCTACCTGAAAAGGTGTGTTCTTGTGCACTTGAGTGTATGTATTAAAAGAGCCTTGCTAGTGCTGGGAAAAAGGTAATGGTATAAATGTATTATTATTGCATTGTTGTTGTTAAATGACTTTAGGTGCTGCAAGGTTGACCCCTTATTCTGTAGTTTGTGTAATATGTGTAATCTGTAGATAGTAAGTTATTTGTATGGCGTACACGTATGAAGTTTGCTGGAGGTTTTTTGTTTTGTTTTTGTTTTTTTGGGTTTTTTTTTTTTTTTGGGGGGGGGGGGGGGGCACATTATTATTTATTGGGTATTTACTGAGAAAAAAAAATTACAGAAATACACATTCAGTTGTCTTTCTATGCTTGTTTTTTTAAGGGTGTTGGGGTAATGAATAATATAAAGTACCTTTTTATCATCAAATTTATCAAACTTCCACATCAGTAGATTCTAAAATTTCTCTGCCTTGCAAATTAATTTTGTTTTTGGATTTCTTTTTTGTACCTTTAGTTCTTGAAGCTATTAACGAAGATAGCCCCACCGTGCCAGCTTTGCTAACCGACTATATTCTGAAGGGTAAGTAGCATCACTTGCTTTTGCAGCATTTATTTCATTTCTTAACAGCAGGCAGAACCAAACCCCTTGTTCATCTAGTCTCTAGAGCACTTAAAGCATGTGGATCTTACTGTTAGATACTGAACTTCATTTTTAGGATGTGAAAATTATAATGCTTGCTGACATGTTAAATGAATATCTCATACTCTGAAGTGCATTTGTAATTTCCCAGAATTATGCATACTTATATCTTGCTCTATCAAAAGGCAACAATTTTTTTTATGTGTTTCTAATAATAAAAGTGTAATAAGCATTTGATGGTTTTTTTGTTCTTGCAGTTCTTTGCCCTACAACATAGTGATAGAATGAAGAAATGCTTCATGGATATACAGGCATGTGATTGAGGAGAGAACAAATGACGCATGATTGCCCATGCCTATTATAGTAACATTTGACTTGATCTGTTTGTGAAAAGACTTGCCACCAGTCAACACTATATCACCAGGCACATATTATGTGGGACAAAATACACTGAGCAGAAAATTTGCTAATGACTCTAGATACCATGTACCACCATTTGATGCTTACCACAGCCACTTTCAAGTATCAAATGCTAAAAAAAAACCCCAAACTATCACTGCCATTACAAAGTCATTATCTGTGCTAAGACTTGTAGTGGAATTTTGGCTTACTTTTGATTAAAGATACAAGGATAACATAGATGATGGCTGTGTATACTCTTGTACTGTTTCAATGCAATAGATGGTAGAGAATGAGGAGGTAGGCTATCCACAGTATTTCTACCCATTTATTTATTTTATTTTCTCCATTTACCTTTATTTGCATTTTTTCCAAAGCTGCTTTTTGTAGATGATATAATCCAATCGTTTTGGCTCACATTCCTTGTATCCCATCTGAGCCAAACCTGAAAGTAGCAAATATCTTGATTTGTCACAGGGTCTTACTTCAGGGTTCCCTGAAAAAAAAAAAAAATTCAACTTTATGAATTTTTATAATAATGGTATTAGTAGATCATGGACAATTGCATTTATTCTATAGTTTTTATTAGTGATACTTACTGTGTTGAGTTGCTGTTACATTTGATGATGATGTTAAATTTCTTTCGATATCTGTGATGCTTTACCTGCAAAATGAGATTTTCAATTTAAAAAATTTCTCCCCACTGCTTTGTATTTGGCAAACAATCAATCACAGATGTGCATTGTGCATTTGTCCCTTTTTAAGCAGTGCTAATAATCTAAATAACTTACACATTAAAATAATGTAAATATTTGTACATAAATGTATTTTTATTATATTTGCATCTATATAAACAAAAACTAAGTCTAGAAATTTCGTTTAACGACAGTAAAATGAGTCTGTTTTCTTTTTATATAAATCTGTTAACTTTATGGTATTCTCTCTCTCTTTTGCATTTTTTTAAACCATGAAACTTAAGAGTACAGACATGTACATGGTTTTAGATTCACTGTTGTTCTAATTCTAATTTCTCCTAAACTCATACTTGCTTCTGTGAGTGTATAGATGTCAACATTTTGTAGCACAAATCTACCTACAGCATGCTAAATGGTGAAGTGTGGGTTTTTTTTCCTATCTTTCATAGTGACCTCATCCAAAAACTGCATTTGATAAACTTTTGTAAATAGGTTGTGTGTATGAAATATTGATAGAAAAACGTTTAATAGTCAGGATAAGAAATATAATCAAATAATTTTATCTGAGAAGATTATAAATGCATGTGACAACTGAGCAAAATATCAAAGGTCTAAAATAGTTGATTGTTGTGCTCAGAAGCCTAGCAGTCATTAAGATAATCGTCAAATAACAAAAGTGAAATCAGACTTGATCGTTGGCTTTCTAGTAACAGCAAGACAAGATTATTACAAATTTACCTCACTGTGTAAAGTCCTGCTTTGTAAAGAACATATATAAACCAGTTACAATAGGCTGTACCTTATGAACAACCAGCATCTCCGATGTGTCCATTTAAAAACAATAATTATTAAGTCCTTTTGCTGTCAGTCATTTTATGATGTAAAAAATCACTGGTGTTGACACTTTGAGCATTTCATGACCATGTAATAAGTCACTGGTGTCGATGCTTTCAACAGGTGACTGGCTTTTGCAAGATGCTTATTTGCTGTTGCCAATAATATGTAGTTTTTCCACTTGCTAATTATTATGTGGTATAGCTTTCATCATATGAATGTACAAAATGTTGATAATATAAATGTCGGAATAGAAATGTCATAAGCGGCTTGAAAAATCACCGCTTGTTTGAACTGCACATAGCGGTAAAGAGGTGTTTCCTCTGTTGTTTGGTTAGTGCACAACTTTCTTAGCAATGAGATAATGAAAAGATAAACTAAAAAAAAAAAAAAACAACAAAAACAAATAGGAAAACAATTTGTTGTGGTCAAAAAAGTATGAATGAGGTATAGCTTATTTTTGTGGTTGATCCCAATGTAAATATGGATATACCAGTGCATTTGTGGATGATACGTTTGAGTATGTTGTGGTTTCTACTTTGAATTTCATTCTATGTCCAGATGTTTTCACCATGGCAGATCATTTATGCAGCATTCATTTTGCGGTGTGCTAAACCTTGCGCAACTAAAAAGTGAAAATTTCAAAATTAGTATCTTTGAAGATAACTTGATTATATTTTGTTTATATTCTTTGCCAAGAAAATCCAATGGACATTGTTCATCATGGTTTGAGGAGGTTGGGGTGGGGGCAACTTAATGATGTTGGGAGGGGAGAAAGAGTGAGAGATACATCAGAAGTCACAAAGAAAGACAAAACTGCATGAAAAATTAAAACTGGATCTACAACTTTGTTAAAAACAAGTGTTTTAATAGCCTGAATATTAGAAACCCATCAAAGTAGAATTAGGTTAAACTGATTGCTCCATTTAAAGGCATTTTTGGAGGTTAAGCTTTTTTTCTGGTGCAGCAATTAGTATTGCACGATGGATGATAGTTGCTATAGTTTTGTTTCATTTACAAGGCAGCAGAAAGACCCATTTGCTTGGGCTAACACAAGTTTTGATCACTTTACTAATTAAAGCACTGTTGTTTGTTTGACTGATTGTGATGCTTTGTGAAGTCCCATTTTTCAAGCCTTTTCTCTGAATTCTTCTTTGATGATAGGCAGTCAGTTATACACAACTCAGTCCACAGAAATGGGGTTTTTCCCCTAAAATATTTCACTCTTCACCACCACCATCACTTGCAAGACTAGGGTCCCAGTGCTCAATCCAGTTAGCTGGATGCCAATGCAGCTGTTGATCAAGCCCCAGCTAAACTGCTAATGATTTATAAAGATTTTATCAGATTCCAAGGCATTAATATTCAGCTGGGGTGATGGTATTCTTAGCACTAGAACACACTGAAGTTAATGGTTTTTGATTGTATGATCATCTCAGCATACACTTTATACAGTACAGATGACCACGATAACAGATTGTTGCAAAGAATTCAGTATTCTTCACTGAAAAAGATTATAAAATAACATTTAAAATTAGAAACATTGTGATATTTGTTCACAAATTTATCAGAATTGACAAAATGCTTGATTGAAATCATGGTAAAGTTACAAGTTGTCATCAGTTTTAACACTTCTCATCTTTAATGCAACCTATTATTATTTAATCAAGATTTTCTTAGTTTTCAATATAAACTAAGATTATTATTCCGATAACTGTGCAAACTTCTGAGCACAGCGTTAAAGCTTCCTGTAAAGTTGCTTTGAGTGTGGTATGATCTCTTGTTACAAAGTTCACCCCTAAAAGTGTTACAGGAAATTACATTGTGTCCCATGCCATGCTGTTTGTTCACTGATTTTGCTTTTGTTAGATTTTGCATCCATGAAGCTGGATGATAAGCATTAGCAATACAGACATATGAGGAAGATCTTTGTTTTTTGCTTCTAATGCCATACTATTACCTCAGCGACTTCTTTACTGTGTACTCATTTAACTGTGAAATATAGATAGTATGGTATGAATTGATTCACTTTTTACGTGAAATTGTAAAATATTCGGAACTTTATTGTGTACTTTGGAGAGAAGCTTCTGATGAGTCACAGGATAAAACTTTGCTAATGCCAGTAATTCCTTCATTACTACACATACCTTCCTTCTCACGGAAAAGTCGCTTTGAATACACCATTAGTTTTGTGACACCAGTGTAAAATAGTTTTCCCTGCTTGCTTAAGCCATAGTTATTATCATATCTGTGGGCATATGATCCTTGCTGTTATTCAGGCATTTCTTGGTCTGGTAAATTTCCTGACATTATGTAAAGTTACGTTTTCTTTCTTCAGCTGTTAAGAGCTCCAATTTGAAAGATTTAGGTGCTGAAGCGAAGGCCTACTGTTGAAATCAGTTGTGCACTGCTGAATTGCATACTACTTACTGTTGGTACAGAAAACATGTATATCATTTCATTCACTGAAATCTCTGGAACATTATGATTATTCTTTCCCACATTTCATTATGAAAGCTTGTTTGTGGACTTTAGCAGAAAGACAAGTTGTGTAACGTATTTCACACATTATCTCAAGGAGTGGGAACTTCACAGCACAGCTTTAATTGCTTTTTTTTTAAATTTGCATTAGTCATCTCTGAAATTTGTACTGTTTGACATCAGCTGAACTTCATTTCTCATATTTTTGTGCTACTACTGGAATTATGGAGCATATCACTACTTAGCTAATACTCTTTTCGCTAGTCATTGACTTCCTCATCTTGAATACATTTGTACTTCATGAATGGTGTGATGACAAATGGCAAGTGACAGTCATCTTTTTCCTGATTCAGTGATGGTTGGCGACTTGGTCTTCAATCCTCGAGTTATGAACTTCAAGATATAAAATCTGATCAACAGGGTCTCATCTACGAAGCTAGCATCTGTAATTCTATTTTCATCTCTTTTAAGTATATACTCATTAACAGAAAAAAGGAAAAGCTAGTCTTTAACTGATTTACAATGTAATGCACAATCTTGTTCGCATTTCTGATGATTATTAAAAAAAGAGAACTCTGATTGCTGGCAATTAAAGGTTTTACAGCAGATTTAGTCTAATGAAGTTAACATGACCCTTTGCCATTGCAAAAGTCTCATGACCTACAATTAACTTTTCAGTTTCGCATGCCTGTATTTATTTATATTATGTATCTGCATTATATACAGAAGAATTAGGTTTGAAGGGAGCGAGCTTATATACATATTTCTGTAGTGGTGACATCAGCATGCTTTTATGGTTTTCAGACAAATGTTTCCTTCTGCAGTAGCCGACTTCTTTGTGAGCTAGTAGTGACATTACATCTTTATTCTGCCATGAATGAATAGTACACGTTAACCTTAAAAATGTTCAGATTGTGGTAGTTGATGTTGGTACTTTGCAGGCCCAATATGCTAAATATTTACATTGCTCTTCATGTGATTTTAGGCAGAATGGTGGCACATTTTGTTTCTTGCCATTGTAAGCAGGATCACCTTTCATTGGATGCTACCTACAGCCCAGTGATAATTTGAAGAATGTTTATGTTTTCATTCTTCAAATACCCATGATTTGTACAATTTGTTGCATATTTTCATGGTTTTATAAATGTTACAACATATTTGTACATAAGATGTGCTTTCAGTAGTTGTGACAAGTGAACATGAGAAATGTGCAAAATTTTTTTGTTGTACATGGTAGTGTATACAAAGTTGCTGCATTCATGCAAGAGCATAGTCCTAAGCATGTGTGTATTCCTTGGCCTTTTTGATTCAGAACAAAAGAAATGAGTGTCTCAAGCAAATCTTGCAAGTTTACACTTGAAATATTTTTCAGATTTTCACTGTTGTGCTGAGCATATGATGGTGGCTATAGATTATGCTTTGGTGTTGTACAATAAAGTCATTTTTCAAGAAGTGTATGGTTTCATCCCAAGAATGTACTACATAATTATCCTCTGACATAACTTAAGTGAGCAAGAGGATCAGTTCATTAGATGGCCAACAGCTTATACAAGAGATTTGGTGCTTTGACAATTATAAAGCTCACTTTATTGCACTAAGGCAGGCCTGCAGTAGTCATTTACACATGGCTAAATAAGTCTACAAATGAAAAGGAACAAGTGCAAATGTTTCTAGTAGTGTTACTTCTTGTAAGGGTGACTCGACCGATGGCACGACTGCATTTAATTTACTTCTTACTCTAAACCTGCTGTGCAGCTTTTGTATAGAGAGCTAATTTCCTTAACCATCTGCACATTTTAATTATCATTTAACTTATTAAACACCTCTACAAGGATTACTTCACAAAACATATTGGGGTGTCAGAATAGTCAAGACGTATTTTTCCAATATATGGCACTAATTTATTTTTAGAAGTGCCAGTCACCCGTGATTAAATGAGAAAAATTATCCTTTTCCGAAACCTGATAATTGCAGTAAACTGTTTCCAATGTGGTATGAAACTTCCTTAATCCAGACTAGATTCACTTCAAAGAATATCAAGAACAGTCATTCCTGGGCGTGAGTTTTGAGCTGCTACCAAGGAACAAGCAATACAAATGTTGTACTGTTGTCGACTACTACCTCCAGGTCTGGTGAATTAGTGTTCTGTCATGCTAAGCTACACAAGTTTGATCACTAGACCTAAGTTATTAGATCTTGGAATAGGGTGTGTCGCTACTCACCTACCATTCAGGTCTCTGTGTAAATTATAAATATAACCTAAAAGTGGCAGGCTATCAAACCCAAGTAACATTGATTGATCTTTATATAAATGCGCTAAGAAAAACAAAGTCATGACTGTTCGGACAACCCAGTGATGTGGATCTATCCAAAGTGTGTAGTACATAATTTGAATGATTATGCTTTCATGCCAAAAATACAAATGAATTGTACAATTTATGATTTCAACATATTTGTACTCAAAATGTGTTTTCCACCCCATTTAAACCAAATATTAAAAACCAACTTTTTTTTAGGTTGCTTTTAATCTCACAAACATGTATGCTGCACAGTGAAAAACAAATGTACAAGATGCCAAAAAAAAATTAAAACAATGGAATCATGAAGTTATTCATATTTGTGAACGCTGCCATTCCAAGTCCAAAACACATGCAGACAGCATCTGGTAATTTTCCAGTAAAAGGAATCTTACAAGCTATGTCTTTAACCCTACCGCATGTCTTTGTAATCCAATCTGAACTATGCTGGCTGAACAATAAAACCTTTATTCTTAAAATAGTATTTAATCCAGATGCAACGATGTACAATCCAGCTAGCGTATATTTCTGATCGTCCGTAAATTTCATGTGCACGACTTCAATCATCATCATCATGGTCATCATTTTTTTCTTCATGAGCATCTCCACCATTTTTCATTGGGGCGTCATCTTTACGATCATCAGGGCTTCGTGACCTTGACTGTGACCTGGACCTTGATCGTGATTTTGAACGAGAGGCAGATCTTGATCGTGACCTTGACTGAGACTTTGATTTGGACTTTGACTTTGAACCAGAATTGCCTTTATCTTTTTCTTTTTCCTCAGACTTGCTCTTATGTTCTTTGCTAGCAGACTTTGATCTCGATTTGCTGCGTGATTTAGAGCGAGATTCGCTGCGAGACTTGGAACGGCTGCGGGACTGCGATCTGCTGTTTGATCTCCTTCGGTGACTACGAGATCTTGAACGACTGTGGCTGCGGCTACGACTGAACAAAACATTAAAGTGTTATTTTAATATAATACTTTCCCAACATCTTAGAAAACATTTCCATCATCCTACCTTCAAGGTTCTGTTATCAATCATTGTTTATAAGAATGCTAAACCAGAGGGTCGTACTGGACATGATATAAAATCTTGCAGGCCAAAATCTGGCGGTTTTGCTAGAAACCCAAAGATGAAATTATCTTCAATTTGGTTAAAACAACTAGCTTGGTGTGGTCTGCAAGCTGTAGGTTGTGCACCCCTGCACTTAATCATAATGAAAAATATATTATTCTAAAAAAGGAACACGAAAACACTTGACTACTAAAATCATATACAAAAGCTACATTTAACAAAATGTACCTGCGCCTCCTAGGACGATCTTCAACAAGTCTAATCTTCCGGCCATTGATCTCTGTTCCATCTAGCTTATCCAAAGCATTTTTCATGTCCGAATAGGTGGCAAATTCAATGATCCTGTAAAATCACAAACAAGAAGCATTGAAGCACCTACTTTTCAGTCCGGCACAAACAAGAATGTTTTTTATTTTAGCTTCATGGCACAAAATAAGATACAAGAACACCAAACCAAAATTTAACATATTACTTACCCTTCATTTTTGTGCCGTTTGTGGGCATCTGCATAGGTAACCTCTCCCGCCTGGCGCATGTAATCTTTCAGATCCTTAGCAGAACAAATACAAATCCTTATCAGAAACTTTGAAATTTCAATCAACAGTATAGCTTTATGAAAAAGGTCTACCAAGAACACAAAAGGATACTCACATATCTGGATCCAGAGGGCATAAAACTTATGCCTAACCTCAAAACAAAAATGGGTGGTATGAGATTCACAGAATCCACATCCCCGTTCAACCTACAAAACCAACCCAAGACGTCCTAAACGTTCTGCCTCAATGCCTCCTTCCCGAATTTACATTTACCACAATTTAGGGGCCGTTCATTCTTGGTACTTAACCTTTAGCACGCTTAAAGCCCTTTTTTCACATTACCATATCCACATCGCATATATTAGAAAATGCAGAAAAACGAAAAAATTATCGACTTTTGCATCAGATGAACCTAACAATTAAGCGTGCTAAAAGCCAAGACCTAGATAACCGAGACAGAACCTGGGAAAGATTACTATTTTTTTGTTCACCGTTATAAAAACAAGACCGTGGGTGATTACCTCCATTAGCACTTTGTGTCTACTAGGCCAAGGGGACCCTATCTAGTAGTGGCTGCTGGTGTAGCCCTGGCCCTCTGATCAGCTGACGTTGAGGACTCGTGGCCATCAAGCTTAGGCCAGGCCTGCATGTACACCCTCAGCCAGCCAGAGCCAAGTGCACCTCATCTCTCGGACCAGTGACCCAGACCCAAATTTTCTTGTCATGGTTTTGCTCTTGCCTGCTTTTGCCAATACAGGCACACAGGCTAAATACTGCAAGGCAAATTTTGAAGAAAAAAAAAAAAAACAAAACGGCTTTCTTCCTTCCCTCATCACCAGCGGCCAGCCATCCAGGTTGATTGGAGAGAGGGAACGAGGCAAGGGCAAGAGGTAGAAGCAGAATACAGATGGCCCAGCACGTGCGCACACCTCCCCTCAGAACGAAGGCCAACCAAGCAAGATCACGTGGAATCTTCTAGATTTCAGCGTGCCACGCCATGCCACCCAGACACCCAGTACAGCTTTCCTTTCTTGCAAGTGTAGTGCATTCTCAGATCTCAACATCTTTTGACCTCATGAACGAATTGAGCCCAGCACTGACCGTCTCATGAGCTTTCATAAAAGGAAAACAATAGCTGTTAAGGCAGTTTCATACCACCAAACATTAACATATTTTGTCTTTAAGACCTACACTTTATCTGCTTAGACAGGCTCTCAGAAATGAACTGAAAAGTAAGATCAATAAAATTTTGTCATGCCATGCAAATGACGCAGCAAGGTCATGTTCTCTTATCATGTGTACCACTCACCCTCACAGGGTTATTTTGAAGATGTTACTCAATGATTATTGCACATAAAAGTTGTGCACAAAAGTCCCAATGCTGATAAGCAGTGGCAAAATACAGTTGAAATTTGTAGCACACTAACTTAAGGCGACATGGACAAAAGGGAGGATGGAGTACTTAATTTCAAGAGGATGTAGGAAGAAGAGATATGGGTGGAGCACCAAACCTATTCATAGAGCATTTAAAATCACTCAACTGTACATGAAGTGCAAAAATCATGCACTACATAGGCATTAAAACTGCAATAGATGCAGCAATCGAAAAAAAAAAAAAAAAGACACCAACTGGTCTTTGAACATGTGAAGATAGGGTGGGGTGGGTTGGGGAGAAAAGGCAGTCACTAAGGACATTAACAAAATTAAACAAAACCTCTATTACCAGTATCTAGAAACCTTTTGGCAACCTTGAAGGGGTAACGAAATTAAATCTGCTAAATCTGCTTTTCCAAGCACATGTGCTTTAAAAAGAAGGAACCCCCCTTCACTGCAAAACATACCAATATACACACTTCTGACAGTCTGCACATACCTGCCAGCTAACACGAGATGACAAATTCTCCACAATCAGACGATATTCAGTCCGTGTAGGCGGTCCATACCTGAAAAGTAACAGGGTGCCCAGCGACTTGTAAGGTCTTGTTCAATAGCTAAAACACCTAGACTACCTTGGAGGAATACGCCCATCACCTTGATCAATAGCAAAAACACCTAGACTACCTTGGGGGATATACCCATTACCTTGATCAATAGATAAAACACCTAGACTATCTTGGACGACTTTGCTCATTACCTTGAAAAATGTAGCGCACACTGAACAAAACCTGAAGTTTGAAAGCTGAAGGCTTAGGGCTTGCCCTTAAACTTCAGCGTTCAAACTTCAGGTTTTGTTCAGTATTTTGCCTCAAAAACTGTTTTATCCAACCATATGACTAATTTTCAAAAGGTTGTACCAGGTACTTGATTAATTAAAAAAAAAAAAGAATTTACAGGACCTGGGCGCCCTGTGGAAACACAAATCATTAGCTCACTGAAACAAATAAAAGATCAACAGTTCTTCACATCTTACATTTTAAAAATAACAATCAATTGGGATAGTCAAATTTACATATGATAAACATACCAAAATCAGAAAACCTTTTCCCAAAACCAGATCTATGAACTGTTTAATAAGGAAATTCCACATTATTTAACAGCAATGAAAACAACTGCTCAACGAGGGCGAGGTATCATTCAGTGCCTTAACTCTTGGTTCACTCCTCGAGTTTCCCCTCAATGTTTCTACATCACACTGATAACTCAATGGGCACAATGGCCGTGATTGTTACTTTGGCAGGAAAGGCAATTTTTATTACTTTTATTGCAAAGTTCAAACTATTTACAAAAAATGCATAGGCTTTAGTCTAATGATCACATGAGAGCAGCAATAATAAAAAACAAGTTTCACCGTCGTCTTCACCAGTCTTTGTAATACTTCAACTTTTATGCAGTGCTCAGAGGGTTAAGGCTTACTTGTCAATCCAGCCAGACCTTCGGGAAGATGATCCGCCATAGTATCCACCACCGCGAGAGGTCCCTCTTGCATGTTCAATGATCACTCTGCAAAGGAATATTTTTTTTCAATTTATCATTAAAATCATATCTAGTGTTTTTTTATCAACTAGAATCCAATGTCATAAGGAAAATTGTATTTGTAAAAACTTATCAAGACTTTCTAAAATCCACTTGATTTTAACTAAGAGAGGAGGTAGTAGGGAGATCAAACATTTCATTTGACAAACCTAGACTTCAAACACCTGAGTAAAATGGACCAGGGCCAGGACAGTTGCTTTGTTGCACACTGTGCCAGCAACTAAGCTATATGAACCGAACCTCTGCATACATGACCTTCAGACAAAAAAACAAGGACAAAGGCTTTTCTCAATCCCATCTCCCCCCAAAAACAAAACTTTTCGAACAGACAACTTAAAAAAATAAAAATATCGTGCAATAGGCGTTCAAGGGTCAGACGAATTGGGGAAGAAGCTGCAAGAGATAAAATTTAGATACCAGAAAGTTGAAAAATCTGGTGTTCAGGTAGCTTTTTTTTCTATCAAGGGTTATCTGTCCCGAAAGATGGTACATCATCACACCATAATATGGTCACTCAATTGCTTACCTACTGTTACCTTGAACTTAAAACCTCCCGCAATAACCTCGAGATGAAAAAAAAAACCAACAGTATACTGCCTAAGCCCAACCATGAATGTCTCAGCACAAGATTATCTTAAAATTTTTTCTTGCACCAATCCGAAGATATGTTTTACCCAAATATGTGTTATAGCATGAAAAGTGTCTGGTATGTTCATAAGCCACACCAAGAATCCCAGCGCAAACTATATTTTGTTTATCAGAATGGTAGCGAAAATTTCTTATAACCAACTTTTCCCACCATACCCAGTCCAAGATTCTGCAACCGACAATGAATTATCAGGCTCTAGAAAAGAAACAGCAGCCAGAAAGTTAAATATCTGGTGTTCAGGTAGTTTTTTTTCTATCAAGGGTTATCTGTCCCGAAAGATGGTACATCATTACACCAGAGTATGATGCAAATGCGCTTTGCCACTTTGTTACCCTGATGTCAATACCATTTACATACCCCACCTCCTGAAAAATTATGCAAAGCCTTCTTTTTCCATGGCACAAATATAACCACACCACAGAGACATGTTTTTATATCTGTCAACAAATGTGATGACCCAAGTACGGTTTATGATAGTGCATTTTAAGTCAACAAACAAAAGTGGGGTCATTTGTTTTGATATTGGGGGAGAAGGATCCTTGCTCAGTTTATTTAGTTATTAGAGAAAAAGTGAACCATGCTAGGCACTGAAGAAGTATCAAAACCATTTCTTAATAAAACGCAGTCATATACTCGTTAATTAGCACAAATAACAAAGCAGACTGCGGTACACATCCTCAAACTTTTTAAAAAATTAATTAGTAATAAAGTGCTGTACCCAACCAGGATTACAAGCCCAAATTTTAGGTTTTAAAAGACTTATTGGCCTGCAGACTTGTGGCGTTCAGTAACAATTGTCAATCAAATTGTGATCTGTCCCGAAAGATGGAACATCATCACACCACAAATATTTTATCATAACCAAGATGTCAAGCGCAAGAACAAAAATTACCTCTCATTGCAAAGCTCTTTTCCATTTAATTCATAAACTGCATCATCAGCATCTCTGTAGTCTTCAAATTCCTGCAAACAGTTTTTACAAAGAGGTGACATTCGCAAACACAAAAACTTAAACCTACTAATAACAAAGATCAATTTATAAACAATTTGCTGGAAAAGGTGCCATCACTAAAAGACAGTTTTCCCTCCCTAAGCCACTTGCTGCATAGACCAAATGAAAAGACTGTACAACAAATCAAGTAGTGATACAGTTTTTAATAAGGAAAATATATAAACTTACAATAAAGCCATAACCATTTTTCAGCATTATGTCATTAATGCGACCGTAACCGCGGAAGAACCGTTCAACATCTTTTTCCCTGGCATGGTATGGCAGACGCCCAATGTACACACGTGTCCCCATCCTTAAACAGAACCAAGTGTCAAAAATACAGAAAGGTAATGAAAATCACTCTTTACTGAGAGAATGTTAATGTAAGGGAGGGACTGGCAAAAGATACCACGTCACGGTGTTTTTGCTAATTATCTCCCTATTATCATGTAGCACTTTTATTTGTGAACAATGCATTAAAAATGCATTGTCTGTAGGAAGTGCACCAGTATGAAACAGTCCTAGCAACATCTTTGCACCAAATTCCCTTTCCCTCCCCCCCGAACACTTGCGAAAACTAGAGAATGATCACGATGTATATAATTCTTAAAAAATATATATAAATAAAAACTTTAATGAACATCGTAATCCCGTTTCTTTTGTTACCGTCAAGCTAGTCGTTTAACGATTCGGCACACGACACGAGGCGTCCTAATATCACGTGATCAAACGTACCCTATTAGGTCACTAACGATTTATCTATATCACAAAAGCAAACAACAGAATTGCGAACATCAAATCAGACATTCATTATAAACAAGCAAATTGGAATCAACAATAAGAACTTAAAGCTGTATCTTTCAGAACTACACGGATGTTAAATCGTACAATTGACGACCTCATGATCTCGTAGTATGATCGGCTATTTTAGCGCCACTACGGCCCTTAAAGCATCAATTCTACCGCTACTATTAGAATCTGATAATTCTATGCATATTGTAGCACATTACTTGCAAGCTGCGGTGATATTTTTAACTACATTTGGTGGTAAAATCCTGCCAGCACACCTTACCTCCTCAACTACGTTTCAACCTCAAGCAAGATGGCGTTTATGCATGCGCACACACACATATTTATATGCATGTGGGGGCTTCAGACAAAGAGCAGGGAAATAATATGAATAGAAATGACTACTAACCAAACAGTTAGTTAACTATATTTGAAATTATCATTATAAAAAGCTTTGTATTAAAAAATAATATATATCATTTAAGTTCAATTTTTTTTCTGTAAAGACTAAGCCGTCAACTATAAATAGCATAACTCTCAAACTCAAGGAAACGTATTTATAACACTCCAGGACAGTTTGTGATTAGTTAAAAACAATCTTGCACAGTATTGCTAATAAAATAATTTTTATTTCTTTTCTTTTATCAACCAACTATTCTACAATGTATTTTGGGACAAAAACAATACATTTATTTTTGGTTTTGTATATGAACGAATAATGGCGGGAGACCCCCTGCGACGCAAGAGGAAAGTCATGACTCCCGTTATATTTGAGGCTGCCAGCCATTGCCCGCTTGTGTTGTCGAATCGCCATATTGGTTGCGGTTATGCAGAGGACTTTGTTAAGGGTCGAAATATACAGTATTTTTCTCCATGTTTTATCAAGGTTTGTGAGTGGCTAATGCGATTTTAAGGAAATATATTGTAAAGCATCGTTAGAAACGACTTCGTCTGTTTACTGTAGGGGGTTTACCGCACAAATTTCGGTCTGTTTCGAGATTTTGAAATCGTCATAAATACGTGACTTGAATGATTGGAGAATATATTTTTTAAATAATAAACATTTTCGTCACAATTAAAGCATGGTTGTGTTGATATATACATTTTCTTTCACAACATTCACTTCAACTCAAGATGTTTATGTTTACAAACGGAGAAAGCTAAGAGGAACACGTGGTCCCATGTTACAAACTTTACAGTACAAATACTTATCGTTGTGCAGATTTAATAGTTAATTATTCTTCGTCTATTAATTCGTCTCAGGTCTTTCTGATAGAGCAGGATGGCATGTCGTATACATTGATTGTTAAGAAACAAGTCTTCAGAGCCAAACTGGGCGTCACTCAATATAGGATAACACCACGCAATTACATTTATAACTTTGACGGTAACACACAAAAAGGTTATTTGAATAACTCACAATAATGTTTGATTACAGATAACAATACAACAGTGATTCTCTGGATAAGATTAAACTTTTTGTGCATGAATGATGATGGTTCCGCCTTCATAATGACACAACGGCAGCAGCCTTTGCAAACATGATTGCACGGTTTTGAATCGTGATAGATATGTGCTTTTAAGAACATAATTAAATAATTCTCACGCTTTTCAGGATAATGTTTACATTTTGCCACTAGCATTAAGCACGATTATTACTTCTAGTTTTTAGAACTACATCTTGCTTCGAAGAATTGTGAAAGAAAGGTGTTATGACACATTGAAAAGGATGTATCAGCAAGATGGGAAGCATGTTGAATATTTAATTTGTGTTGACATTGCCTGAGCTTTTTTGTTTGTTTATTCTTGCAAACATTTGAACACCCAGATTTTTTTTAAATTTTTCTTTGATTTGATTTAGCATTTTCTAGGAGAGATTAACAGAAAGTTAGACAGTAATTCATCAGTGTTTTAAGATATAGATATTATAGCTTCTGCCTTAAATGTATTAACCAGATAAAGCTAACTGCTAATCACTATTTTTGGCCTGAATAGTTTTTAAAAAATTAAGTACGCATGACTATTTTTACTCATAATTAGTATTGATTATTAATAACTGTTCTATTAGTTTGATGTACATTCTCGATTTTCAGTTCATTCCTTTATTTATCATCAGGATAAGGTGGTGCATATAGGATGTCTGCAGACTCAATCCTGGAGCATAACTATGGAATGCAGCTGGCAAAACCCCTGCATGTTCAGCAGCTGGAATCAGCACTACAGCTTCAGCCTTTCATAAACTTTGTAGAAAAACTTGTGACGGAACCGGTATTTGGCAGGTCAGTACTTCAATTCTTCTAACAGATCGTATTATCAGAGAGATCACTAAGTACACCAGCTGCAAGGGTGCAAATGTGGTCTGCTGGACAAAGACTTGCTGCTGTAGCAGCTAAGTAAACTATTTCCCAAGGGCAACATAGGGAACTTGAGAACCAGTGTCTAATCTGTGTAATTATAAAGTGGTATCCAAACACTGCAGATGTAGCCCTAGGATAAAGCAATGTTTGTGGGGTCTGCACATGACTGAACAATTTTGGATACAAGATACTTGTCTTGTTGGGTTTTCCTTCTTTACTTTTAGCTTTACAGATTAAGTCCCTGGATGCCATGGTTTTGCTGTTTGTGTGGACACGATGAAGAGAAGAGTTAAAGTTGCTTTTTGGGGCACAAAGTGACTGTGTAAAAATATTTTTATTTATGACAGACATTTCATACAAATATTACAGTTTATCTAAAGACAAAACATTTTTATTTTCAAATCAAGTGCAGGGTTTGCAGAGTTCTTATCTATCCTTACAAGTCCTTACGTAGAAAATTTTGGTCGTATGGCCTTATAAATCCTTATAATTGCCATGTAGTCCTTACAATTCCTCACACACGTCCTTACATTTTCTCTGTGACCCTTACAAGTCTTTGTATCAATAAAATATTACCACAGATTTATTTTTCATGCCTCTTATAAATCCACAAATTTATTTTCAGAGTCGACTTCTGCGCAAAATACAGACGATTCTTTGCCTCTCCGCTATTTTAATCACATGACTGCCAGTGTCGTTCACAACGAGAACTTTACTTACATTTCATGAGATTTTAGTCTTGACAGATGACCACATTTCTTTGTCTTGTTGACTATTCAAAAAATGCCGGGGAAGTGTTCTTTTCAGGAGAACAGGCTAAAGGAAGAAAAATATAAAGGCTGGTTGATAAAAGACTCTAAAGATAAACATTGTGCACGATGTGCTGCCTGCGAAATATCCTTGAATCTTTTATCAATGGACGAAAGTGTTTTGAAGAAGCACATGCTTACTGATAGACACAAAAAGCGCATGAAAGTATTTCTGGAAGACACACGCTTTTGTGTCATGGATTACTTTTGTCATTTGTCAGATGTACTTAATAAATGTGAAACTCCCCTCCAACTTGTGCAGGTTGATATATGCAGCTGTTCTAACCATGTCAATCTGAGCATGATAGAACTTGGCTTCAGTGTTGATAGATTACTGGCTGTAGCTAAGAAACAGTCATCTTTGATTATTTATTATTAGAATAGTAATTCATGTATTTCAGAACATAGAGAAGACCAAAGATTCATAAATAATACTGTACATGAGAAAAAGTTAAGCATAGATGACTGTCACTTAGGTCCTTACAAATGCATGAAAGGTCCTTACAAGGACATTATAAGGTCCTTACTTGGACTTACTAAGATTCTCTGATCCCTTGGAACCCTGAAGTGGTTTTTTATATTAATTTTTTTAGCACATGAAGATTTTTTAAAATGTGGTTTTCTATCTTTTTTCCCTTAATTTGCTTCTTTGACATGTTGCTATTAAGTACATTTTCTTTTTATGGATAGTCTGTCCTCCACCACCTTCCAACTGACTTATCCCTAGAACAGTCTTTTTTAATTTAAATTATTAAATTAAATATAATTATTTAAATTAGAATAGTACATGTATTGGGATTTTTCTTACATTGATCAGTGGTATTTTTGGTACATATTACAGTGATGACAGCTCTGACAATGATGTTGAGTTGCTGCATCCTGGATACAAGGATGCAGAAGGCAACAAGATGTTCAATGGCATCACAATTTCAAAGACAGGTATTTGATTCATTTTTGGCTTATATATTATTCAGGCAGGGTTTGCAGTTTCCTTACCTATCCTTACAAGTCCTTAGGTAGAGAATTTTTGCCATAAGGCCTTATAAGTCCTTATATTTGCCATGTAGTCCTTACAATTCTCCACACATGTCCTTACATTTTCTCTGGTAACCCTGTCAGGGTTAAGAAGACTTTTCAAGCTAGTCATAGCTGCTTAAAGAAATGTGTCATTTGATGATGGGTGCACAATATTCTCCCCAGGTAATTGGTTTCTGTGACATTGGTAAGAATAGGTGCATCTAAATTCTGATTTATTTTCATCCACAAACTCACCTCTTTAAGAACTCACCTAATCATGGATGGTACTTCATTTACTCATCTTCATCATTAATGCACTTTGTTCATGTTTGCCATGTTTTTATGCAATTGCTGACACTTGTGTTTCATGTGTAGTTGACTTGGTTCATTTGTGGTCTTTGGTGCATCACATATTGAGTTCACCTCCACATGATGAATTATATCTACAAATTTATTATTATTACAATTAAACTAGATAGATTTTTGAGTGATCTCTCTTTTTTTTTTTACAAGTCTTTTGCTCTTCTCCCACCTTATCCAAACATAAAAAGAAAATAAATTCATAGAAAATGGCCTTGATTTATACTTGTGGTTGAGAGAAAATGCTGTACAAACTGGGATGGTGATTATTTGTGAAAAAATGTTCTTGCCTTTGCTCAGCACTTTGAAAAGTGCTCAGTTACAAGTGCTTTGTTATGAGAAGGGTGCATCATAGATAAGCACATTGTGAGATAAGATGTATTCCTACACCTAAACCATATTATGAAGACACAAAGACAAACCAGCCTTCCATTTACTATTCAGCAGCTAGATTGCTAAAGCTAAAAAAAAAGATTTTGAATGTCTGTTGCTTCTGCATAATGACAGCACAACTTTTTTGCAAATATGACCCATAAAATTAATAGCTTTGAACTGTTGTTTATTTAAAATAAGTGTTTTGTACAATGTGTACCATGCACAAATTGTTCAGAATTAAATTTGTTTTAAAAAAAATTATAGAATGTTTTATTTGGCCCATTTTAATAAGCATAGTATCAGTGTTCTCATGTTTTCAAGGTCTGTTTGACTAGCCATGAACTTGCCAGTGTATAATAAGAACCCTCTTTTTTTGGAATACCTACAGCTTAGAGATTTGTATTCATGTTAACTTTTGTGTATTTTAGTGGAGATTGTGCATTTTACTGTTTTAAATTATCCTGTTCTTTATTTTCCAGAGCTGAAAGCAGACAAAACTCGGCTGTACAATTTCACTAAGATAAAAAAAAGCAGACGATGGCTGAGGGTAAGCATACAGTCTTGAATGAAGAACACATTTTGGAGATTTTAATAAAAACTAGTATGCAGAACCATGCTTTTCCTCGTCCAACAGCACAAAGTAGCTGCACGAGCACTTGAGGTTCTTTTGATAAATGTACTTTAAATTTAACTTTTCAAGCTACATTATTATAGCTGTGAACAGCATACAGTATGTTGTTTGCAAAGTGTGCACAGTAAATGATAAGAATTACTGTTTGCAGACAATATTGCTGAGCGACAGTTCATCAGATGATGAAGAAGAGGAACGCCCTGTTACTCATGAGGACTTGCAGTCCATGCTAAAAATACACAAATACCAGAAAAAACATCAGATGCGATTTTACCAGAATCCAGAGGTGTGTTGGTAAAAGTTTATTTTATTTTGTTGTTTTATGTAACTCTCCCCCACCCCTTAAAATTGCGGACATCTGTAACAATTTGTTGTTTTGATTGTTTTACAAATGGCTTTGGTAGTCTGTTAAGAATTATAACTCTCTGTTTGCTGAGAGCTTTTATATACATTAACAAAAGCAAAATATTTTAACATTTTTCAGATAAGACTTTGGAAAAGGATTTAATTGCATATAAGCAGGTCAAAGAACAATATTCTGTAGATAATGTGATTAATGGGCATTAATTTATTTAGACTATGAAGGACATGTTTAGCCCCTTCAGTAGCTATCTTTTGTTTGACTGATAACAGCTTGCTTTTTCTATTTTAACCTCATTGTCAGCTTCGAAAATACCAGTATTACAGCACGGGACTGTTATCAAACTATGACAAATATCCAGAGCATCACAAGTCTGTAGTTGGACCAAAAAAGAAACTTTCCAAAGAACAAAAAAAGATAGAGAAAAAGGTCAAAGGTAAGCCTTAAAAGTAAGCTTAATCTGCTTTTGCTAAAACACATACAGGCACACAAATATACTCATGGCTACGATATGTGCAAATCTGGAAGGGTGCACAACTGTCTGCAGCATCATGCTTCCTTTTTCTTTTGTTGTAATTATAAATTGTTTATACTCAATATTGTTGGTATCACACTGACTACATCCATTCTATGACTAGCATCACGTGATACAGAATGCATTGTTGGAGATGTTTTATATTCAACTTTTCTGCTTTAGGTATACAAAACAGAAATAATATGGTGAAATAGTGCATGCATGAGCATATACACACTTAAAAACACACACTCTCTCTCACTCCACCCCGACTTCCCTACTACCCCAAGCAAAGATAATTGGTCTGGAAGATTTAAGAAAAAAAACAGTTATTTAATAAACTATGCTTTGTTCTTGTAAAGCTAAGCTGAAGAAGCTGAAAAAGGAAAAAAGCATAAAAGAAGAGGAGGATGAAGATGATGAGGTTGGTTTGATGTACTTTTTCATGTTGTGATTTTATGTATTCGATAAACTTGTTTTGGGTGGGTGGGTGGGGGTTGATCAATGATGTGGTTTGAGGGAATTTTTTTTCTATCCACTAGATGGGTCTATTTTACAGTTGCCATGTTGTTTCATTCTTTAACCTAGGAGTGGAGCAGAGAAGGGCATAAAAGACAAAGCAGTCCATGGAGCTCTTTATTGTGGTCTTTCCTGCTAAATGCAGTTAGAATAACTAAGTTCTACTTTGTTTTAAGATCAGTTTTGTCTTGAATGCTGCCCTCAAGAATGTCGTGAGGTTTGATAACATGTTTAGCTTGAGTGTATTAATATTTCTGGCACAGGATGAAATAGATCCAGCTTTACTGGCTCTTCTTCAACAACAGCAAGCCCGCAAAGAGCGCAGGCCTAAGAAACTAACACCAGAACAAGCTGATGCAAAACGACGCAAGATATGGACTTCAATTGCAAAGAAGGAAATTCCTAGGGTTTGTGTGTATAGATATATTTGAGGGTGGGGTATAAATTTCTGAAATATTCACCTGTGTGCTTTTTATTTTTGAAAAAATTAGTCGGTTTCAGTAAAGAATATGTTCAACTGACTCCGTTCCATTCGCTAAATATAACCATCTGACAAATTTTATTTCTTCGTCACTACAGCTTACCCAAATATTCAGCTAATATTTACTTTATTTTAGCTTATGCTTTAAGCGCGGATGGTACTACCATTTGGTCTTAACCCTCTGAGCACTGCGTAAAAGGAAAAGTATTACAAAGACTGCCTAATAACTGAAGACGGTGAAGACAACAGTGGCAGGGCTTCTGCTAAGGCTAAATTGTTTGGGGTCCTAAGGACTGCCTTTCAGACACACAAAGCACTGTAATGGCTAGTCAGAAACGGCGAGATTTCTGTGCCATGAAGAGTGTGCAAGCATCTGTGATGAGCTTATGCTCACTGTACTTGGGGTGCTCACTTTCTTTCCGTTTCTGAGATGAGGATTCTAACCTCGCTGTCAACGACATCTTGGAAATAGGTTAATGGAACTCTTCCTGGTAAGGGGGGGGGGGGGAAAACTCAGTGCAAGGGAAGTTACTCTCACCTTGTAGCAGACGACAATAGATTGGGCTACAATGTCGGACACTACAGTTACCAATTTTGTATCTGTTCTTCGCCCAAATTTGAAGGGATCCCCTGGGACCCCATTGACAAAAATTGAAGGGGGCCCTCTGAACTTTTAATGCGTACTATACGCAATTTTTTGCGTAAGCAAAAGCCCTGAGTGGGGAAAGTTTTTTTTTAATTGCTGCTCTCTGGTAAACATTAGACCAAGAAAGCCATACATGTAAAGGAAAAAGTTTGAACCTTGCAATAAAAGTAATGAAAATCACCTTCCCCGTGCTTCCCCAGCAAAGCCAAGATTGTTGCCCATCATGCCCAAAGGGTTAAAATTTATTGACATTAGGCACCTGACACTATGGTTGAAAGTTCTCCACTATCTGCTTATTTTTAATGGCTATTTTATAAAACTGATATCTATGGTATTAATTTATATTCTAAAATTGTATTTGTTTTATGTTAACTTAAGGCACAGAAGCAAAAAGCCTCGGCAAGAAAGGAAATGATGACAGTTCTGAAAAAAGTAAGATTGTTATTTTGTTCTTTGTATTGCCCCTGATCATTGGTAAAAAGTTTGCTGATTAACTCAACAGCCACAGAACGGTATCATGTATGTCTGCTACATATTTAATAATGCAAGCAGTATTTTAGCAGAAAGGAATAAATCCATTTAACAATGAAATTTGATTTCCAGTAGAATTGCGTCCTTTAAAATGCAAACAGGAAGATGTTTAATTGAAGCTTCAAGTTTTTTTCCCTCATTCTTTTAAAAGAAAGATGATGGCATGAAGTACAATACAGTGATAAAAATATATGCATGTGTTGATAATTGATCTATGAAAAACTTGTAACATGTTGCAAATTATACAAGTTTTCATAATGATTGTGTAAAGTGTCTTCATATGTGTGTTGTGTTTTATATGCATGTGTGTTCCTGTATGAAGAGTCGTGCTTACAAAACCAAACAGGCAGCTGTTAGATGTTCTACATTGTTTTCATCTAATATTGCATGCAATTTTATGTATATAAAATGTTTTAGGTGTAGCTGGTACTGAGGAAGGCACTTGATAAATATGTTTTATTATTATCATTTTATCCTTTGTTGGGTCTTCTGTGTCTAACCACGTCAAGAACTTATTTTTGCATGTACAAATAAGTCTTCTGTTCAAAACATTGTCAGTTTTTGTTGTTTTGCAGACTTACAAAATGCTTTCCTTAATTCTTTTGATATTAATAAATCAGTTTAGAAGTATTTTCCACAAACCCTGTTTGGACTGATAATTTCTATAACCTTTGCTGTGCTTGTCTCATAACAGTACTTCAGTCATCCAGTACACTGTAGCTCAACACAATGTCTGTTGCTAGGTTTCACAGCAGTGTGTGCGAGAGTGCCGGCGGTCTGCATTACAATCCCAGAAGACAATGAAGGAAACACCATCAAGAGCTCGGCGGCTGACCAGAGAAATGCTGATCTACTGGAAACGCTTTGAAAAAGTTGAAAAGGAGCACCGCAAACGAGCTGAAAAAGAAGCACAAGAGCAGCGAAAACATGACCTTGAACTAATGGAGGTCAGTCAGAAAGCATTGAAGTAGGCAGGAAAGCTTGAGCAATAACACACGCATAGTAACTTACATACCCTAAAGATAATACCAACTGCAGGGGCATATTGCTTTTTGAAGACTTTTTTTCTTATTGCCAATTAACACCTAAAACTGCAGAGAGAATTTTTTTGTTTGTTTTGTAAACTGTTGGTAAAGTATGAGGACTCAAGTCAATTTGGTGAGCAGACTTACAGTATGACTGAGCAAAGTATGTTTGAGAAATGATACAGAACATGTCAACTGTCACATGTACAAACATACAGAGCTTTGCTGTGCCATTGCAGACCTGTTGGGGAGAGGGGGGTTCCAGCTGATGTGCATATTTCAATGTGTTGCTGAATAGGCAGCTATTTTCCACTTTCCACAACTGTCACTTATCACTGAATTGTTAAGCAAAGAAATGATGTAAAAGAGTATGAATGTTTCTGAGAAGAACATTAACTTTTATTATTCAAGTTTCTTCTTGCCTTAGAACATGACAACATTAATACCACTTGAAACTTCATTATCCATTACTGACATTTTAGGGCTCTGCAGTGACAAGAAAGCTAGGTCACTCTCTGTTTACTCTCAGCCTGTCAGTTTCCATACAGTAATAATCCCAGCCTAATTCCCAGGTTGAAGAAGAGCTTATAAAACGAATGTGAAAATAAGCTTATTCGCCTTTGTAGTTTACTTTTATACATTCAAAGCCTGACAGAAGTATTTATTGATATGCAAATATGGTTGTATATATGTTAACAATATACTTCAATGCTGAAAGGTTGCCAATTTCTCTTTTATAAAGCACAATGAGTTACTTTGGCATGCAGCAGCACAAACGAAAACTACATTTAAATAATATTTCAGTATACTGTAATTGTGTGTATTTGGGGAGGGGAGGGGGATATATATATAGTTATACATAGGACACTGGGATTCTTTGTCACTGCAGACATGACTCTTGCTAAACAAGTCACAGCTGTATGCCTATTATGAGCTACGCAAGATCAGCGCCATCCATCACATTCTGTCTATGTGCGCTACCAACACTCTTGTCAGTGCGTTTGTTCTATCCAAGCTTGATTACTGCAACTTCTTGCTTGCTGGCTGTCCTGAATACTTTCTTCACAAATTCCAGAAAGTACAAAACTCTGGTGCTTAGAGCTAGGAAACCAGACCACTCCACCCTGTCTGTTGTTTTCTGGACTGGCTTTCCATCTGTTCTCACATCCAGTACAAACTGTCTGTTCATTGTTTTAATTTCTTTGCCGGCTCTCGCCCTGATTATTTCTCTGAACAGCTCTTCCCTTATGTCCTAGCTAGACAACTCCGGTTCTCATCTGATGATCATCTTTTTACTCTTATAGTCACCAGAACAACAACATATGACCACAGGATTTTGAGTTATTGTGCAGCAAAACAACGGAACTCTCTTCCTTCCAATATCCGCCACCTCCTCACTATTGAATCCTTTAAAACTGCACTGAACACACACCTTTTCCGTAAACATTACACCTAACAGTCTTTCCCATAATGCTAGTTCAGTTTTACACCTTTTTGCAATATCATGTTTCTCTCAGTTCTTGCTCTCTTGTTATTTGATTCCTCTTTGTGTTTTCTCTATTTGATTTTATTCTTCGTTAGTACTGTTGTTTATTCTTTAATAGTTCATATGTTATTTGTTTTCCTGTCGCTCATATGCTGTCCATGTTTTGTTCTTGGGCAGACTGGTAGTGCAACGGTTAGCGCCTGTCACCAATACAGTGAAAATTGGCTGTCCTGGGTTCAACTCTCACCTCAGGCGTGCTGTTATTTCTCTGTGTATGGCATCTGTTTACAGGGCTGGCTGGTTTGCTGTGATATAGCCTTAATAGCTGGCTTAATTCCTCCCTCTCCCCCCCCCCCCCCAGTTTTTCCTTCTTGTTCTTAAGCGCTAAGAGCATACTCCTTAGGAGTGAGTATGCAATGTATGAAATTTGCATTATTATTATTGAACAGATGTTTAATGATTAGATGTGACTTTTTACAGGCTCGAAGGCAACAGAGGAAACTGAACTTCCTCATCACTCAGACAGAGCTGTATGCTCACTTCATGGCACGCAAAATGACTGGAGAGTCTGATGCTAGACGAGACTCCATTCTTAGCCAGCTGAATGATGACCATGGCGGGGGTTCATCTCATCGTCAAGTTGATGGGGGTGTTCTGGTTGATGTTGCTGGTGACACTTACAGTAAGTTGAATGTTAGGGAGTTTTCTTTAGTTGCTAGATTTACTGATTGGGTTTTCTTCTTTGACTTTACCCAATGACCATAGGAGTTACTTTACCACCTGTGGTTTTATTATGAGGTCCTTTTTTTTCACATACATTATGTCTGTTATGACTATTTCTCCTACTCAGTTTGTATTCGTGACAACTTTTTTGCAAAAGTTGCATGTTGAAAAAAAAATTAAGTACATTTTCTGGATTCTAGCCTACTGTACAACAGTAAGACATGACCACTGGTATAAATGACACCACAATCTCTACACCTCTCTTCCACAGTGAAAGTTAAAGACAACATGGTGATAGGGAGGCAATATTTGTCAATTTAAGAAAATTTACAGTGGAAAATCTTACATTTCATGATGTGTTTTGTAGAAAAAAATTGTGAAAACGGATGCTTTTAAATTTTAAAACACATGATTTTGTTCCTTCTCTAGACCCAGAGGAAATGAAAAAGCTGGCTTTGAAAAATGCAGAGACAGCTTACAAAACACACCAGGCAAAGGTAAGGTTATATTGTTGAAGTTTCATATAATATAATGAAAAAAAATTGTGACCTTACCTTTCTGGTTGTAACTTTTTCCATTCAAAAAAGAGAGCATTCTGTGTCTTAATTTATAAGGAAATCTGCTTTTTTAATTAATTTTTTTTTTTTTAAGTTCTGACAAAAACAAAAATTGTGTAAAACATGCTAATTTTAGACCAGTAGTTCTTTTGTGCTTACATTTTAAGAAAAATAGAATGCTGAAAATTGTTTGCCCTTGTTTTTTATTTAGTAGCTTTTAACAGTTGCAACTCAAAGCAGCGACAACAAAAACAAAGGTGACTGAAATGTTATTTGCCATGTTTAGGGCTTTGCGTAATACATGGTGCCATTATCTGGCTTTTTGGTTGTATTTCGAAAGAAATATGTCCATTAATTTTTTTTTTTTTGGTGCTTTTATGTTATTGTTTATCCTTTTTTCAGAGGCAGGCTTTTGATAGAGAGTGCTCAGGGCCAGGAACTAAAATAATTGCAGAATCTTGTAAGTGATGTTTTTAAAAATCTTGGTTAGTAATCTCGATCTTCAGGGACTGCGTGAAATAATCGAAAGACCATACTGAATGGTTTGTGGATTGTTTTTGTTTTTATTTTTTTCTCGTTGTTGCTTTTACATTCAGTGTGGTCTTAAAAACTATTTTTGTATGTCTTACAGCTGGGTTGTGCAGTATTGATGAGTGAGAAGTGTATGAGTGTTGCTCACAGTGTGGGAGTGACATGTATTTGTGTGCATTACAGTAGACTCTGGCCTGTCAGATCCATCAATCACAGATGTAGAACAACCACAGCCTGGCATTTTTGAAGGCAAGCTCAAAGGTTATCAGTTGAAGGTAAGTATAGGACAGAAACCATCTTTATTCAAATTTTACTTCACTATTGCTCTCACCTTCAAAAAAAAAAATTACCTACAAAAAAAATTTCTTACAAATGTAATCTTTAGGTGGTAAATGAGGAAGAAGCTGTTGATTGTGTAGTCATGTTTTAGATAATTATGTAAGTTTAATTATTTATGCTTAACCTTGTGTTACATGATAATTAAGAATAGTAAAGCTACATCCACAAAGGTTTTGTGATCAATCAGGGAATGAATTGGTTGGCCAACTTGTATAACCAAGGCATCAATGGAATCTTGGCAGATGAAATGGGCCTTGGCAAAACCGTCCAAAGCATAGCATTTCTTGCTCATCTGGCTGAGGTTTGTTGACATAAATATTCATAGAACATTATCTTCTTGTATTTGTTTAACTCAAAAGTTATACCCCTCTGCTCCCAAAGAAGTAGTGAACAAACAAAATGTACCATGTTTAAGAGTTCTTATTACCATGTGAGTTGGGTTTTTTTTCTCTTTCTGTGTTCAAAAATTGTTGAATATTGCCAGATTATGAAATACACTGGCAAAGAAAACAAAGCATACTTATCAAATATCAAAGCCACTGGTGTAATATAACAAGCAAAAGGGGACAAAGTACAGTTGTGCCTCAGTATCTGCTGATTCAATGTCTGTGGTTTACCTTGACCCAAAAAGGGAATTGGAACATAAAAGAAGTAAATTGTGCATAAGTTTCAAAATCCATGCCAAGCAAAAAAGTCATAACATGGTGAAATCCAGCCCCTAAACACACCCAGTCCTTGATTCATCGTTTTTTGTTCTCCTCCCACCAACCACCACCACCAGTTCCCTGACTTCTTAGCAGAACTTGTCTGAATTTTTGTTTTTAGCCTGCTTGCAAGTGTTGTAATATTTATATAGCATTCCAATTATAAGCAGTTACATGTAACGACTGCTGACCTTAAAACATATTACCCACATATCTATATATCTGTTAACTGAATATTTAGCATAATCCAAATTATTGCTTTGTGTGCATATTCTTATTTGATATTAATTTATATTTATGTTTCTTCTATTTATTGCCTACCAGGCTCAGGGCATTTGGGGTCCGTTCTTAGTGATTGCTCCAGCCTCAACCCTCCATAACTGGCAGCAAGAGGTCTCCAGGTTTGTTCCAAACTTTAAGGTCAGCATTCCATGTTTCTTCTTTCCTTTATAAGAGACCTTTAAGATGTGGATGTGCCAGCTACATTTGTTTTCAGATCTGTGGGGCAATATGATAACTGAAGCATTTCAGATCGTTCTTAACTGATCTGCTAAAAATCTTCTCGAGTAATTTTTACAGTAATCTAGGAAACAGGACCAGCTTTTGTTACAGCTTTTGTCACATCCAATCGTTTAACATTTGTTCAATAATAATAATGCAGATTTCATACATTGCATACTCACTCCTAAGGAGTATGCTCTTAGCGCTTAATAATTTATGAAGAGTATGTTGGCCATTGTTGGAAGGCAAAACCCTGGAATTCTCAATGTTCACATAAATGTCTTATAAAGCTCTTACATTTTTGCTTTTATTTTGTAGGTGGTTCCCTATTGGGGTAATGCCCAAGACCGCAAGATTCTGCGCAAGTTTTGGGACTCAAAGTCACTGCACACAGAAAGTGCATCCTTTCATGTGGTGATAACATCCTACCAGCTGGTAATTCAAGATGTCAAGTATTTTCAGCGCATTAAGTGGCAGTACATGGTGTTAGATGAGGCCCAAGCCATTAAAAGCACGTCCAGGTATGTCATGGTTGCAAGCATGGTTATATCTTTACATTACCACACTTTTGAACAAATGATGTAAGTACAACTAAAATGAGAAACAAAGTATAAAAAAAAACCAAGCAAGTAAGACAGTGAGGAAAGTCTAATTTATTTTTTCTAACCAAATAGTGCTCCTCAAACAAGTATAACAATAGAAATATAATAACCATTGGACCTAATGACCTTAGGAAAAGAAAGAGGATTATCCAAAATATATAACTATATATTTGACTCACTGTCTGTCATCAACTAGTTTATTTTAAAATGATTGTTGAGAAATTTTCGTCAGACGTCCAGAACAGACTTGAGAACAATGATGTGTGAGCACATGCAGAAGTAAAGTTAAGTCCGCGGGTGAAAAAAATGTTCTTTTTTCAACGAACTTAAAGCGAACATTTTGAAACTTTTTTTTTTTTTTTTTTTGATCGGTTCCCTTGAAGCTTTGACTAAAGAAGTTCGACTTAAGTAGAAAAAGGTTTTTAATCGTTTTCTTGTAAACTTTCTGAGTAAATCAGTTCAGTCTAGGCAAATAAATAAGAAAACAATACAAAATTCTTTAAATATAGTCAGCAAATGAATAAATATAAATAAATATTTTATTAGAGAAAATTGTTCAGTTTTAAAATGTACTTAATGTAAATCTTGTATTTTGTTCTTTTCTAACTGTTATCAAAAAAAGTAAACATATTTCAGAGCTTGGAATTGAGCTTGTTTAGCGAGGACAAGACAGTTGACAGTTTACTTTTAAATGTTCTTGGCTGTTCTGGAGACAAAAACGAATGAAGATGGTTATATCAGTAAAGAAAAAAGAATCCTGTGTATCTGATTAGTTTTATCAACATTGAATTTTTTTTTTTTAAAGATTAATATAGTATTTTGCACTGTATTCCATTATGGATCTACAATAATGATATATATGCATAAAGAGAGATTGAAAGATTGCTAAAAACTTTTTTCTGATGATTCCTATTTTACTTAAACCTAGTTTTTCCTGATGTGATCTGTAGTGAAATTCTACAATAAACAATGAAACATTGTTATTGTCTCGTTTGATTTTACTAGTGATTAAGAATCTGGTCATTTTTTCGGTTTGAAGTATATTCTGTAATCTATATTACATTTTGTGCTTACTTTAAAATGTACAATGTACCTGATTGGTAAATGTATACATACCTTCACATAATCTTTTTTCTTTTCTTTTTTCTTTTTTTTTTTTTTTTTTTTTTTTTTTTTTTTCTTTTTTTTTTTTAAAAGTGTGAGATGGAAGATTTTGCTGGGATTTAACTGCCGTAACCGACTGTTGCTGACTGGCACCCCTATACAGAATAGCATGGCAGAGGTATGTAGTGAATCATTATTTTTCTAATAGCCAACCAAGTATAAGGGGGTGTAGGGAAAGCACACTGGAGGGTAAACAATTTTCAGATTCGGAGTACTTTAAATCTTGTGTGCATGACTCATGAATTATCTAATGTTTGCTTAATTTCAGCACCAGGTAACTTGTTTCTTTCAAGCAGTTCTGTTCCATTTTGTTGGAAAACTTCCCGTATAGTGTCAGTGCTGAAGAAAAGACCATGCAGTTTTATTAGATTTTATTCAGGACTTGTTAGACCCTCTAAAGTTTGCCCATGGAATTTTTATGATGTACCTAAATAAATAGGTTGAACTGATTTTTGTTGTGCAAACATTTACACTAAGAAACATCTCTTTTCAAAAGCTGTGGGCACTTCTCCATTTTATCATGCCAACCTTGTTTGATTCGCATGATGAATTCAACGAGTGGTTCTCCAAGGACATAGAGAGTCATGCAGAAAAACAATCAGGCATTGATGCAGGTAAGTACATAACTATCTCATGTGAATAGTAACAGTGATTGTTTATATAGTGCTATGTCCCAGAAACCAGATTCAAATCACTTTATATATATATAAATATGCACACACAAAATGTAAAAGACACATATAGGATGGAAGAAACCACTGACGACCTGCTCTGTAAATAGGTTTATCAAAGATGTGGTATGAACTCATGACACTTGGTTTTCGCAGTCATGGTGACAGGTGCTTTGGCCTCTGCACAGCCAACCACCTCAAGTAATAGATGAATTAGGGTAAAGACTTAGTGTTAAGTAACAGAATTTTCAGAGGGAGGAAAACAGAGGACTATTTGTAATACATGTAGTGAAAAAGGTTTTTTATTATTTATTACACTTCTGTATTTTTTATATTTTAGCTGGGAAAGGCAAGTAGGTGCAGTACTTGTGTACCTTGAATATCTGGAGTGCGGCCATGGATTGACGTCTCTATAAAGTGAAGAATAAAACACATAATGTTCTTTTCCAAACAGATCAGTTGTCTCGACTTCACATGATCCTGAAACCCTTTATGTTGAGGCGTGTCAAGAAAGATGTGGAAAACGAGCTTTCAGACAAGGTCAGTTGGCCTTAGATGATCTAAAAAGTACTGTCTCTCCCCAATATGCATAGCAGCCAGTCTGTATCAGGATTAACTGTGGCCTAAAGATTTAGCTTTATTTTGCTCTTTTAATTTAAAAAAACAACCATAGTATTTAGATGTCTGATTGTCTTTTTTAAAGAATGCTTGTTATAGTTTCTGAATAGAGTGTAAATCTGTGACAACCACACAGAATAAATTTACATATGGGTAGCTAGGGGCATGAGAATCTGCCATAGGGTATGAGTTAATTAGGTCTATCTGTAAACTTAAGTGACATCACGTCAAAGTGCTCATGGTTTATTTTTGTAAAATGGAAAATTTGCTATCTTATCTGAATATTTGGTTTCTTGTTTTTCAGATTGAGATAATGGTAAATTGTCCTCTTACAAAAAGGCAGAGGCAACTGTATGCAGCAATCAAGCAAAAAATCTCTATTGAGGACCTCTTGCAGTCAACAACATCAGCAAGTTCTCAAGCACAGTCCACGACATCCAGCCTGATGAATCTTGTCATGCAGTTTAGAAAAGTAATGTCTAGTTCGCTTTTTGGTGGAGGGGTATAGACAGAAATATACGAGAAGTTTTGAAAATGGCACAAGTTTTTTATTTATATATTGAATATTTTTTTGTCAGTTTACAGTTCTTATACAGAGAAAGAAACCAACCATTTGCTGCAAATAAAAAATGGGTTAATCATCATGAATTTTTTTTTTAATGTGACTAGGTATGCAACCATCCAGAGTTGTTCGAGAGAAAAGAGCCCAGAACCCCATTTTACATGTGTTTGGAAGATTACAATCTTCCTAAATATTTATATAGGGAAGGTATGTATTTTACTTTACCTCAAGAAAGTTGAATTATTTTCTAAGAATTGTTTTCACTGGGTAAGCAGATAGACTTGTGGCTAGAGCAATAATGTTTACACTAGCTGCTGTAATAACTTTTTGATGCAGTATACTTCTCCAACTGTGACCCAGATGTAGAATTAATGCCAGACTGCGTAAAGGGGTTTGGGAGGTAATGCAGCTAGAGAAAAGGGGGCACACAAATCTGCTTCAAAATGTGGGATCTCTAATACCTCACTTCCCAGCAACTTTAAAAACTATAAGATAAGAGATTTCATTTACTTTTCCAATTGTTTTATTGAGAGTACTTTCCAGCTAACTGTGAAAAACTTGCTTTTTTTATGCTACATTTCATTTGTTGTTTCCTAAAATACATGGGGTGGTGCAACAGTTATTGCCTTTCACCAATACAGTAAGGATTGGCTGTCCTGGGTTCAGCTCTCGTCTTGGCACACAGTTCTTTCTCTGCATGTAGCATCTGTTTACGGGACTGGCTGCCTTGCTGTGATTTAACCTTAGTTGCTGGTTCAGGGTAAAATACCTTTCTCCCATCCCCGCTTTCTAAAATACATGGCAGACAGAAGAGAAAGGGTAGGAGCAATGATAGAGAGAAACATATTTTTGACAAACAGCATGATCATGTGGAGAAAAAATGTGCAAACAGGAAAAATTACCAAGATTACATATTGTGTTCAACATGTAGTCATGCTGTATGAAAATGCCTTCATAACAGCAACAGTGTTGGTCCTTTCAGTGTTAGTGCAACGTTTTATGACAGAGATCTTGTTTTAAATTGTGTTTTGTTTTGTTTGTTTGGTTTTTAAATCAGGTTTGCTTGAGATGAATTTAATGGGGAAGGACCATCTGGCCTTAAATAGGTTTTATATTCACTCACCGCATAATGTACATGCATCTTTGCAATGCTTTAGAGGTAAGAAACACTTTTTCTTCTTTCTTCTGGATAAATATCATGTTTGCAGAAAGTTGCCGTTACTACAATTTTTTATGATTATATAGTTTGTGTACAGTTAAAAGATACCTCCTGTTTCTATCATCACTTTAAAGAATATTTTGTGAGAACCTCTTTTTATCGAAGGCATCTCTGTTTTGAAAATTTTTTTATTCCATAGTAATAGAATGTTTTATAGAAAAGGTCAGAATTTAAATATTCCTAGATCAATTGATTATAAAATCCAATCTTTTAGAATTGTATTTTATGCTGCAGGTTCATATGTAAATAGCTGTTTCTCATTTCTGCGTCTCATCAACATGTCACCTCAGGAATTCCATGCCTACATGTTTAGTGGCCTTCTAGTCAGGTTTGTATATTGTGCCCTATGAGTCCAGTTTGTAATACATTACCTAGACATATTTTTTTTATCTTGGTTGCAATTAGGAGATGGGGGGGTGGGATCTTAGAAAAAATTTACTGTTTCTTATTGGTACTTAACATTGTTAGATGCTGCATTAGTGATTAGTGTGCTGTACCCAAATAGCCGTCTCCCTCGTCACTCTACCTGCTCTGTGCATTAATGTTTTGCCTCATCAGTCCTGGAACTATCACTCTAGCTGTATCCATTTTTTGAAAGCATAGCTATGCATAGTACCATTCTGCGACTTTAGTTGTGAAGCTTGCGTAAGTCGTTCCTCTCACACAACATAGGAAACTCAAGAAAAAGTGTCTTGTCTCTGTAGTGTCCAGACACCGCAGATGTTGCAGTATCCCAAAGGCTGTAGTTACAAAGCAGTGGTAAAGACACCCTAGGGTATAGTAACATAAAGCAAGGTCTACACATTGCTTTGCATCTTAATGACAAGAACCATGTTCCCCTACTTTGCTCCAGGGCATCGTTTTACCTCATTTTAAAAAAACATACCCTGGTATGTTGAGTTCAGTGAAAATGACTGCTCCTATATTCCTCACTGTTGAAGGCCATTGTTGCATCTGCAAAACCTAGCTTTATGGATGCAGCCAACAAACCTGGACATTGTAGATTCTGTACCATATATTATGTAAATTTTCATTGGTGTTGTGTTCCATAATGGGCACACCTCTACTGTTGTTTTCTTCCACTTAATTCATCAGCCGCCTTTCTATTGTCTTCGGAACATGGTCATAACAATCAAGTACTTGTTTGCATTGAATTTACATTACCAAGCATTTTTATTCACATTTCATTACATATTCTGCAGTATTACATCATTTTCATTGCACATAGGTACCAGTGGCTGTGTCACAACCTGACCACTTGGATTTGCAAGAGTTTTTCCAACTCAACACAGACGATCTGTCTGGATTTTCAATTATTATTCCAGTAGTTAACAAATGAACACTTTTTATGAACTTTCTGTCAAAGATTTTAGTTTTTAAAAATCAAATTATTGTTAAAAAGATAATTATGATTTTTTTGTTATCACTGACCTACAGATACTCACCGGCAGGCTGGACATACATGATAATTACTTTATGTGTAAAGTGCAGATAATCTGCTTTAAGTTGATAGCTGACAGGAGCATTCTTTACTTCTGAAACGTTGTCATTGTCTGGCACCATTATTTCACTTTCTGGTAGAACGTCAGTTTCATATTATTGACTAATTTAATCAGTGGTTTAAAGTTTTCTTTATGGAGTGCAGAAAGTTGTTGGGTGGGTCTGATGTTGCTAACATTTTGTTCTCCTCAGGTGGCTCGGATTGTTCCTTGCTTCAAAAGCTGCTTATAGGATACACCATGCTCACGACTGGTTTCCAGGCTTCTTCGCTGCTAAAGAGTGCCTCTTACTGGCCCCACTGAGTGTGACTTCTCCTGAAAACTTATCATCTAGCCCCAACCTCAGTGCCCTAGTGTTCTCAAGTCTTACTGGAACAGTATACACCCATACCACTCACACCATCCACTATATTCCAGAGACCCTTGCACACCGACATTCACGTCTCCGACACCTGCGACAAGCTAAAAAATCTCCACTCAGCCCACCCACGTCTCCTACCAAGGTACAGAGAAAGAAAATAAAATCTTTATTTCTATAGGAAGTTATTGATTTTGAGGAAAAAATTTTCCATCAGTTTATCACTGTGTCATGGTGGTGATTAGACACCTTGGTTGCATCTCTGCAGAAAATTACATGGTGCCATAAAACAGCAACCTTTTAACATGAAATATTCTTTAGGCTATCTTAAAATTTTAATGCAGAAACATTTGAAAGTAGAATGGAGGCGGTGGTATATGTTGTTACAATTTTGTGTTGTGTCTTAACTGGCCTCTGTTTGTATGATTTATGGTGGCTTTTCTGTAGGTACATTCTCCAATTAAAAGTCCCACTCTAGAAGAAATGATTCATGGTGTACATCCTCACAAATGGCGACCTTCGCGTATGGTCAGATGCCAGCCCACTCCTATCCCATTGTTGGTGTATACACTTCTTCCCAGGGTAAGTTATGTTTATTTAGGTGGAAATTAGACTGTTCACTGTTGACATTCTGTGCACATGTACAGGGTGCTGTGCTCACCATATAGCGTTTCTGTGTGCATGTCAAATGATCAGGTTGCTAGAATGAAGCATATGTGTGAGAAAGGATCACAGAATAAGGGATCATGTAACTCTTCAGGGTTTTGTGATTGATTGATACCCTACAGACACATACCCCTCTTCCCATTATTTTATCTGGGGTCTAAAATCCTCTTTACATTTTTATAGATGTGAAACACTGAATTTCCTATGAAAGTGTAATTAACTGCCATTATCCAGTCTGATAATTTAGACTACTGATTTCTGCACAAGCTGGTTGCAAGATGTGGATTCTACAGATTGAAGACTGCTCTTCATCTCCCTCATGGAACAAAAAGATCAACAACTTCAAACAGTGTTGTTGCCATCCTTGTGGGCCCTAGAAACCTCTTCTCACAATAGTGAAGCAGCAGAGGTTGGTTTGGTGTGGATAAAGGAAGAACTGGTTGGCAAACATGGACTGGACTGGTCATTCCATGCAGGAGCTGCTCACTGCCTCAGAAGACAAGCCTTGTCAGCTGCAATATCTAATGTGGTACCCCATCCTCCACCCCACTCTCCCTTACAACCAGTGCTGGCGGGTCAGCTTAACAAGTAGTCAAATGATTATCAGCCAGGGGAGTAAAGATGAGAAGGAGGAACCAAAGAAACTAGTCTTTTAAAAAAAACTCATTTAACTGCTTATTATTTGAAATTGTAACATTGAAATAATACTTATTTACTAAGGAATGAATATATTACAAAAATTTCTTTAGAATATGCAAACTTTAGAATGAAGCATATTTATATAGCACTGCTCCCAGCCAGGCTCGAAGGGCTGTACCTACAAGCTGTTCATGTTCACTTGATTCAGGTGGATCAGATCACCGTATTGCCATAGCAACCATTGTTTTTTGAAGATCAAAACTATCAAATCATGGAAGACTTCAGGAAGAAAACTGTCACAAGAAGCAGGGAATCTCATCTAGAATATCCACAATCATCATCAGAAGCAGCAAACTTGATGATAAAGATGATATCAATACCACGAGGAGCAGAGACCGAAGATTAAATGATGAACCATAGGCCAGATATTCAAATGGAGACTCTGCAGCATTTGAAAATGCAAATTGAAGCAAGTAAATCAGCTGAACATTGAGAAAATCTGCTATAAATGAGAAAACTTATCCAGGAACAGATCTGTAAGCCCATACAGAGTTCTCGCTTACAGAAATAAAGGGCACACATGGACTTCTGAGCAGTCAGCACTATCTTGCATTTCCTTTATCAAAAAAATGTGTCTAGAATTCGGGTGAATCTATACATAGATCCCAGAGAATGTTTTATCATTTCTGTACCTATACTGGGAGTGTTGGACTACATGTGACACTGGTTATTCTCGATCTTTCCACTGTGTGCTTTTTTATTGTTATTAACAGATCCTGGTCTGAAAGCCAAATATGTTTGCAGTATCAGAAGACAAGCATATAGTGGTGTAGCAGTATTCATAGCGTGGCCTGTTGTATTTCAGGTGATGTGCAAAGCTCACAGTATTTACTGTGCAGACCGAAGTGCTGAATGGAGCAAGATGCGCATGAGCTTATGTGGCACTTTAGAAGCAAGACAGTCTCTTTTGTTCGGCACACCTGAATTATGGCAAGAACACCGCTGGACTGCTGCCCGATTTCACAACAGTCCTCCAGCAGGAATATCTGCTGTACATCCACACTTTGGCTGGCATGCAGTTCAGATACCTGGTGAGTATCAAGCAGCCTCTCTTCTACATCTCTTTCTTGAGGGAAGCAAATAAATCCACCCTTAACTCCCTTCATTCTTTGCCTTTACATCAGGTTCTAGTAATCTCACAAGATTATTTTGTAACCCAAAGCTAATATAGCATATATAGCTTTTGTAAACTATCTGCAGTTTTATTTTTTTAATACATAAGTTTTTTGAAAAAAACAGACGAACAGTTGGCGTCAGTTATCAGTATTAGAGTTGAAAAACATGGGTAATGCAAAATATGAGCCCCTGAGTATGGAAATTAGATGGTCTCCCTTAGGTCAGTAAAGAGGCTAAAATATAATAGTGAACATGAAGTGAATCCTCTCGTTGCCATAAGGTCAAGAAAGTTGCATAAAAGATTAATCTGGTGAATCTGTAAAAAAAAAAAAAAAAAGCACTCAGACCCTAAACTGATTAGAACACAAACAGGTAGATTTGACCAAGTCGATTACACCACATACGACTCAATTCGACTATGGGAGTGCAGAAGTTACTGGTCATATAATGACACTTTCGTTGCTTGTTTTATGTAAACAAAACCACAATTCTCAATGCAAATTAGTCATGCGATATAATTAGGCCAGTCACCATTATTATAAAAAAAATGGACAATGTTCAAAGTTGTGTGGCTTATAGATACATATCTGACAAACATTTCTTGCTTGGACGCAGTAGACAGTAGTCGGCGTGCAGCATGGTATGGCTCATAACGACAAAGCGGGCCAGTTTGATGCTACTTTGTAAAACAGCATATCTTAAGTTGGCGTGACTGTGTTAAACAGAGGCCTTCATGCAATGTATTGTGCAAGCCTTAACAAAATCCTGGGTATGTTGCGCTACACGCAGATGGAAGCTAGGCTTAAATACATTGTTTTATCAAGAAAAAAAGTACTTCTTTGGAGCAGGGACACCGCCGTGAAAAGACGGCGTTCACGGGTCAACCTAGGACAATAAATGAAAGTGCATCAAAAGCCACTCATTTTGTCAAATTATAACATGAATTATTCAAGATTGTTTATTTATGAGGTGGTAAAATCGCTCAAAGCTGTGGTCGATTTGAAAGGATTAATGTAGCGAATGGTAACTAGTCATCTCTAGGTTGTTCCGTGAATAGTTTATCATTTGTACACTGACGATGCCGAGTAGACAAACGAGATAGATGCAACGCGAGAGTCAGATCAGCTACCCTTCTAACTGTTCAGGAGGGGAGTTCGTGTTTTCCCGTCTCCGACTTTCATTTCTTCCACTTTTTTCTGGTAGGGGGAGGAAAAAAGAAAAGAAATGAGCAGTACTTGATCACGGCATATGTTTTGGAACATAGAACTCATGCCAGATATTGAACGACATAAGCTTGGTTCAAGTGCTGTGCACACTGCTGGCTGGCTGGTGTCACGATCTTAGTGAACCGACAGCGACATTATCCTCTCGATGTTGCGCCACACACACACACGAGAGCGACCTCAATCTTGTCATTTTCTCAAATGACTACTTCAAATAGATTAACTGTGACTGGTTTAATTGAAGCTGCTGTCATCTATTGGGTAAGTGGAGTTGTTGTGAATAATTGAGCAAAGAAAACACTCGGTTGAGGTCAAGGTTTGGTAGTTGGCAACTGCGTTGGGTTTGCGCTTGAGTAGAACAGGCCAGTGGAAGAACCTCATGGGAATAATATAGTTGCTGGACGGCAACAGAACATTTATGTCGTATACTGGGTCACTATAGCTTAGATATTTAATTTTTTTCTTTTTTACTGGCGAAGACCTAGTTTAAGTTTTCTCCTGCACCTTCGGGGACGTTTTGGGCAGGAAAGAAATCCACAACCCTCAGTGTCTATGCAAGCTGTTAGCTCAAGTTGCAGGCCTGAGTGGGTCGTGCTCTGTGGAGCTGTGTAATCACTGGGGACAGAAGCAGTGAGTGTGGGGTTGGAGTTGGGGGAAGCTGCTGACCAGGTGCCTGGCACTTGGGCGTGCTTCCCTTTCTTCCCTCCAGGGTCGATGTTTAATTTGTCCCGCACTCCTGCCGATGGCACTTTCCATCGTCCAGCCTACCCGCTCGCTCGCTCTGACATGTTGCTTTGCTTCGCCAACTTCTTGAGCCTCCTATCCCGCTCGCGCTTAGCCCTTTGCAGCTACCCTCTGCGCCGCCGCCGCACTTTACCCTCTAAAATACGGCCAGTGCTTGCAACTAGTTTGCAACAGACAAGGGTTACACTCTGGGTGACCAATTTCTGAGGCCCCAGTTTATGTATTATTCGTAATCGGTTTGACTTTCAAGCACAGTATTTCTCATAAGTTGCTTACTTTAAAAGGGAATAGTTTCATTTGTCATTAGCTCACCACTGATGTAATCAAATTTCTAGTCAGTGCTTTTGTGTTCTCAAGGATTGGCTGTTGTAATTCTCTTGTCTTGTAGCTGGCATTTCCAGGTATCCAAGAAAAAAACTGCCTGTCTCATCTGTAGATAATCTCTGAACATATATTTTCACTTACTGATGGTTACAGACCATAGAGCCTTAAACTGTCCGCACTTACTGTTTCTGGCGCTGGCTCTCAGTATCGTTCAGCTCACTGACACTATACTATCGCAGGACTGCTTCATTTTTCTTTTGAAGCCATGCCTCCTTTTTTTAAAATAAGTACGTATAAGCTTTTTCTTACCAGGCCACATCAATTTGAAACAAAGTACCTATATCTAGGTCACTCAGAAACTTTAACCTTTAAATCATAATTTTCTTAAAAATCACTGAATTCACCAAAGCATGTCTTGAATATGTGCTTATATGGTAGAGTGTATGTGAGACAGAAACCATATGCAGGTTTAGGTCTCTGATGTTGCTTCCTTATACTTGTGAAGAAATGAAGATATCTTTTATAAGGCTGCAATGTAAATATATTTAACAGATTGATATCCCCAACCATTGATTTTTTTATACAGTTTCTTTTATCTGTGATTTTTATGTAGCAAAAGAAATGGAAATAATAAATTGTACTATATTGAGAATTATGATCTTTGATATTAAGTCATATCTTACCAGTATTATATATCTAAGCAGGTTAGTTGGTTTGGAGGATTAGTTGTTGTTGGTTTTTTTTTTTTGCTTGTAAAGGCCCGGTTAGTATTCCTCCATATCTGAATGCTAACACTTTTTTTATTGTCGGCATGCTGACAACATGCATACACATAAATGTATGGATGAGAGCCTGGTTGTCTTGAAGACAATAGATGGGTAATTTAGGAGAGGAGCAGAGGTGAGGGTGGATGCAAGGTCGGTGTAACTTTCAAGGTATCTGTGTCAGCACAACCTGGGGCATCATTTCAGCAGCATAGGGGCTAGATAGTTGGAGCCTGCAATTTTAACCACCAAAAAATAGTTGAAGGGGGTTGGGGGTTAGGGGATGGGGATGAAGAATGTTTCAAGGAAGTGGGGGCTCTTGAAGAAGCTAGGTGCTTTTTTCCACAGATTTTATGAGCAGATAAAATTACAGGGGAAACTAGCAAAAAAGTGTTATCTCTGCCAAAAATTGGAGGTGAACCTTTCCCACCCATTAATGTCTGATTCTTTCATCTTTGCCAATGTTCATTTCTGTTAAAGAAATTCTTGCCCTTCAGGTTCCTTTGAGTGCTAAGGTCATGTAGACCTGTTTTGCACTAACTTTACATGCCTTTTTTTTTTCTTTTTTGCTTTGTTTTAATGCATTTTTCTCCTAATTATTGGTGACTTGGACATGTATATGACTTTAATTTCTGTTATATAATTTGTGCATGTACAGTCACATGTAAACACAGAGAAGGGAGAAAATCATTGTAGGTAACTGACCTTTTATATATGTTAGAGAAAGAAAGGATGGTCACTAACATTACTTTCACTCTCTCTTAAATAGATATTTCTTGGTACAGCAATTTTAATGTGCCATTTGGGTTTCTTTATGTTCTTATGTATCTGCATTGTGGAATTTTCAGGATTTTTATTAGCATTTTTCTTAAATATTAATTCACAAAATAGAAGGGGGCAAAATGTATTTTTTTTTAAAAATGTAACGCTTTTTCTTTTTTTGTAAGGTTTAATACAGATGACAAAAGAGTGTGTTCAAGTTTCAAGAATTAATGAAAACCTGCAAAAAAATAATACAGCCAGAGTAAAACAAAACAGCTGATATAGTATTAATCATCATTAAGTGTCAACACAGTCATAATAATGCCACGTATCACAAATGTAGATGCAGAGTGGGAATTAGTATTTTACTTTTATTATCATTTTCTCTATCTCACTTAAGCTAACCAGTGAAAGTTTCTAGTTAGGAGCATTTTTGATACATGAGATAGTTCTGCTGTTGAGATTTTGTCTTTTTGTGTGTGTGCACATTAACAGACAAGGAGTCCCTGGTAAGCGATGCCGGCAAACTTTACATCTTGGACTCCCTTTTGCAAAGGCTTAAAGATGAGGGTCATCGGGTTCTTATCTACTCACAAATGACACGCATGATAGACTTGCTGGAGGTAAGGAGAATAACTTACTATTTTGTATGTATAGATACAAGGCATCTTTTTGAAACACGATATATAGTTAGAATAGCTTTGGTATTCAGCATCTTTTGAGATCAAAGATCTAAGATTGTGTGTGCAGAGACTGCAGCGGCAGAAACCTCATGTACTCAAATTCTTTCTGCCATTTTTAATTCAAATATCTCCCTCCCACCCCACCCTGAAGACTTGTAGGTCAAGTTCATTAAAGACTTTTGTAGTTTGTTCTTTCTTTGGCTTGTTAGGAGTACATGGTCTGTCGAAAGCACACGTATATGAGGCTTGATGGCAGTTCGAAGATTTCAGATCGTCGGGATATGGTGGCAGACTTCCAGAACCGCTCAGACATCTTTGTCTTCTTGCTAAGCACACGTGCAGGAGGCCTGGGCATTAATCTAACAGCCGCAGACACAGTAAGGCTTCTTTTCATTTCTGAATGCTTTGGACTATAGTGACAGACATGAAACTGATATGGTAATAATTATAATATTAAAGAAAATGTAGGGTTAAGCACAAATGTGAAGCTCTTTTTCGTAATAAAAATGTGGGCTTGCTGTTTACAGCAGTTTTAAGTATATTTTTGAAGAAATTGATTTGGGTTCAAGTTTTCAATATTTCTAAAATACTTTACAAAATTTACTTTGCAGAACTTTGAAACAAAGAGTGTAGCTTAATAAAGCACTGATTAGTTTTTTAATACTACAGGTCATATTCTACGACAGCGACTGGAATCCTACAGTTGACCAACAGGCCATGGACAGAGCCCACAGACTTGGTCAGACAAAACAGGTCACAGTCTATCGCCTCATTTGCCAGGGAACTATTGAAGAGAGAATCTTGCAGCGTGCTAAGGAGAAAAGTGAGGTAATGTAATCTTTTCAGTTTCTAAAAGTTTATGGAAGAGTACTGCTTTAACCAGAGAGCGTAGATATAGAGAGGCTGCACTCTGGTAGCATCACGTTTCAAAGGGATGCAACTGCATCACTACTTTTCTTAACAAGGACAAAGAAGGAGTGCAGCCTCTCTGTATCTACCCTCACTGCTTTAACATCATAATACAATGCGCTGTTTTATGCAAGTGTACTGTCATTCTTTGTGATTGAGTCATAAGTTCTTTTGGATTAAAAATATGCTTGCATAATAAATATTTTTTCTTTGTAGATCCAAAAAATGGTTATTTCTGGAGGCAGTTACAGACCAGACACCCTTAAACCAACAGAGGTTGTGTCCCTTCTTATTGATGATGATGAAATGGAAAAGAAATGTAAGTCAGATTATTTAGAAGCTTAAGGATCAGGTATAATCTAGGGACAAGAGATTAATACTTGTTAAAATTATAGTAGTTAGCATTATATCCATAATACACTTTCATTGAGTTATGTCGTTAACTTTGTTAAGAAATGTGCCCCAATTGGTTTATTCTCCTTCAGCATTATTGTAGTAGGAACACTTCAAGGGCATTTGCTTTTATCAGTTTTCTATGTTCTTTAATTTTCATGTTATTTCTTAATTGGATCTGGAGTTTATATCACTTGCCATTTGTTGGCAGTTCATTTACAGATGTAAAGCTAAAAAGTGCACGTGCAAAATGCCTCAGATTTTGAGGGCATGTAAATGTCCTCAAAAGTTAGTTTCATATCATAAAAATATTTTTGTTAACAATGCAGAAGTGAGTGCAAATTAGATATGAAGCTAACTGTTGACTTAACTAAATTATTTCCTTCAGAGTTTGTTTTTTTTAACAATGCAAAAGGAAACAACTTGTGTGTACTGATTTACTTTTGTATGTACTTATTTTTGTGTTATGTTTTAGTGCCTTGACTTCACTACAGTATTATCATGTCTTTGACATTGTTTTAATTGTATTATAATTTGTGCTGGTCAAAATTGCCTTTGTTACCTTTGTTCACCACAGTGCGCCAGAGGCAGGCAGAGAAAAAAGAAGATGGCAGAAGGCGCAAACGAAAGGAATACAAGGTATTTTTTAAATCAGAGGGTTACCCCTACCCCTCATGATGGCACAATGCAAATAACTAAATATTGCATAGATATTTTAACATTGCAGTTATCAAGTTAACAGAAGTAATATATGAACTTATGTTTTAATGAATTCTCTTTACAAGTGTTTGGTAGTAATAAGGCACTTAATTTTGCACTCCCTGTATTCATTTCCCATAAAAGATACAAGAATGTTACCATCCCTCCCTTTTGCTTTTGTAACATTTGAACCATTTTTAATAACAGAAACGAGAAAGCAAACGTAGCAAAATGGAAACTCCTGAAGTCAATGTGACTATCCCTGCACCAGACACAGAGTCCCTGGCCAGCCATGACTCCTTTTCTATGCCAACCAGCCCACAGTCTGTGGTCAGTAGTGGACATTTGTGCTGTCAGTCTTTTTGTGGGAGCAGTGATACTTGTGATCAGAGATACTTGTGTTTAAGAGAGAATGGTCACATGTTTGAAAACGTCTATGAAAGCATTATGCATATATTATGCATGGTAACATTACTTTAGTTCCAAGTTAAGATCTGTTGATTTGTTTTTTTTTAATTTTGCATTTGCTTGATGGTGATTATACAGTTTCAAAGTTACTTGCAGATGTCTGTAGGAAGTGAATGGCAGTCTTCATCTTTAGTAGGAGGAGCACAGGAAGACAGCAGCAATGATGGTGGGCTTGTCATTGTTGATGATGCTCACACTCTTTTCCCTCCAGGTACTTTAGCAAGTTTTCATGGTATTGCATTGTGTGTGCACTTACTGCATGGAAAAATGCTATTTATCAACACACTCTGCTTTGCAAAAATGACACACCACATACATGATTAATAAGGTGCCAGGTGCACATAGTCATCAGTTCTGGCATCTAGGAAGTATTTACTAAAAAGTAGTTGAAAAAAATTTGAACAAAAGGCAGGCTAAACATTCTTCTTTGGGAGTGCAGTCAGTGTCATGTATATGCACGCAACAGAAATCTTAGCAATGAAAAGTTTGGTAACAAATCACATGGCCTATAGAAGGAAAAATAGGGAGATTGCATGGTCCATAGACCATAAACAAAAGATAATAGAGAAACAGAAAAGCAGTCTCACCACACAAAAATAATCAAATGGTGATCAAAACAAAAAGGTAGTCTGCAGAGACCGTTAGTGAAAGAAGAGGTCTGTATGTCATAACAGCAGCACAGGCATAAAACAATCCATAACACAAGTACAGGCAGTCCTCGGGTTACGTCGGCTCCGAGTTACAATGTTTCGGGGTTACATCTCCCATTTACTGTATAAAGCCTTGTTTCAACTTAAATGGTTTTGCGCCGTAAACATCAAACTGGGTGTTTGGTGTGCATTTTATTTCATTATTTAACATATTTTATATGTGTTTTTTGATAATTACTATGTTGGGATAGGTGTTAGGATAGGATAGGTGCTTACACTATGTTTTTTATGTACGTATGATCCGACTTACAGCGAAAATCAGTTTATGACGCGAAGTAGGAATGGAACGGCGTAGGTCGAGGACTGCCTGTATACAGTACAAGAGAAAGCTTAAAGCAATAGATAAGATCTAGGGAGACAGCAGAGGCAAGTAGGGAAGGGACATAACTCATTTGTACAAAAAAAGATTATGAATTTGGGAATACATCGAAACTAGGTTGGCCTAAGACTTTTGGGATCATTTTTTAACTTGTTTAGGTTTTCTGACATATATGTTTTCAGTTTCCTTATTTTTTAATGGAAGTGATTTTCTGATATCAGTGACTAGCACACCTACAAAACCTCCCAAGAAAGGGCGGGGACGTCCAAGAGGATCGGGTGTTGGACGCCGGCCAAGAGGGAGAGGAAGTGCCAAAAAGACAATGACAGCAGCAGAAATTGCTGGTGCCCAGGCTGGCATGACAGCTGCATATGCAGCATATGGCTATAATTTTACAGGAACTGGTAAGATGGAGCGACTGTGTCAGGAGTGGGGTAGCTAAGATTTCGCAGCAGCCCATTAGTCTATTGTTGACTAAAATGCATGGGAATAAATTTTGGGCACCCCAAAAGTAGTTTGATACAACTTTCCACAGACGATGCTTACTCTTTTTATCTCCCTTAACTTTTGACTGTTAATTTATGTTAATTTTCCTTCATTTACATCGCTTCTTGATGTGTGCAGGTGCAAGTGGGTCACCCTGCCCTCCAGGTTCCTCTGGTCGAAATACCCCTACTGTTTGATGGTTTTATTGAAGCCTGAAGACATCTTATCCAAAGTGGTAGATGTCTGAACTTTGTGCCAGTAGAGCAGTACAAATTCAAGAAGGGTGAAAAATCCTGTGTCAACTTGTGAAACTGAGTGGTCAGTCTGAACAAAATACTCTGGCTGCAGCGAAAAAGGATTAATCAGAGCATTTGTTTAGGTATTATAAAATTTGGGTTTTTAGTTAAACTTTTTAAGTCGAGCCTTACTGTTTGTTTTTATATTTTGCAAGTATGTTGGACCTGTTTGATTGCAAACCCCTTTGTGGTTCAGATTTTGTTTTCTGAAAGAAAGAGAAAGAAGACTGCAAGAATAGAAATAGCTTAAGTGTTTGACACACAGTGAAGCTGCTGTCCATTATGCAAGTACTCTAGCTGTCGAGCGTAAATACTTTCAGGAGGAATGATCTTGAAAAGCAGCTCTCAAGGCTGTGGGGAAATCTAAGTATGACTTTGACATTTGTTGCCCTCGTTTCGCGGATTTGATAGACAATCTAGGTGAATAGTTTACAAACAGAATTTTCACTGGGCAAAATGTAGGATAACACTTAGAGCTAAGAAACAAAGTGTTCAGCTGTTTGGAAAACTGAATAAGCTCTATCATACTTGACAAATCTGTTACTTGCAGATCATTTACCACTAATATTTAGTGTTGAATCATCTGCACAACGATTTACGTGACCTTGCATGCACCTGAAAATGTTTGGTCAAGAAAGCCTTAAAAATATGTGGCACTACTAGTCTTCAATTTAGTCAATTTATTTAGTATCACTTTGAAATGTTAATGTCCTAAAAACCACCCAGACTCTGTTTTATCATTATTCGTTTAATTTTGAATGGATTTACCCGTGGGATATGTATTGACTTTTGCCTTAGATATTGCTCCTGCTTATGCTTTGTTGATTATGAACACAAGTGCCCAGAAGTTTGATTTTTTTTTTTTTGTTTTGTTTATAAAGAAAATACAGTTATGTGTAGATTATTGTTATTGTGGTTAGGAAAGAATAGGAAATAGGCTTATTTCCTTTATGAAACTTTCAGCACTGTTGTCCTGTGCTTTTCACCTTCATGCTTTTTCTTGCTTTTGTGATGTTTGTGACAAGGAAAATAATATATTTGGGATATTGTCACCTATAACTTGTCAACTTAGTAATTCTTGTTTTAAGTTGTTTTGAAGAAACTGTTGACCTTGTGAAGGATGCAGATTTCTAGTTTTAACTGATCAAGTGTGATATTGAATGTGATTGCACGGAAGGCCTGTTGCACAGGGCAACAGATTTGAATAAACTGGAGTTAGTCTACTTTAAGATCACTATTTTTGTAATAAAAAAAATCACTGGTTTTAAAGTAAACAGCTTCATAAATAATTTAAAATCCCTTTATCCTGTACTGCTATATTCCATTATATGCACATAATTGTAAATTTGTACATGTTGTTTTACAATATGTTAGCAGATACAAATTCTTTGGCTCTGTAAATAAGTCTTAAATGTTGCTTTCTTCCCTAAAGTCCTATATTAAGCTGCTATTTTTTTCTCACAGTTCTTTACACCAGTCCTAACTGATAAAAACCTTTTCTGTGTCACGGTAACACTGAGAACAAGATAAGCGGCTATGAAATCATTCCTTAACATCTGCACGAGGAAATGTGCTGGTGTTATGCAGGATGTTTGGCAAACTTGAACAAAGTGCCTGTGACTGAAAGAAAACTGACCTGAAGACAGATTTGTGAAATCATTGAAGGCTGAATTATTTTAAACAATTTTGACAGCCCTCACCCCCAATAGCCCTTGGTGCTTGCTCATTGACCTGATTTTACAAAAGCTTTCATATAAGCTTGATAAGGTGGCACTTTTTTCCAAAGGGTGTGTGGTGGAGCAACTAGCCGAGCAAGTCCTAATCAAAGATGTACATCGTCACAAATGGACATCAGAGCTTTCAGTATTGTCTTATCTAGATAAGTGTGCTTTATTTTATAATTCGACAAAGACTTGGCTGTTGATATTTTTCTATGCCATGTTGAAAATCTTTTGTTGGTTGATAAAACAGTTTCTATGCATCCAGTCTTGAGTGGAATGACAGTGCATGCAATTTTATTAGTGAAATAGATTCTTCACACAAGATTCTTTGTAGAAAACATTACCTGCACAAGGAAGCTGGAAGTAATATTATATGTAATTATATGAAGATTTACATATACGGAATGGTAACTGATGCATATGTAAAGAAAGCCAAATTTCAGCAAACGGGATCTTTGCTGGTGGCGGGGCAAAGTTTCCCAAATGAACTCGCCTGCCTTGCCGTGTAGCACACGAGTGTATCTCAGAGGATAGTTGCTTAGAAGTCTTTCTTAACCGGACCAGTACGTTGCCAGTACAGTGGGACTAAGTATGTTTAACTGGCAAAAGCGTGTTTCACTTCCCCTTCAGTTTGCGTGCGCGCACGTGTGAAAGAGGTGTAGTGGCTACACGTATAATGCAGACAGTAGGGGGTCCCTCACTTGGCAGCACTCCGCCCTTTTATTTGCCGGCTTGTCCCGTCTTAAGCATTCTATTTAGTGAGGGAATGTCACGTTCATGTTGAGTAACGAACGGGGAATCTTTGTCTCGTCGTTAGTATGGCGGGGCAGGCAGGCAGCGCCATGTTCTTCCACTCTTGAAAGTAAAGCAGTCCTCGTGCATACAAACCACTATTTTTCTCCACCCCTCACCTCCACGAATAGTACTAATTGCTGGCGCCGAGTGCTACTGCAGTCTGCCACATACGACAGAATTCCGGGTGTAGGGCGAGGGGAGTACGCGTAAAGTAGGGTATGTTACCTTGTGGTCGTGATTGCCGAGCAAATACAAGATGGTAGGGCAGCGTCTGCTAGTAACTACTTGCCGACCGTATGAAGGCTGATAAATGATGAGCAGAGCCTGAAGTATATTCACGTGCATGCTAAGTGTGGGGCACGGTCCGTGTAGCAGCACAGCGCAGCTGTGGTCTGCAGCATTGCCGCTTGGACGCTCAGTGAACCGCATTTGATGTACACCTCGACCCTCCTTTCTCCCTCTCTTCCTTTCCCGTTCGTTGTCTCTGATTTACCTCCCCCAGTGGGCAGGAAAAGAGAGAGTGGGGAAAAGTCGCTGGCGGGGAGGTGTGCAAGAGGCACGAGCGCACTGTTTATCATCACTATGACAACAGAATATGTGCGGCGTGTGCGTAGCTGTCAATCAACGCATCAAAAAGAAACACGAGGTCAGGGTGGCGGAGCGTGGGAAAGTCTGGCATCAGTACCTGAGCGTACACTTAACCACTTCCAGCCTGGTGTGTGTGTGTGCGGGAGTTCACAAAAGTCGTATGCTCTGAAGCGCTACACTCACGTTTAGTATACAATCCTACAAGGGAGAGTGGGGAGTATTAGAGTTCTTTTGAGGATAGAATCTCGTTAGGTCGTCATGTATGTTCTTTTGGTGTGTTAAGTCACAGCACGAGAGGACAGATTGGTTCATGGTGATGCCAGGGTTGTATTTAATGATTAGCATCCTTAGTTCCTATGTAGCATCCTGCCTTGCTATTGCTACGCGTTCTGGTTTGCATTACGAGAACACAATCGTGTTGGTACGGGATGCGGGGTAATTGATGCTCGAATTGGACAGAGTTGATGATACCCATTAGTGTATTATAATGTACACCATATACAGTGATGGTTGGCCCTGGTGTGAAAATAGATGTTTGTCACTCATCCCCAGCTCCCACGAAATCCTAGTTGTCTGATTTGCAAGAAACTTGGGCGCAAGCTTGGTCACATCATCACTGGAATTCTTTCGATGAAACCAGCAACGGATACTTTTTCATTGTCCTGTCCGTGAAAAGTTTCGTTGTAATGGCTGTATACCAAGTTGCCACCTCAAAGCTTTGGAGTCAGAGATTGTATTGCGTGGACGTAAGTTTTCATAATGAAAATAAACCTGATGAGTCTATTCCACAAGACCGCATTTACTTGCATTTTTATTTTATGAACTCGCATAATTGCAGCGAAATGGTTGACATGCACTGGATTAACACACAAATTTCTGTCTTTGGTGAATGACAGATTACTTCATTTGGGATACAATTATTCACACGTTAGAGCTGCAGTAGAAATACCCGACTAAGTGATGAGGGTCTTTGCTGTCAGCCTCTCTTTTAGACGACAAAGAGTTCAAGCACAAAGATTGTCTTTCGCCTTCTTTAAGTGTTAAGCGCCATCCAGTCTGACCCTGGTGTTCATACATACCGAAACAACAGCAAAAAGTCGCGGGAAAAAAAATTCCAGCCCAGAAAGTGAAAATGTGCTACCAACTACATGTTAACCATCGAAGGTTATTAAATATTTTAGTAACGAAAGGTACTGTGGACGCGGGTCGGGCTGTCCAAGTGTTTCAGGATTTCCTGTCGATGCTTGTGGAACCTACACATTTGTTCACCTTCATGGAAATAACTCTTGGACTTGTACGTGTTGGGGCCAGGGCAGGATTCAAAACAGCTTCTGTTCTGTTTTTTAACTCGTACACACCGAGTCTGAGATGAAGAACAGCAGATGCACCGCCACCAAGCAGCTCACCTTCCAGCCATCAGCACCAAACACCACTTCCGGTGTTCATGTCCCCCCACCCAGCCCCTACGTCGTCAGCGTCACTTCCGTACACCTGGACCACTGGGTTAGCTCCTGCTGCTGTCGCTTGGCCTTTTCGTAACCCGGGGTAAATTACTTCCGGGGCTTGTAAGCCATGTGTCAGGCGAAGACAGACAACTCGCCATTCCATGGCTGTGTGGTTCCCTGATCTCTTCACGAAGCTGAACCAGTGCAAGGCAAAAAAACAGAAGTATAAACATCATATTCAATGGTTCAGCATTACAAAAATATCAGATTTAGTGACCATGTATTGCAACAACATAACATGCAGGGGCTTACTGCGAAAACACTGAGGGTTGGATGTAAGGAGGCGGACGAGGGGAAGTCCTATCACTGGCTCAGAGTCGATCCAACTTCTCGGTTAACTCCATTGTTTCACAAGGAAGAAAAGACAACATGTAGAGAAATGGCACACAAGACAGCAGTGGAACTAAACATCTTAGTGGTCCCTTAAAGAGCTAAAGAATGTACGAAGGTATCAGGTACTTAGAGCTGAAAATTGCAGACTGCGGGATGCATGTAGCAAGGGAATAAACCCGAGTCAAAGGTCATGTGGCGAGTGAGGATGCTTCGCATCTGGACTCTTTCTAAATTTCGAGAAGGGAGAAACTTCTCTGTAAAGCTTGGTTCTCGATATGAGCCAGCCAGATTTTCTTCTCTAGATACGTGTGCTGTTGTATGATCTGTTTTTAACTGTAATATATCTTAAATGAGTATGACGTGTAATTCTTTTTGACGATCAAAACGCAGATAGAATCAAATGTATTAACAATGATATAGTCCATAATATTGTAAAAAGTTATGTACGTTGTTTGTAAATTAAGAAATTGTAAATAGTTATCGTTAATGAGGGTGATAATGCTTTGAACCATTTGCACAAATAAACAGTTGTATGGATCGATGAGACTTTACTGCGCTGCAAAGTATACCTGGACATCTTGGACCTTGTGAGACTTTGATCCTGTCATCGGAATCTCAAAAGTAAAAAAAAAGTATGCCTTGGAAATGGAATGGTGTCGACAGATCATGTGTGTCTTTCACAAAAACCGCATCAACGATGAAGTGCGGGCAGACGTCAACAAATAACTGGGGCTTACAAAGAAAAAAAAAACAAACAAACAAACTACAAGCTAAATTGAAGGACATCGAGGCGGGAAAAGACAATTCTGGAGTACAGTACAAAGATGTGACAGAAAAGAAGGGCAGGAGGTTGGCAAGAGCGTACAAAGTGTTGTTCAACAGATCCCCGAGAACCGAGAGTTGGATCGTCAGAATATCCTCGTATATCGGGCTAAAAGTAATGATAATTTTTAAAAATCTCATAGGAACGAATAAAATTAAACTGAAGTGACTGTTAAATCGCACAGAGAGAGGGAGTGAGGGCAGAGTTCCGTTCCTGTACCTTGTTAGATTATCTTCAAATCAGTTGTGGAAGGTTTTGGGGAGAGGGTACGGGGGTTCGATTCCATGTTGTCAACGGTTATTTTAACTCACAAAACGAGCTAAGTCCAAAGTCCACGTGGTTGTGAGGTTGTGAAAGTGAGGAATGGGAGGAGGCATGACACCAGAGTCCCACCCTCGCCCTCCGCGGCCGGTCTGGCACACAACAAAAAATAGTTTTACTTCTTGCTTTGACATGTCAAACATAGGCCGTCTGCTCCTTGTGAAAAGGTCTTACCTTTTTTTTTTCCAATCCCTTTGCCCTTCTGTGTGCAGTCAGCGTCACGGTTTATCTTGCAGGGTGTGTACGCATGCGTGCGTGCGTGCGTAAAATACGCTGGTGGGAGTGTGCAGGACGGGAGGGGTGCATGACAGCTGATTCTGGCTCCTGGAATCTGCCATTCCCCCTCACCACGACCCCTTCTTGCCAGGTTTGAAAGGATGTTGACTGAACGCTTTTCTCTCGATACACCGTACAGGCTGCCGACTTGCCGACAAGCTTGAAAAGAAGTTTGAGAGAGCAGCCCCCTGATTATTGATAGAAATTAGTTTCTGAATAGATAATGATCACGTGAACATATTAGTTACTTATCAGAGTTAAATTGCTGCTTATTATCACCTGGGACCCTGTATGACTATAGTCCTATGCGACCGTTGGTCAGAATTATGCAATAAATTGCCAATGTCCAGTGAGTTGGGCTTTTTTAATTATTCGAGTTAACCATTAACTCAAATTACAGGTACTAACCAAATCGTGCTCCCCCTTCCTTACTTTCTTCTTTTTCTTTCTTTATTGTTTTTTGTCTTCTCAGGATGTGGAAGCTCATCTTGATATTACCAGTGTGTAGCTCTGATAAATTTAGAATAAAATAGTTCCACATGCTTTCATTTTAATGTTTATTTTTGTAATAAGTGAGAGGATATTTTGCGCCTTCTCACCTTTTCATGCTTCATTAAACATTTGAAGCATGCAACGAACAAAAGCGCACATCAGCAACTGCTAGACACAATGGTGACATCACCGACAGTCTCGTCTGTTGCGTCACTGCTGGGAAAACATCGAAGGAGGGCGAGAACAATAGCTGCACGACTGTTGTATCGTTGCACCGCTGCAGGCCCGACCCACAGCAGCACGTGCGGCACGCGTGCGGAGGCAACTTTCCCACGGTCCCGAGGCCCGCAAAACCATATGGCACGCGACATAAGTACGCCAGGGGCGCTTGCCCATTAACGCCCGCAGTTATCAGGTCTGGTGTCGCCAATATGCATCGTCTGTGTGGATGGGAGGAGAGTCGGGGGGGGGAGATGGGAGGGTAGAACAGTTTAAAGGATCGCCTCTGCGCATCATCAGACAGAGGAGGGGGAGGGTGGGGGAGGTCAAAGAAGGAGAGAGATGAGATTTCGCGGATGCCAGAAGAAGCCAAGTTTTGGGGAACGGGGAGGTGGAGGGTTGGGGTGGGGAGGGGGAAGCGGGCAAGGGCCTCCTGGAAGGGGGAGATAAATCCAGGGCGGATTGCGACCGCGGAAAGATGCTGTACCGTGGCACGGTCTTTGAATCTCTGTCTCGCAGTCTTTCTGTTCGTGGCAGACCCTCTGTCTCGCACTACCAGTGGAGGAGATACATGCGCGCGCACGCACACGCGCACGCACCTCTACAGCATTTCTCCAAGCGCCCTGCCCTCCTTGTCAGGTCACATTGCGAAGCTTGGCTGAAGTATGGGGGAGGTCAGGACCACGGCAAGGCTGAGGTCCTCCCTCATTTGCAGGCATGCTGTGGGCTCTCCCCCTTTCCTCACCGTGGCAAGTGTTGTGACCTCTCGGAGCGAGGCTCTTCAGGCTTGTTTGTATGTGCACATGTGTATGTAGGGGGGACAGACAAGAAGAATAATCATCTGAGAAAAGAAGTAGGTTGAAGGGGAGGGAAGGATGACAGTGAAATGATGACAAGAGGAGAGAAAAGGCGACAGGAGAAGTGGTGAGTTGGGGGATGGACTCAGTGTTGTATTGAAAGTATTGTACTGACAAATACAACAGTATAACAAAAGGTTTGTAAATTAGATATAAAAACAATTACAGGTGAGAGTTCACGCCGTGACAACGTCTTCGGTTGTATTTACTCATCCGGCATGTTTAGCTGTCAGGGTGGATCTTGCCGCGCAGGATAAAGCTGAAGATATATAACGCAGGACATATCAACGAAGCATGCCACCTTTCTAGGGTATAAAACATTGGAGGAGTAGGGAGGGGAGGGACAAGGTCCTAAGACATAAAGATCATGGCAAAACAATGTTAGACAAAGACACACACGGCAACATTACCGTCCTGTGAGAATATTATTCTGTACACGCACTGTAATAACTAGTAACGATCACGTGATACAAATACAAATAAAGGTCGTGTGCTGCATTAAACAACAAAACATCACTCCTTGAAGAAGTGGAGGACAGAACATCAGCACGCCCACAAAGGTTCGTGTGGAGGAGGAAATGAGATTTGACCTCGTCTTCACTGTCTCGTCCTGTGACAGTTTATCACTTAATTTGTACATAAACATACGCACACACGTACACACACAAACACACAACTGTCAGAGGTACTTAAAGAAAACTGATCCACATTTTAAAGGATGGTGTATATCACATGTGATGCTCGCTGGATACAAATTGACCCCAACTCAACATTTCTTCCATCGACACACACACACATTGTGGAAATGATAATTGTGTCAACAATACCGAAACATTAATTGTAAATAGTCAGTCGCCAAAGTCCAGCGCAAAGAACGCCTTCAGATCCACCAGAGAGCTTCCCGCACGTCTTCATCTTAAGAAGTCCACAGGCATGACATCCTCGCCATTTGACATTTTCTGTCTCTCGACCACAATGGACTGTCGGCAGTCGTATGTCATGTTACACCTGTCATCCTGCCAGGTAAGGCTGGTCAACGGCTGACTGCACCGACGGGTGATGTGCTTAACTATGTGATGTGTCAAACTAATTAACTGCTTTTGTTTGAAATTCGCATCCCCATTTCTCTCAGTGCAGACTTTCCGCCTTTTGTTTGTTTGTTTTTTGTTTTGTTTTGTTTTGTTTTTGGAGAGGGGCAAGTGGTGATCTTTTTGTCATAGAAGCAGTAGGACTAATCTCTCCAACTCCAGACTTTTATACATACATAAATATGCAAATCCTTTAAACAAAAGACATACAGCTCCCTTTCTCATACAAACACATATTAACCACACATTAACCAATCATTTGCATCCTTTATTTTGTGGTTTGAAATGCCCNNNNCTAAGGCATACAACTACATAAAGTAATGATACCGACAATACATTGTCTAGACTGCCATATCATCTACTAACAAGCGTTATTCCCGAGAAAGTAAAAATCTGATCAAGCGATAGTCTTAACAGAAACAGACCCTGACCGGGATACGAACACCGGAAAAATCGGTGTGAATGGACACAAAGAATCAACATATTTCTTTTGTGTTGAATAATTGTGTGTCAAGTGTGTTAACTGTGATGAGTGTGAGGTAAGGATTAGATACCCTGGTCAGTGAGGTGCCTCTTCAGCTCACAATGTCTCCTCTACCTCCTGACAGATTGTCTAGGAATATACATAATTTGTGTGTGTGTGCCTGCGTGTGTAAAACGTAGCATCACGGTCTACAGACTGCCCACCATAAAGGGTGAAACATTTTGTAATAAAAATGAACTACAGGTCAATTAATGAAGAGACACTGATGTTGAATGTCGATGCTTATGCTCTGTCCCTGGCAATGTGATTGACATAGACAACAGTAAATAAGTTAAGTACTTCTTGACGAACGTGAACATCATTCACCGGTGGTGGGAACAAGAGAATAACAGGCAAGAGACAAGAAATGGTCATTGCATCGCTCTCTCTTCCAACCACAATTCGCTCACTCTCACAAACGCACGCACTACACCCCCAACACACACACACACGCACACACGCAGGTTCAACATCACATACATAACTCCTTCTCCCCTATTTAGCGGCGTCCTGTATAATGATTGTCCCTGAACATACACAAACCCACGAGGGAGGAGGAGACTGTAAGTTTTTGGAATGATATACAATTTGTTTGACCCCCTTGCCAAGTCAGAAAAACATTATTTTCTTTAGCGTGTTCTGTCAGGTCACGAGATCTAGTTTCACACACCGAGTACGTGTGTAAACAACAAACTCCATCGATGTTCGAGACAAGCCCATCAAGCTCTGTGGTTGTGTTTCAGTGTCAATAAAAAATGGCGAGAGTATGTGTGCAGAGCGGCAAGAAGTTACAGCATGAAAATCTTAATACCTTCATTAAAAAAAAATTCCCAAATATACCAAGAAAAAAAAGTTCATGGACGTTTGACGACGAGCGGCTGGCACCAGCAGAGCATGGTTCTTACTTGCTTTCATCACTGGAGATGTCTACAGACCTGCTGTTGACACCTTGCTGCCACCAGGTGGGCTTCTAGTCATGGAGTCTGAGACCGTTACGTGCCGTCCAGATGTATGGTGATCATCAGTCAACACACACACACAATCAACCCCAACACACACACTCACAAAAGTATGCTCAAACAGCATCACAGCTTGTTTGGCACTTTGCGCCATGGCGTTCATTGGTTCCACGCCTACCACGTGACCTTGCTGACGTCACATCGATGCTAGACGACAGCAGCTACCTGGCCTAAGGTCAGTGCATGCTCCGGCAGTAGATGTAAAGTCAGCAGGCACTGCCTGATGGCCAGCTCCAGCTCCAGAAGGTGCTGGTCCTTGTCCTCGGGAATATGGTGGTGGACGTACTCCGCCGTCCGCAGCACGTACTCGGTGTTGGGGCCGGCCGTGCCGCGCGCTGCCACCACCTCCAGCGCCATGGTAGTGACGTCAGCGGCGCCCATGTACAGGTGGGAGGAGGGCGTGGCAGTGAAGCACAGCACGTCGAAGGCTGGGCAGTCGTCGCTGGTGTTGCTCGGGCGCGGATGGAAGGTGACTTGCATGCCCTCGTAGCCGCCGCAGGTGTTTTCGCGCACGTACAGGTTCTGCAGCGCGTGCTCCACGTGCAGCCTGCCGCGGATCTCGTAGGCCACGCCCCACGTCACTTCCTGCGAACACATCATTATCACCGTTGTCATTCTTCATGCAAGAGACCGACAATACTCTCTAAGGACTAAGTCTGTTAAAGTAGGATGCTTTTATCATGGCTGGGTAGCATGATGCTACTTTTGGGATGAATAATACTCTCACAACCCCAACCCCTTTTCGTTCTTGATATACAGACCTACAAACATTACCAACATCCCGTTACAAATGTGACCTCTTTTTGTGCATCATGCGCGCGCGTGCACAAAAGTTCAAAAACTCTGGGATCCTTAAAGTCCAGTCTGAATGCACACAAGGATGTACCATTTTCTTAAAAGTAGATCATGGGGTTTGTTGCCCATTGTTCTTATCATTATGCTGCACTCGAGAGTGCTACTAAACCCTGATGACATCCCAGTTTGTGGGTAGTGGCCAAGTGGTGCAGGCTACCGGTTTGGAGGCCGTCCAGCCAGAACCGTGCACACCCTGATCACGCGCGGATCACGACACATACCAGACGGAGGAGGATGCTGCAGTCTGCGCTTTCCCTCACCCTCCTCTCCTGAAAATGTCCTACTTTCCCTTAACATATCATTGCATCACTTAAAACCCGTTTATTGGAACAGTCGCCAACTCACAGGTCATTCACCCCCAAAGCCAAAATCTGCATCCTGATAAACTGCAGCAAACAGAAACCACCTGACTTCTAGTCGTCCCTGCAGCTCTGTTTCCTTCCAAGCACGTGTCTCGTATGTCTGCTGGCGGCCAAGTTGGCGCACACACCACGAGTTAGTGGGCCACTAGAGCCAGAAATAGTGAGCAGCCTGTCTGTATTTCAGGACATTCTTGGTCTTCTTGTCGGCAAGAGAACAGTTTCACTTTGGGTCTTTGTGAATGTATCCTTAGCTCCATCGACATTAACAGATGTCTGTTGTTATGATTCTCACTGCACAGCACTATCTTAGACGTGTACATTTGATATTTATTTTATTTATTACCTGCTCAAGTCCCCCTTTCAGTTACCCTCCCCCAGCACTGTTTGAGCATCTTCCTAACCGATTCTCGGACTAGAAAATAGTTGTTGTAATGTTTGCTTGACTCACCTGTGGGTCTGGGACCAGTATAGCCACACGACCAGGCTGAAACAAAAGAAACATCAGTTAGACGCAATGTAGGTCACTATTTCAAGGCTAAATACCGTCTAAAGAAAAGCAGTCAACCGTGAGATAAGCTGTAAAGGTCATCTCCGCTAAACAGCCTGTCGGCTTCATCTGCTCTGAACTGGAATGTCGTCTGCCCAAGAACGCTGCCGCACGCTCTTCGATCGGCAACGCCCACGTCTCCGACTGTAAACAACATCTGGCCAGCGCCAGTCCCGACCACTTGCCGGTGACGTAGGCTGCCGGGCTTTGGGTCCCCCTCCCTCTTGACTGACTACAAGCCCTCCATGCCCTCCTCTCGGTCTGTGTGTCCCCCTCCCTCTTGACTACAAGCCCTCCATGCCCTCCTCTCGGTCTGTGTGTCGTTCTACTTCAGAACCGGGTCACGGGGTCTCTAACCTCACACTTGCAGAAAACGACTGTGGGGTGGGGAGGTGTTTTTGTAGTCGTGTCAGTGACTGACGAAAGTAGGGTACGCAATATTAAATGTAAAAATTAATATTAAATATGAAGTCTAAAATAATACCGTTGGTTTTTATTATGATCGTGTTCAATTAAAGATTACTGAAGTTACTCCGTAATCAATTAAACTCTGATTGCATGGTTAAACACACACATCGCCATTATCTTTTCCTTAAGGTGTTTGCGCGTCAGCAACAGTTTAATGTTCACACATTACACTGGATATAAATAATAAATGTCGACCTTGCACGGATTGTAAACTTGGGTGATTACCAGCTTCATAACGACATTCGATACAGGTGTGGTTAGTGAATATGTAGCAAAGCGGGTAGTGCACTCTGTAAATCTGATTTACAAGAAATGAGTGACACAGTTTGTGGTCACTCGACAACTCTGAGCCGAATCCTCCTTGGCCATACGCATGAAGAAATTTAGCATCTGCCGTTACAAACAGTTAAACATAATAGGAGGAAGCAACTACTGATGTCCAAGACATATAAACAACATTTTAGTATTACACGTATGTGTATTGGCCTGGATCACTGACAACACACTAGGCTGTTAGCCTCATGATCTTGTTTTGAAATGAGAGTGGAAACTGTTAGGGATTATTGCCCGTGCACCCGATTAACCTCAACAAAACACCCAGGGTTTCAGTATACGTTGCCATGATGCACAATAACAAAAACAGGACGGGTGGTGTTGACAAGCTCGGTGCCTGCACCACTGAATGCTTTGAAGCTGAATGTTTTAATCTGCTTTAAACTCTACTTGTAAGCATCACCTGTCGTTCTGTAAGTTTGTCATTGTTCACGGTTTCAAGCTAGTTCGTTCGTCTGCCTGTCCTGAACTGCTTCGTGTAAGGTTCCCCAAGGAAAATAACAATGATGTAATTCAGTTAACCAAGGTGCGGAAGGAGGCTGTACTTCGCCTCTCATCCCTCGATCATCGAGCGGACGTCACATGCATCCAGGTGGAATATGAAAATCTAACGCGTTCCACATCATCTAGCACATTATCTAGTTGTGATGACATTATTACAAAACACACAATCATCATTTGTCATCATCTCCTCATTTCCCCATCTCACCACTAAAAACTTTATTTTGCCATGCACATCAGAAATGAGTTTGAATCACTCACCTTAGCTGGTGTCCCCCGTAAATTCGTGTTCCCCTGATAAAACCGTCGCTTGAATCCCTTGATGTGACCAACGACCTGCCGGCTGTACTTAAAGCATGGTTTCCATAGCAACGACCCATAAGCAAATACCCACAACGAGTCGTGGGCAATGAGAGATTTCAGAAGTTCTATCTCCATAGTTGTCAGATACAAGGTTGCAGCTTGCGAGAATCTCCCGACTTTAGTGGAGTTGGTGACCAGAGATGCCTGGGGTCGATGGTGTGGTGGATCGATCTGTCAAAGAGAGCGAGCTGACGTCACAAAGAATGGTGCGTGAAACTCCTCCCGGTGATCATCTACCTCCGCGTTGTTGTCTGTGGGTAGGCAGTGTCCAGCGAGTAGCTCACCCTCCGAGCATGCGACAGCAAGTAGTCGCGTATCCCTGATTTCCACCTTTTGTATCGCCGCAGTCTACCACCACAAGCCCGTGCCGTTTCCGTCTACACCACGCTTTTGAACTTTTGTGACCTTTCCCTCCAGCCAATCGGAACGCTCGCTGGCGGAGATGGCGGCCTACGATTGGCTAGCGGGGTGCGGGGGTCACAGGGCAGTCAATGGCATTGCGTCAGCTGAGCGTGTCGTGGCGGTGCAGAGTGGTTGTGGCGAGGACGACTGGCGGAGGAAGGGAGGCGGTGGTTGTTGTTGTTGCATCAGCAAAACCTGTGCCTGCGTCAGTTGAGGNCACGCCAGTATTTCAACTCGGAGGGAGGCGAGACTTGTTCTTCACTGAGCGAACTGGTCTTGACAAAGGGGATGGGGAGTGTGGGGGTAGAACACACCCTCCCCTGTGTCAGCGCCCTCTGACTGCTTTATTTCTTCTTGTCTGACAACAAATGACAACATTCTCACCAAGAGGCCCACTTCTTGAATTATATTGCACTTGCACCACAAAGCAAAAATAATCAAGGATAGATAATAAATTACAAAGATCAGCTGCAGGTCTGCTGGGTGTGGGGGGAATGCACGAGCAGTGGGCGGTGGAGGAAGCAGGCTGATGCAACATGCTTACACATGGTGTGGGTCCTCATCAAGGAAATGTCTTCCTGAAGACATGTTTGGCCTGACGAGTCACGAACTTGTTTGAATAGCGATAAGGTCGATTGACAATTAAGTTTGCATCCAGTCTAGTGGTGTTGGAGTGTTTAATGACATGCGTGTGTGTACAAGGCGAACCTATTTCCGCACTAGTCTTAATGTATAATTTGTTGTTGTATGCCTGAACTATTAATCAATAAGACCCCCTCTCTCTGCTCCCCCTTCCCCATTCTGTCATTCTGTGGCAGTCTCCCCCCTCCTCTCTTTCTGCGTGTGATATTAGCGTTTTAATATTACATCGTAAATTTTAACATTAATTAACATCTATATCTATAACGATGCCCATCCAACTGTTGAGCTACGGTTCATTGATTTCTAGTGTACGTGCGATGGACTGGCAGAGTTTACATTTTTTCGTCCTTCACGCTGTCCTTCATTCAGTCCAGCTGTAGGTCAAGCATTACTGTCTGTGTCAGCAGGGTATGTCAGCCTTTCGTCAGCTAACGCGCGATGCTGGGTGGATCCGCCACAATCGATCCCCGGTACGTGCCAAAGCTCGCGCGCGCCTTCAAAACAACTTGTTGTCTGTAGCTTTTCTATCAAAACAATCTGTGTACGCATGCTCACCAGGGAATAGAGCGCGAGACATACCCGGCACCCGTATACTAACTGCACTAACAGTAGTCCGACATCTTGTGTCAGACCTGAGACCAAGGTGCCAGTGCCAGCAAGCCACGGACCATCTCTCTGCCCTTCACACACCCAGACAGCTAATGACAATCGATTGCCACAAAACTGTCTTGTTACCATGGTTGGTGTTGGGTGATATCAACAGCAGCCTGACTCCACTAAGCATCCACACGACACGGTGACTGTCGCACGACTGTTTGCACAAAAATTAGTTTCAATTATCAACCGTCAGCGGGAAGGATTGGCGGGGCTGGTAATTCGGGGAGTCGACACCTAGTTACTTTAACTCCATCATCATGTGGTCAGTATAAACTACAGTGTCTCTTTTCTGGTTCACTTTTCCGTCTTATGTACTGGTAGGTCACTTTAATGTACCGTAAATGTCGGACTGTAAGCCGCTCCTCCCCCTCCCCTCTGTAGCCTTTGACTCTCGGGGTAACTGCCTGTTGCACACACACACAGACACACAGAGTGCAGACACAAAGCGAACCCTGTGACTGATAAGAACACCGCCAGTGGAATGATGCAACCTTACCTGGGTGAGATCATTCACCTGGACACCACACGTATTGAAATATCTTGACGGGTCAGACACAGTCGTGTGGACGGACGTGTGTGTGTTTGTTTGTCCAGTGCAGTATTTCAGTTGGTGGTCTGTAATAATAATGTTTGTTAATACGTACATAGCTACACATAAACACCGTTCTCACACCTGCCATTAACGGGCATTTTCAAAATTATTGTTTAGTCGCTGGCATAACTTTTCGCTCGTCGATACAAGATCATCGGAAGCAAGTATCGGTGGACTTATCTGTCCCCTACCTAAAGCTATCGGATGGCAAGGAATATTTCACAGCCGGCCTGTCCAGTGGGTGGCGGCACGTGCTAAGGATGTCAGATGTCGCTGTTCATAGAACTACCCTCATGCACTTCACCCCCATCCCGCTCTTGCTTAAACACCACGTACACCCAATAAAGTTCACATAACAAGAACAGCCATTGATAAGTTAAACATTTATGTTTGCAGAAATCTGTTTATGCGCTTTGAAATATTAATTTTACGTACTACGTGCATTTGTTAAGTTCGTCCTCCTTCATACTTGTGTTTGGAGAATGATACACTCTTAAAAATAGCTTTGTTCAAAAGACATAAACATTGGTAGATCTAAAATAAGTTGTATAACAATTCAATTAACAGGAAAAAGACATAGAAAAAAGTTGTAAAACAAATTCCGAGCCTGCCAGGATTCGAACCTGGAATCTTCTGATCCGTAGTCAGACGCGTTATCCATTGCGCCACAGGCCCCGCTGAGTGATGGGCGGTAATTTATTGTATATATAGAAATGTAGGTGTTTAGCACCTATCCGCAGCAAATAGGTAATATTATGTATGTGCTTTGGTATTTGTTATCCAAAGCTTGCTTATGGTATTAATAACAATCCTGCCCACAACTTTCTTACAGGTAACACGCCTCGTCACAGGCCAGTCGATGTTATTTTCCCAGAGGGGGAGCAGGTAGGATCGATGTTTAGGAGGGGAGTGCGGTTGGGCGTGGTGTGAAGTCGTTAATGACCACGTGATAGGTTTGGTTTTTTTTTTTTTTTTTTGGCATCGGTTGTGTTGGTGTCGGTGTGCAGCATACGACGGCGGCGACTTCAGCGAGCAGACGACATAGGTCGAGTGACATCTTTTTATTTTAATTTAATTTTTTAGCGGTCCGCCTGTAGCAACGGTTATGGTCGCCGTGGGTTACACAATTATAGAAACTGTGCCAAATCCTGTTTGTAAAGGAATTATATATATACCTCCAATTAGCAAATAAATATGAAAAGATTTCAGTTTTTTCCCCATATTCGGCTAGATGTCGCACTCGAAGCTTTAATAGTATCCAACAAATAATTTACTTTTTTATTTAATTCTTGATTACGTAAAAGGAAAAAAAACCCACTATATATAGTGTGCATAGAACACATACAACAACACATTATAAGCAAAAGAAAAACAAAAAAAAAATAATCTGTTTTCAAGTCGTCAAACAAGGTTTGCACACTGTTATCGCAAACTCAGAAACAAACGATCTAGTCAGATATCTGTGGTTCTCTCTCTCCCTCCTTTCCCCCAACAACAACATCAACACACATATATCTATTAAGTCACTGTCTAATTTAGAATAGTGAATGTTGGGTGGAAGGAGGGAAAGACTTGCAGCAAGCTTCACACCAGTCTGTTTTGCTGCATTGCCTGTTCTCACAGAGCCGCACAGCAGCAAGGAGCAGCCACCTGTTTCAGACTGGCTAGTAGAACAGGTTGCAGGAGTTTCCTCCCGTTCACAGGTGTTTCGGCAACAGACCTCTGTAACGTACGAGTTCACTAAGATGACTGAACACTGAAGAATAATGTTTGTTTAAATAGAAATGCTGTAACCTATAAAACCTAAAAACTAGTACTTTAAATAATTGCATTATTAATTTAATGTGTGTACATGATTATTCAGAGACCTTATCCATGGCAATTTGTCCTTTTAAAAAAAATTAATATGCAGTGGTATTACCACACTTTGATGTGAGTTTTCTTGCACCGCCGCTACACCAGCAGCAGTCGTGGATACTCATCCATTACCACTTATTTTAAAATAACACAAACTGGACTGTAATTGTCCGCTGTCTATATAAGCAAGATATTTTGGTTCTGTGTTATACCATTGATTGCGGTAGCAATATAATTAACATCTGGGTCTCGTAACTAATTTCTCACTTCCTGCTGCTATTTATTAGACTGTCTTTAAGAACATCTTGCTGTGAGTGAGGAAGGTGGCAAGGCGAATGAAGTGCTCTAATCAAACTAATATTACAGCTTGAGCATACTGAAACCTTAGTTTCCGTTTGTAGGGTTTTTTTTTTTTTTTTACCCATCGTCTAATGTCTTGTTTATATGTCACAGGTGAGCATCCTCGTGTGCGTAGATGTGCACCTAAAATAAGGGTCACGGGGGCAATAGGTCACAAGTCTTGTCTTTCATGTCGACGAGATTTCATCGGTGCTTAATGTTGTTGTTGTGTTTGTTGCTGAAATGCAAAGCTGCAAACTTGACCACAGACCGCTTTACTCTCCTGTTTTCACAGCGAGTTGAGAAGTAGCGAGGTATTCAATGAAAGGAGCAAGCTGGCTTGTTGGCTGCGTGTTGACAATAACATCGTGTGATGAAACTGCTACAGCGGTTGTTGTCTTCCACATCCACTCTACGCAGTCTACAAACCTCACATCAACAAAGCAGCCGCACACAGAGCTTTTGAAGGCTCAGAAACAAATAGAATGCTTATAGGTAAAGAACATGGCTAACTCATGAGCAGGTAACATCGTTTGTGACAGCAGAGCTCTTGGCGCCCTTCACATGCAATAAAAGCTTTTTCTGCGAGACGACATCCAGCCCACACAATCTACCCGACAAACCACCCGACAAGTTGGCGAGGTCACAACGAATTATCAAAACTCTTACTCGGCGACAGCGATTTTATGAACCTGCTGAGCCCCGCATTAAGATGTGAACCATGGAGACTGCTTACTTGTCATGCAACATGTCACTGAGAACTAAACCAACAGCATGCAATTGGAGGAAAGAAAAAAAAAACTCAAGCTGAAGCGCTGGTTGAAAGGGATTCAATGAAGACAGAACAAAGAAACAGCAATCAACGTCCATACTCATAATCAAAGACTACATTAGATGAAAAAGACCTGAGTGTTGCACTAATAATAAGGCTATTAGCTCTTAGTCCAAGAACAGAAAGTTCACAGGAGTGGAGTGTCCCAGCGATGTATTCAGTTCTTGTCTCCAGTTTGTAGCAGGCATGTCGCCACTAGACCATGAAGGTGAGGACATGCATTAACTTCCCGAGAAATAACAAGACCTGCCACACTGGAATAAACCTTGCCCAGTGACAGACTCTTCATTTTTCTCTCTGACCGTGTCCTCACATGGCTGCTTTATTGTTTCTTTATTCTAGTGCAAAAAGGCCTCGCACCATTACCTATCTCGAGCACATTACTCATCATCACTACAGTTATTGTAAAAGCACAAACCTGCATTTCTGCTGGACACATTTCTGACAATGAACACTGATGGCAGTATCTTATTGATATTGTGCGATCTTCAGTTGCACATTAAGAACGTATTTTGTTTCTGATCTTTTTGTTCACTGCTTGTACCTACACAGCATTAGACTGGGTGAGGATATTCTTGAGCACTGCTTGTACCCGTATCACATGTAGGTAACAGTTCTACTCACTGTCTTTGTGTGTATCATGTTCACATTGATCTACTTTCTCATACGTGCTCTCTCCAAGTGTGGTCTGGTCTTTGATAATTTTGCTTCTGTAAGGTTGGTGTTCAGGGTCATCATTTTTAATATAATATATTGTTTTAGGAAGGAGGGATGCCATGCTTCTTCGACGAGTACAGGTTATGCAAATAAAGCTTAAATAAGCTCCTTTCTTTATACTATCATCTTTTATTTCCACCTTTTTATGTCATGGGTTAGATTTCATGGTATGCGAAGAAACTTACATATGTTCACGATTATTTTATTACAAATTTGTCGATTCTTTGAGTTGACTGTAATGTTGTTCTCAGTAGCTCTTTCGGAAATTAAGAAAGTCCTATCGAGCTGAAACAGTGTTTGTGAGATTTCTACTGTGCACACAGTCGTGCGTCCGCGTGCGATAATAAATGGCAGGACGGGTAGTGGAGGCAGTGGAGGTAGTGGAGGTAGTGGAGGCAAGGAGGTTGGGAAGGGAGGTAAATAAGGAAGTCGCCTTGAGATTGTCTGCCTTGAACTAATCGTCTGCTTGCGTGTCCGCTGCTGGTGGTAAGTGAAAGCAGCTGTTGAAGTACTTCCGCTGTGTTTCAAATTAACACTTCTGTGAATGAGGAACACTAAGCTTGTGACTTTATGGACAGTAACATCCTTCTGTGGAAAGTAGCTCCGCCTGTACCTCACTCCATACCCAGTCTCACTCAGTACATAACACACACTACTTACTCCACTCGGCGGAGTTGACTTTAATCAGAGGCTTTCCTTTTTTGATCTCCTTCTCTTTTTCTTCATCTTCATGAAAGGGTTGCAGCAATATCTGCTGTATGTCTACTTCTGTGGTGTCGGCGAGAAGCTTCCAGATTCCGATTCCGCTTTTCTGAACACGACCAACACCACAGGCAAAATAAATATCTGCTGTATTTACACATTAAACATTATTCCCAGGAAGGCACGATGTCATCTGTCATTATCTTTCAAGAAAAGCTGAAAGATATCGACAGATAATATTGTTTTCATTATTTCCAATAATGTTTTGTTTTCTAGAACATGCTATCGGATGGAAAGAAGTGAATGAGAAGGGAGGGTTTTAAAAAAAAAAAAAGTTTTTAAGGTATCATTAACAAAAACGGGGAAAAAATCAAGCAAAAAGAAGCAAGCCAAGATTAGTAGAAGCATGCTGTAAAGGTCTTCACAAAAATGTGTAAGTGAAGACCAATGTTTTTAAAGTAAGAATATATTGAAACCATTCTATTTTATTACTGGCCGACTCTATTTTTATTTCTTTCCATCTCTCTCTCTCTGCACATAATCAAGTAGCTGTACAGTTGACGCCTCAGAAGCACACAGCTCACATTAATAACTGCTCGTGCATCATCAAGTCTGATCACGTGTGGGAAGTCTTTTTCGACATTGTGTAAAATTGATAACTTGTTTTTATTGAAGACATCCTTCCGAGTAATGTGAGAAATTTTTTAAAGAAAATCTTTAAAAAATGTTGAGAGAAATTCCACGACCATGACACCGACTGGCAGGTGTTTCATGAAGTATTGTCTTTACTGAGGCCAAGGGTTGAGAGTCGAGTCCTGGCAAGTTGTGTTCTTGTCCTCCACTCCCCTTCCTCCCACACCTCCACCAACCCTTCAACAGAAGCTCAGCTCGTGACCACAACATGTTACTGGTTATCACCTATTGTGTCCAGCATCCCAGTCACAGACAGACACGTGACTCGTGAAGCAGCATCAAGTAATGGAGGTGAATGGCTGAGACAGAAAGGGAAAGAGAGCAAATATGGATATCTCCTCAATCTCTCTTTCTCTCTGGCTCGCTGTGAAGTTCGTCTCTGTTGTGTGTGTTTAACTGGCGGCTTGAATTATCAATTGATTTCTGTTAACAGGGGATTGCGGCGGTTACCATGACCTCCAGTGTTTTGTCACCGTCCTGCAAGCTATTGAATTTTGCTCTTGTGGTACTTGTTGCTGCAGAGTAAAGAACAACACGTGCACTTTTTATAAAATAATCTCAACAATAAAGCAAAAATTTAACGTTTACTTGTACAAAGTCTTAGTAAGGACCGAAGAAACTGGTTCGCGAAATTTCTTGAAAGATACACAATAAATAAGATGATGATGATTCATCATCATATCCCCATCATCTTTAACTTCCGCAACCTTGTAATTGTTAAAACCTTAAAATAAAATGTTTGATGGCAATATGTCTCTAAAAGCACCGACCTTTATTGTAGGTTGGTGTCTAAAATCTTATGCACCCCTTGCACCAGAAGCTCTTTGTCTCATTCTTCTCCTGCGAGTACAACAGGTATTGAGCCCCAGACCTGTCCACCGTGGCGACACCGGATGCTGTGGTCATCAATCTGCAGAAAACTTTCTGTCATCCATCCCCTCATCCCCCCACCACACACACACAGTTGTTGACGGCCACAACATATTCCAAAGCTGGAATGGCCTTCTGGGGCCAGAGCCACACCACGGGACTAGGTTCTGTCTGGAGCCCGACACACAGCACGGGGCTAGGTGCTACAGGGGCCAGGTGCACAGCAAAGCCCTGTCTGAGGTCAAGTCCACAGCACCGCCACCCTGAGCTGAAGATTATTTTTTATAAGTATTCGTTCTGACTCCTTCGCACTCGCCATCCCGTTAGGGCCTTCAGCATGGCGTGTACCCGGCCCCTGGTGACTCGTGCGAGTATGAGGCAAGTCAATCATCATACATTTCTTTCTTTCTTCAACACACGCACGCACACGTACACACGATGAGTTGGGGGGTGGGGGAGGGAACGAAGGATAGATAAGAGGCGCGGCAGACTGGAGGACGGGAAGGAGGGAGGGATGTAGACAGAAAAGGGAGACCAGGCGTGTAAGTGAATGCTTTCAAATCCAAAAACGCATTTGGTTCTCTCAAGGTGTTCTTTGTTTGCTGTGGGAAATTGGTCTTGAAGTTCAATTAGTCGTCCAAGCGGACGGGTTTATTTTCGCTGCTGGATCACCGTGACCGCACCACTCCCTCCCATGCTCCCCCACCTCCTCCTACCCCCTACTGTCAGCGCCAGCGCGTGCGCACGCACAATGTTCGACCCGACACTCAGCTCCCAGCTCTAGACCACCCCACTCTCCCCCACCCTACACCCCCCTCCCCTGCCGAGCCTCCCTGCATCGGGTAGGGAGGTTAATCGACGTAGTTGCAGGGGTCGCAGAGACGAGAAAGGTGGAAGGTCAATAACATTTTTAAAAATTGGCGGGAGAAACGTGTTCAGTGGAATTAAGGTGTACCACGATGGTCTATGACCAGACTGCAGTCTTTAAATTTAATGTCTGTGTGCAGAAGGCAGTGGACTTCGAAAAATTAGTTTGCATAGTAGACATGAGACTGGCATTCCTTTTTTTTTTCTTTAAAGTCTACCTACCTCAATCTTACATACTCATCTAAAACCCACACTGGCGTACAAACATACGCGCGTGATGATAGTAAGAGAGATGAAACTGAAATAATGGAAAACTATAATTCACACATCGTTGATGCTTGCGCAAGGCATTGCATCAGTAGTCATCTTGTATACATAACTGTTGAGCACAGCACTGCTATCCTCTAAACATCGTTTTAGTCGTCGTTTCCTTGCACTGACTGTCCACGTTGTGGCTGCATGGCCCACACTTCACACAGCACGCGCTGAACCGTGTCAAGGCAAGCCAGCAGACTGCGCCTCTCCCTCCTTCTCCTCCTCCTCTCAGTACCTGTAGCAGGGGCACAGCCTGGAGTCTAGACGCACAGGAACTTGTGCACGTGCTGTTCGTGCTTCGAAGTTTCCAAGCACGAGCGTCAGAATGACGTGTGTCTCCTCCTGCAGCATTGGGTCACCTCGCTCCTTTGACCTCGATCACCTGGTCGTGATATGACACCCATCGTCATCGTCATCGTCGTCTGTTCCCTCAAGCCCTTTCATGACAGTATGAGGTTGGCGAGGGGGTCCCCACCACCTTCTCTCTCTCTCCATCGAGCACTTGTTACGGCTGAGTTACTTACAAAGGTAGCTCCACAAGAAGCACATATGAGAGTAGGTCAGGCAGGTGCATAACAACAAAGCGTGTGGGTGGATTAAGTAAACAAAGTAAGGGACACAACGCTTTGAGCAAGGTGAGGGACATCGCACAAAACATAAAAACTGAGTTCAAGCACTCATTCATCTACTCACACATATCGTCGGGAAAACTTTGCTTTCATTTAACCGAAGCTTTCAAGTAGCTGCGGGATCAAATTCATGGTGACTCGCCGGCTGTCGCATGGCCTCACAGTCATCATGCCCGGGCTTCCGGCGACTTCCGTCAGCCACCCGGGTTCGGCTGGCACTCCATCAGCCACCGATATAGACAGATCGTATCAGCCAGGGGTGGGAAAGGTCAAAGGGCAGAGCATGTACACCCGCTTCGTGCGAGAAAGAGACAGGTGGTGCGTGGCACCTGGACGCAGTGCGCGTGTATGTGCTGGATCCAAAGTACCCTCACACCCTGTCTACAGGTTTGAAGAGCGGCTACAGTTTCCTGATGGACCACTTGACTGCAATCAGCATCATCTGAGTGGAACCTGTTCACCTGGCCATTAACAGGTAGAATGTCCAGTGACTGCGTGAGCCCGGATGTAGGCTGCTTGGATGACAAGGGCTTTCCAGTTGACCACCCAGCATTGCTGCCCGGGTATCGGAGTGCTCAGTCATCTGGAAGAAATCGCTGTACCCTCGAAGATGCTTTGAACATGTTGCGATGGGCAATTTACCTGATATGGATACGAACCATCTTAGAAACAATTTACATATCTGAATCCTAAGCAAATCAGGATCGACTGTCGAGCTTTAAAAAATTGAAATGATGCTCTCGGTTTTTACATCCAACGAAAACCTCCTAAAAGAACTTGGCTCGACCCCCGCACCACCATCCAAAAAAAGACGGATACATCTACTTTTTTTCACTTGAAGTAAGGCTTTTGCGTCATGTGACTTTTATTAACGGTAGTAAAATTTGAACTTTAGACCAGAAGAAAACATGAAATTAAAACGAGCTTAAGGCTAATGATGCTATATTCATGTTTTGAAAGAATCCTTCAAACTTTTTTTTTGTTCCAGTTTAGTTTTTTATTACTGGCAATGGTCTTTGCCATCTTTTGAACTATGCACGCACTTACACTCCACTTCATGGAGGAAGATTTAACTCATGTTTCTGCTTTTTCTTCTCCACGTCTCCTCAAAAAAAAAAAAAAGATAGAAAGAAAGAAAAAACCCTTGCTTCGGTTATATCTCATTGTTTCCAGACGCCTTAGACACGTCAGCTCTCATTCCCGGACTATATCTGTCTCTATTTAGTCCTTCAATGCCTGTGTTTTCGCTACCTTCCCAGGATTCTGTGCTTTCCATTGAATCTTTGCTGTTGGCCCAAACGAGGAGACTGAGGAAGGTTGACAATGCGGGTTAATCTTTCAAACAGCAGGCTTTGGCATTCCATCCTTCCATCTGCAGCAGCTTACTTTTTATCTGCCCCGGAAGTTCATCAGCTCTTAACATCAGTTTGACATGTCTTACACATGTTGTAAGAAAACTGCTCTTTGCCTGTGAATGACAATGACTCTGACATGTTTAACCGTCCAGTAAATGCCGCTGACAAAACTCCTTTCTGTCAGTGAATGACAAATGCCGCGGACATGTTTTAGCCGCTCCTGTCACTCGTGCGGCGTGATGCCAGCGGAATTTTGGGTTTAAAAAAAAAAAAACAAAAACAAAAAAGGCTGGGGAACTTGGAATCTACCCCCTGCTGCTCAGAAAAAATAAAAAATCTTTATTCTTCAGCATGCTTCTGGTTTCTTATAACAAAGCCACATCCTTATTCCTCGCCGTTCTCATCGCTGCTCCTGACAAAGTTGTTTTCTTCAGACCTCCTACCCCTTCCCCCACCTCGCTCTTTGTGCGTTGACTATCCAGTGAAGCGAAGACTGCACCCTAATGTCGGGAAGCGGGTGGAGCGGAAAGGTGCACCCCGTTAACGTATTCCGGTCGTCATACCGTTTGTGGTCCTCATGGCTGAGACAGGGTGTGACAAAGGCGGGTCAGTCTCCAGACATTCACCTCCCCCTGCCCCTCCTTCATATTTCCTATGGGTGCTGATCATGAATCCCTTAGCCGCTAATTTACAACTTTATGATCTTCATAAAAGATCTGCCCTCGCTGTGTTTAATACCTCCTATTCAGTTTCCTTTTCCTCGTTTTTACTGCTTCTTCTGGTCTAACTCTGGAATTGCTGATGGACATTGGTGGTAACATGTGGTAAGTTCAAGCGGGACATAAATTCGCTCAGAATTCAGGTCTGATCTGGAATTGTCGACACGTCCACACCCAGAGACCACTGACATAATTACAGGGACTTGTGTGCCTGCTTTCCGAGAAGTATTATGGGAGGTGGATGGCCCTCAGGATGGTGGGCACATGGTTCGCCCAATGACATCCCTTTTGCATGTAATGTGTGTGAATGTACAAAGTAATGGAAAGACAACGTGGCTGAACACTTCTCGGCAAGACATTAGTGCGAACCTATGTAACATGTGTGAACGCATAAATTTTGTTCTCGCTGAATCACACCAGGAACTAATGTCCCGTATATACTACGTAGGTCCATGATCACACGTCGTTAAGTCTTTGTTCGGGGGAGAGCAGGGGTTGGGGGCTCATGGGCCGTGTGGTGAGATTGTGGCAGACGTGTGATAACTGTAGTCACATTTACCTGCAGGATTAACGTGGGTGGCAAGAGCCACCATAATTCATAAATGTCTCACGTGCCCAGTTCTCCGGGGTCAACGTTCGCGCTTTGACGAAGAAAGAACATTGTAACAAACATGGCGATGGAGCAGCCACGAACAGGATGTGATGGATTGTCATCGCTTGAGCGAATCTGACAAATCTGCTTTTACAGACAAAGATTCAAACCCCACGACCACAGAAATAGATTCCTTGTGGCCGCTTTATGTCGGTCGTGAATGCTGGAAGGCCTCCCACAAAGCCTGTCAAACCGCCGAGCCTGGTGCCAGTCTGACTTGAGGAGGCACATAACACATGGACCGCGTGGTCATAGTGTCTAGCTGCTGGAATCCGAGCTCATTCCTAACCTCCTTTTATTTATTTATTGATATTTTTAGCTCCATCGTAAATGACTGAGTGACGTGACTTTAAATCACAACGTCTGAAGTGACGTGCATTGCAGATGTGATTATCTCCCTTGAGCTACACTAACCCATGATCAGCGCGAGTTGGTTCTCTCCCCCTGCCCACCCATCCCCATCCCCATCCCCGGGGGAACTCGTTTGGCGGTTGTGATATGCCAAGTTCCTTGGCGGGAGAACGATGATAAGAAGATAGTCACGACGGAGAAAGTCAACAGGTGACGAAGATACATGGTGATACGAAGGACGGCGACGACGATGATAATGATCACAGCAATGATGACCTCGCGGTTTCATGTGTGTAGTAGCCTAACTTTGCTTTCATCTAATCATCTAATCCATGTTGGGAAGTCTTCGTCAATCATTTCGCAATCGCTTGTTGCAGAGCCGTGTGACGCCGTGTTTGTAGGTCAGCAGGTCAGTCGCAACATGCTGCCACCAGCTGAGCTATCGCGGCACCCGCAGGTAGAGCCCGCCATCTGTGATGTCGTGTGCATCCTTCGGGGCTGTTGGACTTAACATACTTACCACCCACTCGTTAGAATGTGTTGGTTCAAGTCTTGTTAGTATGAACTGTACACCGCGCACGACAGTCCCTCGTGTCGTCTGCGTCGCCACATTTTCCTGAAGGTTCAGCGACCGTTTCTCTCACTCATGTCGGATTAAAAAAAAAAAGTGGTCGAAGGTCAGGGCTGGGAAGGGGTTGGAGCACAAGCTGACGCCTTGCCACGAAACAAATGTGAACACGTAATTAATGAACAGGTAGTCGGGCGGCCTCCTTGTCTCCAGTCATCATGGTGGTGATCCTAATAGGTCGTGTCTGCTGTTGCTGGTGGTGGTGGTGGTGGCGGCTCTCTGCTCTGTTTCCATGTCACAGGCTTTATGGGTGCCGGGTAGGATGTAGAAACTCACTGACTGTTCAGAAAGCACTGTATGAAAAAATGTGTTGTTCATCAGCAGGTGTTGTTATGTGTTGCTGCTCAGACTTTGAGGCTAATCATTCCAACAGCGGCAACAGACAACAAAACAATTAAAGCTTTAACATCTTTAACATTCATTAACATCTTTGCTCATAAGTGTTTTGACTGTATATCTTACTGGATGGGCGCAGTAATTATGTATTTTTGAACAATCATGAGTGACTTGCGGTAAGTTCGGGTGACAGCCCCTCCCTGTGACATCACGCACTCAATGTGCGTGCACCGTGTAATGTCCGGGTGTCGACACGCGCAGTCTATCACACAACCAGTTTATTTACCCGTGAGTTCGTTTAAATGTGGTAACAGCAGTTTATTAATATTCCCAATCATGTGTGTGATGACCGATATCAACAACAGCAGTAGTCACACAGTGCAGAATCACACTTTATGTGTTTGCTCTACTTTTTATCTGAAACGAAAAAAAAAAATCGAAGACTGCGGGGGATAAAATGGATGTTGACATTCATAAAAATTTGCATAAGATAATTCAGGCAAATAGAATATGCACAAATAGGAATAATTAAATTGTTACAGAACAATATTTACAATTACTAAATAATGAAAGTGATGTTTACAGGTGTCAAGTAAGGTCACGCATGCGCCACTCACAATTGATGGAGGTGACAGACAGACTGAGAAACCGTCTGTGGAGCTGGTCAACAGCCCGGAACGTTATTACTCAGCGAGCACGCGGATTACCTGCCTCACCTGTAATCACGGGGAGGGGGGACCTGCTGGTGTCACGTGTCATAACAGTGGCATTGTGGGTCACGTGGTGTTGGTGACTGTACGGGGACTGGGATTAGAGCCACAGCCCGACATTCACTACAACACACACACAGCTCTGTCTCTCTCACACACAGCTCTGTCTCTCTCTCACACAGCTCTGTCTCTCTCTCTCACACACACAGCTCTGTCTCTCATTCTCTCTCTCACATACACACACAGCTCTCTAATTACGATTGTTAAGTCGTTAGGCACTGACGAAGTTCATCATGCAAATTAAGACGCTGACCCTTCACTCGCCAATCTATGATGAGGTATGACCGGCTTGAGTTGTCACTGCATGGCGGCAACGATTATTGCAACATTTGTGTAGCATCCGATGCCTTGATGCTGGAGCATTGTAGAATATCGAATGCAATAATATTCATGTCAGAATATAACAATAATAGTTGTCTCTCCTAACTGTATCCCGTTATAAATACTACGATACAAATCTGGTGACTCCCAAGTCTGTTCAGGACTTGTACATAACAATACAAATTTGTCAGGAGTTGTACCCAGGACAAATACAACCTATCAACACCAACTGATTAAAACAAAGACCGGCCGGCCCTCCCTGTATAGCGCGGCAAGCCTGAGACTCTTGACCTGACAGCCGCAGTTATTGCTGTCCTTCACACCTCCCCCATCCAGTTACCTCTCCCTCTCCCCTTCCTCGCTTAAAAAAAACATTTTATAAAAATGTAGCACAGCAGGTTTGTGACATCACCAAAAATACTTATTTCCATAGTTCTCTAATGCTTCATAAGCTAGTATTTCTTACTACACTACACACACCTGAGTCCTCAGAGGGCTGGGGAAGGTAGGGACTTCGGGTGTGCTCGTTGTCGTTGCTGTCGGCACTGACGATCCAACAAAACTAAACTCACCCAACACCAGGCAGTCACAGGAGAAGGAGGTTGTGTCCATCGTGTTCATGTCTTGTTTGCTCACTTCATTTTGATTCTCTCGTTTACCCATCGTCATTTCTTTGCTGTTATCACCTGCTTTCCTTACATTTTAATTGATGTCTAATGGTGTTTGGCTGTTCACTTAGAATGAGTGACTAGCCCTCAGCAGCAGCATCCTCAACAACAGTAGAAGCTTGAATGCTATTATGAGCTTGTTATGAAAAATAATTGACCTAACTGCATTTCTGATTCTGTTTATTTGATAACCTTAATTTTAATTAGGGTACAAGGTTCACTTAACTGAATAAGTATTTAACAGCAGCAGCAGCAGTTTTATTTATTTTATTATCTCCTCCTTGCTTGTCTACCATAAGCGTGAATTGTTTACATCATCGATTCTATCATCTAAGACACTCGAAACAAGGCTGTAACGATTATGTTAACAGTAAAAAGTCATCTAAATAAAAATAAATCATCCGAGCTACAAACATTTCTCAATCGATCTCCTCGAGCATCCACACAGGGAGGCGCTTTTTTGTGGTTCACGGACTTCGATCTTTTTTTGTTGGTCCTCTTCGTCATCTCACCTGGAGTGTGGTTTGTGAATGGCTTTTTGATGTGTTTATGTGACATTAAATGGCTTTGCTGGATTTTTTTGAATCATCCTACTCTGTTGTCGAGTAGATGTATGAGGACAGGGTCACCAAGAATTTGTTGACCTGTCAGCTGTCGGTAGCTGTCTGTGTTCAGACCAACTGTGGAGATCTCAACAGATACAAACACCATCATAGCCAGAAGCCTCGTTTCCATTTAAGTAATTATTTTAAATATTTTAATGAAGCGTTTTTGGCATCGTGTGACCTGGTGACCTTGTGTGACAAGTCACGGGTTCTCGATACTGTTGTGGACAGCAATGACTGTTTCCATGACGATCGTTGTCACGCTGTCAGAACGCGCCGGACTCAACAGGAAGAACGGTTGGCGCGACATCCTCCTGTTCTTCGACATGTCTCATTATCTCATTATTTCCACCATCGTTCCCGTCATCCTATCGTATCTCGGGTGCCCGAAAAATCCATGTTTTGCCAGACATTTGTGATATTTACTGCCTTTACTCCATTTTTTGATCGGGTTTGCAAGCGTGAACAGCGACAGGTGGCTGTGTTTTCGTGAAACACTTTTGATTAGCGAGGCGAGAAAGGATTATTTATTACTTTTTGAAGATTGTAGCATTGTGTTTTGTCTTAAGGTTAGCTATTTGCCTTTTGTCTGCACCGAGCTGCCCCTATCACCCTCGCCGTTACTGTTGTCGGCCCCAACACGTTTCGAGGCAACCATAAAACCTGCAAGGGAGGTAAGTTACCAAGCCGGGAGGAAAAGGCATCGGGCCGACTGGGTTTCTTCTTTTTCTTGAGCAGATTAAAATGTCTTTTTTTCTCGTGCCCGTCACGTCGATCGACATCCCGCCTTTCAAAGGCATCGGCAGATAAAAAAGGTAACACCGACAGGTAGCAGAGGGGTGTGAATGTGTGATTTTTGTTGTGGTGGTTGTGGTGGTGGTGTGGGTGTGTGTGGTGTGGGGGGAGGGGTTCATCTATGGCAGCGCTGACGCATGTCCGTGCACGTGACCCTGACAGGACCAACGGGGTCAGGCGTTGAGCAGATGGCGGACCAGCAGCACTGCGTGGATGAGGAACCTGGCAACCAGAAGCAGGTGGCAGCACTAGAGCCATGCCGCTTCTACTCGTCATGCAAGCTGCTTTCTGCTCCCTGGACTACTCCCCTCGATGTCTCCTTACTAGAAGATCATAACGATGACTTCATTCAGTTCGTCAGTCAGTCCAAGTTCACACACGAATGTCACCCTGTTCGTAACTTTTAAAAAAACCTGTGACCTGCTCTATATTGCGATTGTGACTGACCGCTGCAGGTGCACTGTTGAGGTGAAGCAGACAAAATGTGATTCAGAAGCAGACAGAAAGGTGCGATCGTCAGACTGTCCGTAGCGAACGTTGAGCTGACCAGTTCTCTCTACTTTGCTGCTGCTCTCTACTACAGTCGGAGAAGACGATTGTGGAAGCTCATTGATATCTAGATGTCACATTGATGAACTAGGCATACGTGTACGTGCTGAATGCTGACCTCAATTAAGGCTAACCGATAAAAAAAAAGATTATTTCTTGGCCTGCGGACAGTTTGGCGGAGAAATAAAGAATAGTGTGCTCAGTCCCGCCACACGCATTTGTCGATCGCAAGTCCGCGGTCGCGTGACCGTGTGGCTGATGGGGAACATCGCCGCTTGTTTCCCAGTTAGCCGCACGCAATGAAAGCATGGCGAGGTGCATTGTCACATAATCGGATAACATCACATAATGTCGTACCTGAGCCCAGTCACACGATACTGTGGTCACAGTGCCACTACGTCATCACCGCTTGCAGCAAGCCGTTAAAGATGGCGGCCTTCTTTGACTGAGTAGCCTCGACTGTCCTTCAGTCAGAACTCACTGGTTAGTTATTCACTTTAGACTTTACATCAGTTTGAATCCATTTATTATCCAAGAACAAGAAGCTGATGAAACTTTGTGTGGCTTTGACAGGACAGCAAAACATGGAGTAGGTGGAGTTTGTGATATCGGCATGAGACCAGAGGTAGGTCCTGACTGAACATGAACAGAACTGTGTTCATTTGGTGATCAAACGGGGAACTTTCTCTCCAGTAAAACGGACATTGTGACAGGTGACGAGCAGTTCGATAACAAGCTGATGAAAGTGTTCTATAAACACGGGGTCTCGATGACTGGAGTTACTCATCGTGATCCCGTGTCTGGCAGAAAGGTCATCTTTGCGTGACATGCCACGGTGACCCTGGTCCCACGGAGACAGCACACAATGGAGAAAGGGTGGGGGAGGAAACAAATCGAAAGAGAATTTAATGTTTAGGTAGGCATGTCCAGGTAAGATTATCATCGGTAATGTCACGGCAGCATCACCTCTAAACGGTGCTAGTTCTGCACGCTACACTGCATCTTCATAAAAATGCTAACAGCAGGACTAACCATGGGGTATTTTCCATCACGCACAATTCTGGCCCATACATATCTGCTATAACACATTCTGAAAGGGGAAGAGGATAAAGACAGCGAGACTGCTGGCTTCACTGTCCACTTGCCGTGGCCTAGATACGGTGAACCACTCATCGTGAGTTACGTGTATGGCGATTGGGCTGTCGGTTCTTTAGATGCTAACGTTTACAGCCACACACCACAGAAATCATACAGTAAGTTCTGAAGGCCTGGCTACTCTAGGAATGAAATGTTTACTCTGTGGTTCAGACTTGTATCAGTCACCGTAAAACTTCAAGCTCTACAAGAGCTCACAACTTTTGTTCATGCCGCTGGGTTCATCGCAGTACAATGCTATGTTTCTCAATAATCACGGGAATAAACCTTTAAATTTTCAAGATGCAAGCCTAAAAAGATCAGAATACAAAAGAAAGTAATCTAACCCATGATAAAATCCAATGGCTACACCTAATTAACACGAGATTACCTCTCTACTCATGGCTTAATCTTAGACAACCTCATCAAATCCATTTACATTTCTGGTCAATTTTTTTTTTTAGCACAAAGGATTATTCATTCCTACCTTGGACTACATTGTTTCGCACTGAGTTCTATGCCTCCTTCAAAACCAGTTTGCCCTCTTGTAGACCTTTAACTCTTGCATGCGTGCTGAAAGAGAGTTTGGTTTCCGCGCCTAATCCTCCTTTTATTGTGAGATGAACACTCCGCGGCCGTTACTTTCACTGGGGATCAGTGGAGTGTAAACGAGCGGCTATTTTTAGTATTTCATCGTACTGGTCTTCACCACCCACCACCACCCCACCCCACTTCCACCCCTCTGTTTTCTGATGTGGTGAGAGAACCCTCTTCAAGGCTGGGATGAATGTAAAATGTTTTCTCTAATGATCGCTCAGAGCAAGACACTATTGTCCCAAATCTTGGCGTATATTTCGGTTCTCGGGATACACGCCCACAGGCACAGAAAGAGGTCAAAATCTGAGGTCACGTTTGTACACAGATACACTTAATTAACGTGTGGTCCTCGCTGTGCCATTGCTAAGGACTTCAGTAAACGTACTGATATACAATCCTGAAGTCTGTGTAGTTGACCTCCTTGAAGACCAGTAGCTCGAGATCGGACTACTCCATGGAGATTTTCTCGGACAACTACACCAGGAACTACAGTAGAAACTATCAACGAACTATAGACGCAGGGAAGGAATCCAGTCACTGACCCAAAACATGGTTTTCTAGCTTTTATTACCATGTCCTACATGGCACCTCTTCCTCTCCAACACGTGCACAAATCAGTTTTTGCACGATGGCGGAAGACAGGAAGGCAAGGTGCTGGCAGTCTCTAGGGCAACAGTTGCTGGCGAGCGGACAAAGCTGCCAGTCAACGTTCGGTAAATGCCAGCCAGTATTTTCTGATCTCTCAAATCTGTTATCATCAAAGGTGTGCCAAGGTCTGTGGGAAAAGCTATTCTCCTCCAGCCAAACGTGTTTTCCCGCCATCACAGAAGATGTACGCATGTACACCTAGCTTGGCACTAGTTCCGGACCGCAGGAGGGCAGGGTGCCTGCACCTGTGGCTGAGAATCGAAGGGATGCGATGATGAAGGTTCAGGTGAGTGACCTCTTGAGTCACCGAGGTAAATAAGATGAGCCTGATACTAGATGAGTGTCGCGGTAATTTCGGACAGAAACTGAGCGCCGCTCACCTCCCGCGACCCGGAAGACAAGCAGGTCACCATCTTGAGACAACGAAGTGGCAACTGCCAACTCGTGCCGTTACCTGTACACACTGGGGATGTCACATACCTGCTGGTGTCCCCCAGACATTGGGCATGTCACCTGGTCGGAGGCAATGGAGCTCAAGCAACAGTACTAGAGGCCAGCAGATGACCGCAACACTTGCTTCTGCTTCCGACCTGACAGTTTGATTGCTCTAGAAAAATGGAACGCAAAAGTAGAAAAAGAAGCAGCAGCAGAAGAGGTTTATCTAGCACTTCACTTCATAATGAGGTGTCTCTTAAGATGTCGGTTATCTCCTGTCTTCGTGTTTGACTTCGGTTGATGTGGATCCTAAATCGCTCGGAGCTCGCCCCCACTGGTGGGGAACTGCGCTACAAAAACGCTTTTCTTCTTGTTGTTGTTATTATTATTATTATAAAAACTCTTCTCCATTTTCTGCAATTTAAAACAAAACAACAGTCACATTCAAATTAATGCGAAGTCAGAATAAACCAAAGAAAAAAATTTAAACAATTTCACAAGCCGAAACTTTAAGAGCGAAAGAAAAGTGATGTAAAATGCACAACACAGTATAAAAAAAATTGTATAGCGTAGACTAGAAAAACGAAACTAAATGTCGAGGCGTTAAATAGGATTTGTAATGAAGTGTCCGTGATACATTCCTCATGTCAGGAGTCACGTGACAGCAGATCACGTGATTGCCCTGCAGCTTAACAGCGTACAAGAAGCAACAACCTTTCATTTCTTACTTGCCTGATCGAAGTACAAGATACTATCTCCCAAAATGAATAAATCCTTCTCCTGTTCCCTCGTACAAAACATCGTGAAGCACAGAAAATGGACAGATGTCTGCGATGGTGGAAACCGCCACCTGTTCGTCTGATGTCACGTGACCTCCTCTCCTCCACTGCCTCTGCAGCAAGATCAGCGGCTTTTTTCTGTGCATTCTGATATTTTGCCATCTATTTCAGTGCATGGTAATGGCTGATGTCCCGAGATCGGAGAGGTTTTTTTTAATCACATCCTAAACTACACTTAAAATGAGCCCACCCCAGTCATCTGAAAAATAAATTATCTTAGAGTATGCATTTAAGATACTCTTACAAGACAGCTCGATCAAAATTTTTCATAAAGTGTGAGGGTTCTGTAACATGATACCAGTAAAAAAACTTGCCCAAACTTACGGACCAGAGGCCAACATGAATGGACTCACGGGACTCTGACATATTGCAACCTCCTGACGTTTCAACAGAACTTCGACTGCAAAACAGAAACACAAATATTGTGGCCGGTAACATCAAACTTGTGTTTGCAGGAAGTCTTTTAACTGAGAGAAAATAAGAAGCATGCTTATGGGCAAAATTGAAAAAAATGTAAAAACTGAAGGTTGGAGTCAACATAAGACATGGCGAGTTGCAGAGAGAAGAAAGGAGGAAACAGAAGGCGTCAACAACCAACGGACATCGCGCCACTAACAATTTCAAACCACTTTGCTTTCGGTCTCATAAACTGGCTTCAAAAGCTCGCGAACAGAAGGAAAAAGACGATTTTTGCGGAGTGCAGCATGTTTGCCAAAAATGTTTGCAGATTCCAACAGTAATACAAGAGAGAGAGAGAGGTGGAGGAGAAAGAGAAAAAGTAAAGTTACAAAGAGAATGACCAAAATAAGGGATGCGAACCTTACCTTTACACTATTTACACCATTTACACCAGGGGGAATGGCCTTGGTCATTTGCAGGTGAATGTGTGTGTGTGTTTTATGTACAACTGTTTTCGCATTATGTTACACTTATCAGAGCTGGGTGAGCTCTGTAGGTTCATCCAATCATGAGTTTGAAATAAGCTTTTACGCTTTTACAAGCACAATGAAAGATACTACTGCTGCTAGTAGTAACATTAAATAAAATAACTAACTTGAGGGCTGAACCCCTGTGATCACGTGGATCAGGAATCTGACATTGTTGTATACTGCGCCCTTTGATAAGTCGACACCTTCAAATTTATGTTGGTGAGTTCGGACGGGTGTTGGCAGATATTGTCATAAAACTTCTTCTCTGGCAGAGTTCGACTAGTTTTATTCTCTCTCTCTTTTCCATTTTTACTGTGTTTCAAATGCTTCCTTATAGTTGGAAGTGTTTTTAAAAAGTTTTGTCTGTAAAGAAATGTGATAGAGAGCTAACCTGTGCTGACGACCGCACGGTGTGTTCAGGTTTGTTTTCACAACTAGAATCTAATTATAAGTGGCTGGTGCATTGCTGATGTCCATTAATCCCAATAAAGCTTATGTTTGCCTGAGGAAAGGCCATCGAGAGGAACATCCAATCCCTGTTGTCTTCAGGACTTTGCTGTTGACCGAATTGCAGGCTTTCCTTCATTAAAAGTGGATTTACAGAAACAACTCGACCTTCTCTTCATTTGTGTGTCGTAATGCCCGCCTGAGCCAGCTCAGCCTTTTAAGGGGATCATCACTTCATTTGAGATGACTAATAATAAAAGTTAATCCCATCCTCATAATTTCATGGCACATAAATACTACCTTATCAGTATCATGCTAAGACAGGCAGGTATAGCTTTGCCTACAGGTCTACTCGTGTTACTAACTTGGCATTGTGAGCAAAGCTGCCGAAAGTTGACACCGGCAATGGCGGTCGTCTTCTTGAAAAGGTCATTGTCTTGGGTACACGGGGTCGCTTTCTTCTCAAAATATTGCTGATGACCGCAGTTTCTCTTTTCGTATTGAAGTCTCCTGTTTTTTTTTATTATTATTTATTTATTTCTTCAGGCAACTATTTTCTAAGGACAAGGGTGGACATCAACAAATCTAATGGCTTTAAATCGGAAAATAATTTAATGCAAGCGCCGAGCATTTGGCTCTGTGTCTAGAACACCCGAGCGACCATGTTTCTAAACATACCAATACATATTAACCTCCACAGTATGCGACTATTAGCTCTGCTGGTTAATTGGCGAATGTCTCCACCATCTCTGGCAACAGGTTGTGTTCACATTCAGATAAATGAAGAATGTCACCCGCAAGGCATCATGAAGCCCCCCGATGCCAATCTCCAGGTCTGAAGGTACACATCTATCGTTAACTTCATCCACCCGGGACATTGAAATACATTTGAACAGCAGACAAACTGTGTACATACACACTCAGTGCAGTGTGTGTAGTGTGAATGACCTCACCACTGTGTAACATGTATGGCAAGGATGACCCCAACACTGTTTAACGTGTCTTCATGTCTCGCGCTGATATCGGGTAGACGAGACTGAGACATCACGTGGCTGACTCGCTCCGATGTTTGGAGAGACTGTTGCAGACACCGTCTCTTGTCTTCGTTTTCAATCAGGCGAACTTGCTGCACAAAATACAAACACATTTGTAGTTAGAGATTGTTTACCTTTGACATTTGCATTGCTTAGTCTGTTTACATGAACATGACATTGTATACCAGTCTCTTTTTAGGTTTGACGTGTCAACGTTTAACGGCTTGCATTTTATTCCAGAAGCACTCCGCCTTCTTATGAAGACGATAAGCTGCACAGCTGTGGAAACACAAAACATTGAAAGTAACCTCCCACCTCCCTGTTACACAACATGCTGAACAGCGAGAACAGGATTTATACTTCTCCAGAAAACTGTCTCAGTCTGTGTTTTTCTTGCACTGCCGCCATCATGTTTCTCCTTATTATTTCATTCACTCCTTGCTTTCATTTGAATCAAAGTTTGTTTAAATTTTTTCAAATGTTAATTAAACTTTCTTTCCAAATGTTTTGCTCGTCTTCCCCCTTACACAGCTGTAACGGTTTTCGTTAGTGTTAGTGTTAACAGCCCTCTTGAACAGTTTCATTTTTGAAGGAAGTGCAACAATTTTGTCCTTGTGGTCCACTTGTAACTTATTTTTGCAGAGTGGAGTTGAGTTGTGACAGTGAGTTCAAGTGTAGAGAGCAAACAACAGAAAGCGTAGTCACCGCTACAGGTCACTTCCTGGGACTCCCTGCAAAACCTTTCCTTCAACAAATGTGTTTTCTACAAGTTTATGTGGTTGTCATGGAGCACGTACAGTGAGTGAGTGCTTTGTCACACAAGGGGCAAGTAATAATAGTCAGTGATATATATATATGTCTTAAGAACATAATAACATATGTCCATACATATACACAAACATTCTGGAGCACACCAACTCACACACGACAAATAATGCATTTCAAAATTGAGTTATCTCCCTTACCACCGCCGACTTTGCACGGTGATCTCCCCGCTTTAAACAGAGTGCAGGGAGGTGCCAGGACTTCAGTTGTCTGTGCAGTGGCGGTGCATTCTGGGAAAGCCATGCTGGCTACGGAGGATGCAGAGTAAAGTGGCAATGAAGTACCCGCTTCACATAAATCAGGTCTGAACACGTAGACAAGGGAAGTAAGAAAAGACTCGCAATACGTTTGTCGTTATTCTTATGGAGATGTTAATGCCGCATCTTTCATCATTACCAGCTTGGAAGTCTAGATATGGTAATGGCCACCTTGATAATAATGATGAACTGTCTGAACCTAGTGTTCTCTCTTCATGTCACGGATGCTGTGTACATGTCCTCCTCTGCTGCCTTGCATAAAGAGAAGGTAACTGTCTTCTCACAGATTTCAGGAATTAATCTCTTGTATTGAAAATAACCTATAAAAAATAATAAAATAATTTATAATTAATATGTAAAAATATTTAATAATAGGATGGGTCTTTAACATTGCCAGAAGGCTGTATCACCCGACAATGGACCTTATTCACGCACAGCTCTTCAGGCCTGCAAGACGATTCCTCATGGTTCTCATGGTTACAGTGAACATTGGCTGTGAGCTACGCAAAAAGTCCGCTCACACTGATGTCTGCCGTTCTGTTTGATGATTAGGGTTAATTTGTGAGCTATAATATCCGGATCCGACCCCTGAACTTCATTAAGGCAGGGGAGCATCGGATCTGATGTCCAACTGCATCGACAATGAACCGCCGCCATGCAGCAGTGGGAGGAAAAGCTGAAGATGAACAAGGTGGGGGGTTGTGTGACGGAGGGAAGGGTGTGTGGCTGTCTTGATTAGCCTTTAAGTATTCAGGCAAGGCGGCAAGACGCTGGCTAATAGACGATGGCGCCTGCAGCAACTCCGCTCTTTCTCGGGGTCAGCAGTCCTCTGATGAGTTCCAGCAGTCGGGGCCGCCCCCGGCACGCCCTCCACACCTTTTCTGCTTTCTTCTTTCGCTTTTTGTGCTTCGCAAGACTTTTTTACGGTCAGACTGACTTTGAAGACTCGTCACTCGATCTGTGCGATATGCTGCCTCCTGTCTCCGGAATGTAATAAACTGAATTGTGTAGTCTTTTTGGTGTTCGAACATGAGGAGAGCACTAACCTTTTTCTTTCTTTATTTATTTCCTTTCTCATCTCGTTCGAGCATATTGGGTATCGCTGATTTCTGGTTCTGTTATCTTCTTTTTCTTACTTGCTGGATTCTTTGTTGCTTTCGGCGAGTTCTCTGGATTTTCCTCTCCAGTCTCTGCTGTCACCGATTTCCGACTTCAAAATGTCAGGGTCCCCACAGTTTTCGTGTGTGTTCTCTCTCTCTCTCATTCATTCATGTGTTTGGGTCCTGTGTCCTGTCAGGGTGAGCACAGCATTCACTGTAAACCCTGTGTTGTGAATAGTAAGTAGGCAAAATAAAGATATGAGAGACAATTATTTTCAAAAGTCGACTTCATCCAGACGTTGGGTTCTTGTATCACATCGACTGTCCCGCCTTCAGTTTGTTCTCGGAGGATCTGACTGCGTTTTCTCTCATGAACAACTAAAAACTCGCTACACCCTAAATTTCACTTCCTGTCTTATCTTAAAAAGATCAGCAATTTAAAAAATATGGGGAACTGAGAAAATTGGCGCAAATTTTTCAACACGTGTTGTAGCTGACAGATGATTGCGGATTTTCTTTTCTCAATTTTTTTGGCTTTTAAAATGGGGAATAGGTTTCCATTAGAAGGCCTTACGTAAGCGCTTTCTCTCACACACACATTTTCTTTCTCTTTTTTCTCTTTGTCTCTCTTTTATATATATATATATATGCCAATATGATATATTTATATATATTCTAAAAACATAAAACTGTCTTGATATTATATATAGAACTTTTTTGATATAGTGCATGGTGCATAGTGTCCAGAAAATGCTCTTAATTGTTCTTCCGTTTGGTGTACTTGTTAACATTAGGCTACATTAAATAATACTTACATGCCTTGTCATGCTTAGGGTCACTAAACTCATTTTGTCTATCATTTTGAAACACTTATAATATATATATATATCATTGCTGAAACATATCATATTGGTTTATAACATGTGAGGAGGGCAAGAAGGTGTTAAAGACAATGTACAGAAAAAAGGGAAGCAATTTGGCGAATTATTTCAATCTGCACTCTCCAATGTTGTTAGGCCAGTTGATTCATGAAGGCCAGATTAGAGACTAATATGCACCCATGTGTAAGATAAACATTTCCCACAGACAGCCAACTTTTCTGTCATCAAAAGTCAAAGGAAACAGTTCCCTACAAGCGCTGCATTCGATGTGAAGTAGCCTCCCTTCGTGCCATCATGAGGACAGTGTGACCGCTCATGTAGTCACAGACATCGGAGACATCAGAGACAGTGTTTTAGTGGAAGTGACAGAGGGCTGAATTCCTTGTGACAAGTATCAACACTTCTTGTCTTTTGATTGACTTCAAGAAGCCGTTTGACTGAAGAGTTCTGCAAAATCCATTTGCTTCAGAAGTCGACAGACACGTGTCCAGAGGATCTGAAAAAATGAAAACGCAGCCTGCCACCTACCTCAGCCCACAACCACTCACAACTACTTATATCTGACAATCATATGAGGCTTACCCTCCCCTCTCATAATGACATGAATTGCCTGGTGGCATGGCCATTGGTTGGTTGTTTTGACCTAGAGGCAATCTCGCACTTACATCTGTAAACATCGGCGACAAGTCTCAACCAGTGAGTCTCAACCTGTCAGGTCTCAGTGGATGAGTGGACTACAGCCATGTGTTGGATCTCACTGAGTGGACTACAGCCACGTGTCGGATCTCACTGAGTGGACTACAGCCATTTGTGGGATCTCAGTGGCTGAGTGGACTACAGCCATGTGTCGGATCTCGCTGGTTGTAGTCCACTCAGCCATTTGTCAGGCTTCGGAGGCTTGGTCGACTACAGTTATCGCAAGCTGGCGGGTCATTCAGCTGTCTGTTCTGACGAAACAGCATTTGATAAGATGGTGTCGTGTGCACGCACGTGGAGCATTTTATGGACTGAAGTCAGATATCAGCGTGCACTCGGCAAGCGTCAGCATCACCAGAAGGCACGAGCTTTCCTTGAAAAAGAAAACAAAAATCGCATGTTTCTAGATTAGGCAGACTGATAGGCCGGCTTTGGGGAGCTGACATTCAGCACCCAGCAGGTGACGGCCGATGAAAACGAGATGAAGGAAATTACCCCAGATGCACGGCCTGCAGTGTCTCGGGGTGCACAGCCTGCTGTGACTAGGGTAAATAGTTTTTTTTTGAATTTGTGTGCACCCGAGGACTGTGGCCAAAATGTGGTCAGTCCCTCCATGTCAGAGCAGCCTTGGAAACATTGCGATTAATTACAAAGTAATGTGGGATAGATTGCTATCCAGCTCCATGGCTAAGTGACTTTTTAAGAAACATTAAGTGCACGGTGATTGTTCAGAATCCTGAGATTTACTCACCTAGAGTCGGCAAAGAGGCTAAAACTTGTTTTTATCTTTGATCAAATATAACGAAATTAAACATTATTGATTCAGGAAAAAATGAAAAACTGGATTTTACCATGAGATTTCCAGGTTGCTGAGCATTGTAAATGACAGATGTCAACATTCTATCGCAATCTGGTTTCATAGACAGTTTGAACCAGGGACGCCGGCGAACCATTTAACATCTGAATGTTTAGAACCACGATAAAATTATTATAGTCAATAATAAACTTGCAGTAAATTTGTTACTTACTTAATTTTTCCTTTTTATTTTGTCATAAGTCTTTAATATCCACTTATCATGACTTAGCGCCAATAAACTGAAAACACAAAGACCATAAAGCTTGAGCTTCTGTACCTCCTTCAACACGAGAGTTCTCATTGTCTGATCGTCTTCTTGGTGTTGATAGTTAAACCGGAAGCTAATATATACGTTGGCCTCGTTCTAGAAGTTAACATGGAAAATATGTCTGCAAGCATTTCAACAAAGACAGACGTCCGTGGTTTGAATATTTAGTCTGTCTTCTGTCTGCACAGCTCAACAGTTCAGCTTTTAAGGCCCCTCGATCAGCACACACTGAACATCTGCTTCTTTTCTTCTGATGTTTATTAAAATGTTTTGTAATACTTAATAACAGAGCGCAACATAAATAAGAGTTTCAAAAGCAATCATTGAACTATAAAGCAGATTTTCTTTGCTTTACGAACTATGCGGAAGACTTTTTAAATTTTCTTTTGCTTTCTTCAGTGACTTTTGTAAACTTCTGAGGGAGAAAATACAGTCAGGCCAAACTGTATGATAGACAGGCAGAAATAGCTCCAGCATACAGCACAACAAACACGAACAGGTGTAGACAAGTGCTCGTAATGCAAGCATCTCTGAGAAGAAGCCACACACATACCCTGGCTCCCCACACCCCACATACCCACCCACCCTAGTGGTTGGCGAGCGCTTGCTTGCCGCAGTCCAAGTCGCCCAAACCCACCCATCCCGACCCGCTGCCTACCCCGGTATTATCGGGTAATCTCGTCTTGTAAGCTCAGACTCTAATCGAAGTGGAGTGTTTCAAGGCCGCGAGTATGAGTCTGCGATGACACTGATTAGACAGGCATGGTGCACATGGCCCTTATCTTCCTCAACAAAGCATCTTTGACCTTCAACCTATTAACCTTTCGGAAACTTAAAAAAGTAGAGTCTAGTTTTTGAAGCTGCCATCGAGGCCTAAACTTTACTGCGGTTTTTGCAAAAACTTCTGTAGCTTCAAGTGTATGAAGGATGCCATTTTAAAATTCCCTTTGCATTTGTTATCTGGGAGATAGCGGAATCGGAATGATTCACGTAAACACTGGCTCGCGCGCTTTTGACTAATGTCTTCCCTGATGCATTATTTCAGCTGATAAGCTCAGGCAAGCTTGTAGAAGCCAGAGAGAAAGCGATCTCTGAGTTCTGCGAGTTCTGATAGCAAGTAATAGGTTGTCACAATCTGCAGAATATCTATGTTTATGTGTCGATGCAGAAGACTGCAAAGAGCGGTTTCGAACTAATGGCTTTCATTTGATGCCTCTTTTCAAACCGCCGCAAAAACTGGCAGAAGGTGTTTACAAGTCCGCGTAGACAGTCCTATAAAATTCCATTTTTCGTGTCAGCCATGTTTGTAGGATCTCACCGGTGAAGTTCTAAACAACAATTAACATCAATGCTCGTTTTTTTAAAAAAAAGTTTGTAAAGTTTTTTTGTGATTCACAACCTTATCCTTATCTTGTTCTCATCTTGTAACTAGCACTTGTTTTGTTTATTTCTGTTTCTGAGCACCTTTCCCGAGTATAATTGCCTGCTGGGAGGAACAAAGTCGGTCATTGTCCCTGTGAGACCATCATGTCCCTTGAGACCACCATGTCCCTGTGAGACCAACGTGTCCCTGTGAGACCACCATGTCCTGTGAGACCAACATGTCCTGTCATCTCTGACTCCGGCACCCTGACTGCACCAAGTGTGGCTCAGACTAACGACTAACCCGATGCGCATGAGTGGATTTCTTTCATCAAAAGGTAATAACATCACAAGTCTGAATGAAGGAGTCAGTAACTGTGCAAGGTGTCAATATTACAATTCTCACCTGTGTTTTAATAAACTGCATTCCTGCATTAATGCATCGACTCATTAGCATATGTTTGCTGATTGAGAAACTCTCAATGTGTCAGCGTGTGTTTGAAGCCATCAAACTGTCTGCGAGTTCGACGTGATGAAAAAAATTAAATGCTTTGGTAACAAAAACTAATGGAGATGCTATAGTGTTACAAATAAATGTTATTTTAACCTGCATGTAACTGTGAGCTGTCTTGGTTGACTCGGGCTGGGCTTTAATTACAACAGCCACACTAGTCTTTAGTCACCTAACTGCTTGTCTATGGTCTGATCCTGGTTCAACCAGTCAAAAGTCTGTTCTTAATGAACCCAGTGCTGTTTTTTTTTTTATGTGTTGATAGATGATCTTAGTTCTGCCTCTTAGTTTGCCCAAACCTGTCGGTGACATATACAACCCGCACGAAGGATGTTCCAGACCAGAGTGAAATAGATGGCTGATCATTTTGAACCAGGTTCAGTCCGAGGAGATCGCTCGGCTTGACGCCCCTAGCTGCTTCTTTTTCTGTTTTTCTATTCCCCTACGCCAATTAAATAGCCTACTTTGTAATTAAAGTCTTAATTGCCTATTTGCAAATTTAAGTTTTGGAAATTTGGAAAAATGTATTCAAATTCACAGTAGGACAATGTTCTCGAGTTTACTGGCTGCTAGACCTTCACCTGAGCTGACCTGTCTAAAGTCATTTGTTTGTAGTTCGACTCTCTCTCTCTCTGTGAGAAATGCAAAGTTTTTTTAAAATTCAAATTACTATTTTTTAATTTCAAAAATTAAAATAAAAAATATGACCACATCATAAAGCACATTTACAATTCATCCACAGACGCCCGCATGCCCACACACATGCACACAGAAGAGGATGTGCCCCGCTCTGATATCACGTGTCTGGGAGGACATGGCGCCGATTTGACAGAGGGGGAGAGGTGACCGCAATGCCCTACTCCTCCCAGGACAGGCAGCCGCACTTCCTGATGTCCTAGCTCGCGCGCATGCGTGTGTGTGTATATGTTCCGGTGTGCGTGTGAGCGTGACAGTAACGGTGCACACAACCAGACCCACCTCCCGCGCCGCCAGGGACCATCTGCCGGGTGCGAGGTCAAGCGACCCTCTCGCCTCGTCTCAAACGTCTTCCGCTCGACCCCACTTGCCCCGGAAGCACTCAAAAAATCGCACCTCCTTGTGTAGCCGAAACTGGGGTCGATGGTGCGTGTTAGGGGTACAGTTAGCCCCTTTTCTCACGCTGACAGCAAGTTTAATCAGATCCTGCAGCTCCTCGCACACCGCGGGGACATGCGCACTTGCAATAAAAGGACGTGGATGAAGCACGTCACATCCGACATCATGGCGGGCCTGCTTGCAAACCATTTGCACTGTTTACCGGAAGCACAGCTCGGGTTAGCTAACATGTGAAAGTACGTAAGCCATAACATGCCAACATGCACGCGCCTTCCTCACCGACAGTCATTTCTACATCTTTGCTTCCATCACAGTGCGAGTGAAGGAGTGAGACTGAGAAATGGGTAGAACGAGACAGAGAGGTCGGTGTTCGGTCTGATCGTCTAATTTCGATATAATATTAGAAAATTTGTTTAATAGGTGATTAGAGGGAGGTAGTTGCGACCCGGGCATCCCACGTTCACTGCAGACGGTGCCAGATATTGCACTTTGACCTCATGCGCTGTCTACCCGACTGACGAAGTGAAACTCCGGGAAACGCAGGGTACCCGTGCTAGAAACACAAAAATATAATTATGCAAGTTAAAACGGCAACGAAACAAATTAGTACATATTATAGAAAGGAAGAGAGAACACCAAAGACTTGTAAATTCTCTCTTGCTTCACATTCTGTGACGTCAGGACAAACAAACATAACAACCTTTCACGGGAAGTAACCCTAATCCGCACACCCCCAGCAGGGCTCAAGGTGCAGCCTTATGTCAAGGACAAAATCAGGGGCCTGTTGTTTCCCTTGTTTATGTTTCTGGAGTGAATATGTAGTACGTTACCCAGAAATGTGTACCACGCCACTCAACATGTGTAGTATGTCACCTAGGAGTACATCATACGTAATCTAGAAATGTGTAGTAAGCCACTCAGAATGTGTAGTATGTCACTCAGAATGTGTAGTATGTCACTCAGGAGTACATCATACGTCACCCTAGAAATGTGTAGTAAGCCACTCAGAATGTGTAGTATGTCACTCAGAATGTGTAGTATGTCACCCATGAGTACATCATACGTCACCTAGAAATGTGTAGCAGGCGACGTACAACTGTCCTCTTGAGGTGACGTGCAGGACGCACACAGCCACAGTTTGCTGTGTTTAAAGTGAAGTTTTCCTGTGACAGGAGCTGTTCCCTGAGTTAGCTCCTCAGATCACACTTAGATATCGGGTGCCTGCGACCAGGGGTGTCTCAAGTTCAACTGAACTACAGGTGTAGATTGTGAAAGGCTTTTTTTTATTCTTAAAAATAAAATAAATACGTGTCCAAACACCCCCTAGCCCAGCACCCAAAGATCACCACGTACATCTAGTACAAGGACGAGAAAATGTCGACAAGTTCAGTCAGATTATTTGCGCCTATAAGAAAATAGTTGCGGTTCTACAGCGGCTGAAAATAACTCCTTTGAAGTCCTTGAAGCAAATTCATTGCCTGCAGGTCTCACAGCCGACGGGAGGGAGGTAGTCTGATGATTAGCCACGCATCGTATCAAGCTCAGTCCGTAAGGCGAATCCTCAAGGTTTACTGAGTTTCCACCCTTAAAGGTCTAGCGGGGTGCACATTTTGTCCCCTAATGATTGGGTCCTTGTTTGTTTGTTTCTTTGTTTGTTTGTTTGTTTGTTTGTTTGCGTTTAACGTGACCACAGCCAATAGCAGACGTTATGTTAATTAGCTCCAGCGTGACGTCATGAGTGTGACCTCTGTGCGTGGTGATGCTTGTATATCTAGAGATCGGAAGATTTTCAGACATACTGTCTTGCAGTGACCTTACCTCAGAAGAAAGTGTAGCCTCACTACACCTTTAAGAAAGTCGGGTGGTCACGTGACTGTGACAATCGGGTGGCGGGGTACAGCAGCTACTGTGCGTGAAATGACGTTTTCCACTCAGCGCGTGCGGACAAAACACGGGCGCGTGAAGAATGAGAAGAAGGAGCGTCCTGGGCAAGAGCACCAAGAGGACCTCCAGGCAACAACTCAACCACGTGTGTCAGCCACCAGTTGTGGAAGTGGCTGGCATTGTATCCTACTTTATGAAACTTTGTCTGTTGCTAGAGGGTTGGTATGAAATTGTATTGGCATTCCTCAGCCAACCTTCCGACAAGAAAGGTTTATGCAAATGCGAGACTTCAAGCCTTTTATACTTCATAAACTTTTAGTTCATCGTGTCTTCAGTTACAGACGGGGGTAGTTGGTGGTAGTCAGAGCACTGGGTCTGTTGTCCATCTGTCACTATGTGTTGCTGTACCATCATGTCTCTCCGTTCCTATCACACGTTTGTCTTCTTGTCAATTTTAAAATTTCCAAATATTGTAAGGAAGCAGACACCAAAAATATACATATAAACAAATAAATGTTTGTAAGCAGAAGTCAAGGAAATAAAAATATTTCAACATGTATGTACGTCAGTAGCAGACATTTTAATGTCCACATTTCAGAATTTTTGTATGGGTGCTAACGAATTTATTTTGTATGGAACATTCGTGTGCCGTAAGGACTTGTGGTCTGGAGCAGTCAGTCGCCAGATATAGAGAAAAGAGGAGAAGGTTGGTTTGTAGATTCCGGAAGTTTCTTTGACTGGAGAGGTAGGACAGACACAGCGGGGAGCACGATGAGTGGCAACCCCCGAGTGTAACAACATTCTTAACAAACAACACAGCATTTCTTGACTCCACCTGGCGGTCTGACGAACAAGCAGGTTAACATCCGCCTGTGCACCTCTCTCTCTCTCACACACACACACACACGTGTACACTCACATTCATGCACACAAACAGTTTACTATTGTCAATGCTGCACCAAAGTGACCGACTTTAAAGGCGCCAGAGTCAAGAGGTTCTCCTCTTCACCAGCAGCATCGTCTGCAACACAAGGGGAAGGTGCATCCTTCAGAACTTTATCTTTTCGTATGAGATTCATCAGATCGTGAGATTACGCGCTTTGCAGGGAGATGAAACAAGGGAAGCCATTGCTCACGTTGCGAGTTATGTCCTCCTGATAAACCTGTACAATAACTCGCCGACTGCTGGGGAATATCATAAAATATTATTTGAACCCCAGGAACCATTCTTCTCATCTGACATTTGCAGCGTGTGTGGGTGATGTCACTAGCATTTATTCAAGATTCATCGGAGAAAACTTTTTTCCTTCAGGTTCATGGGTTTCACTCATTACGAGAGACACCAACGTGCACAGAGGTATGACTGTGACGTCACAATGGTGCGTCCTCAGGGTTCAACCAGTGGGAGGGTGCAGGTCACTGGGTTTATTCGGGTGCAAGCATTACGTCATGGCCTTGACCCCTCTTTGTGCGGGGTGGGTGGGAGTGACGAGATTTTGACGGTTTGCAGGTAACAAAACAAAAAAAAAATCCTTTGATACCTTTGACATTCTGGCAGCTAGTATCTTGTAATAACACTGAACCCGATCATGAGAACGAAATGTCTACCAGTGTAGGTCTGTAAGAGCGCCTGTCGACGTCTCAGTTGCCAACTAGGTCTTCGTGCTATCGCCGGGTGCTTGGAGGTGGCTGAGTCGCTTCTGCGCTAGGTTAGGTTAATCTGTCGACAAGAGTATGGAAACAGATAGGTGGCATATACACTTCATCATCTCCCAGCACATTCCTTTAATTCACCCCAAAAGCCGCGTAAATGGTTTGCACCTGAGTATCAGAAAAGCAGGTAAGAGGGATGCTACACGGTGAGCAAGGTAAGTCAGTAGCGACGTCCGTCACAGGCATTGGCACGGCGAGTGGTTTGCTCTTTCACCTTTGTTTGTTTGTTTGTTTGTTTGTTTGTTTGTTTGTTTGTTTGTTTATCACAGTGGTACAGCTTCGGTAATTTTTTGCTTCGTCCTGACCCGTGCCATGAGAGGAGAGAATCTCTGCATCCAGATCATTGAATGAAAGAACAGAAGACACATAAAAATAAATACCGCCACCAAACGCAGGTGTTTGTTTGAAGAGATGCCAAGTGATTCCATCATCACTGTTGTTACTTCATCAAAGACGAGGCCAATTGTGTGGACATGCTTGAAGTTTAGGCAACGGCGTCAGGTGAGAGGCTGCTGACCAAAGATCCGTTACAATGGCGCGAGCTGATCCATGCGTTGACGGCAACATCTGAGGTGAGTCTTCTTCCATCAGTGACGAGATCCTTCCTGGAGTCAGTTGAGACAGCGGTCACAGACTTGCAGACTATAGACTGCTCGCACTCAACATCGCGATTCCCCTTGTAGTCAGCGCGAGCCTTGGCGCTGCTCCTCATCGACATCATCCCCCGACATCCATCACATAGTTGTTGCCTTCATCACAACGGCCATCTGACGGACTCTACGTCACTTCCGGTTGTAGCACCACCAAACACTTGTGAAGGATGCTGCTTCCTCCGCGCATGACAGGTCCACCTGGCTGTGCAGCTCTGGACAGGTAAACGCAGGATTCTTAAAATGCCACGAGACGCTGTTCACTTTAAAAAATAAAACTACATTGTCTCTTCCTTCTCTTCTTTTTTTTTTTTAAGTCCTCTGAAGGAGATTACCCTTAGATAAGTTTAGCATGCACTCTCATTATCGCTGCAGAGGCAGCTAAACGCAGGGAGGACTGATAAGCTGTCTAAACGCTTTCACACAGATGTTTCAAAAACTTGCGGCTGAAGCAGCGGCCAACCTCGCAACACGCGCTGAAACGAATAAGAAACACATGAAAGCACACCGAGCACTGAGAAGGTCTGGATGCTTTGCCCGTCAAGGACTTGTTTTGTGCCAGAGCTGAAGCCCTCAGACAGGGGCCTCATCACACAGCTTCATTCTTTGTCATGGAGTGAACCTGTCTGGTCATATGAACTGTTCACATCTTCATTTCACTTTATTGAAATGTAATTTTTTTTATAGGCGTTCGAATCTTTAGAGTAAGGTATCAAACAAAAAAATATGTTCTTTGGAAAACTGAGGTCTACTCACTCGCAGACAATATAGAAGATAGTATATAGTATCTCGTATATAGTATTTTATAAAGAATTCTTGCTGTAAAGCGCACGCATGCACGCACAAAGACAGGAACGAAGTTGGTGGGGGGTGGGGAGGCAATGGAAAGAAAGAAAGGCTATTGCATCACCCCGTCAACTTAAAACAGCAAACTTTTTAATTACCGTTCTAGGCCGCTGAAGAGTTTTGAGCCCCAAATGTAATTACTAGAGTTCTTGCTTGCCGAGACTGCCCGTGCTTCGCGCGTGCTCATCACTTCAGACGAAAGCGGCGTGCCTTTCCCACGGATATACCTCTCCACCTGGCCTCCTGCCTTCTGTTGAAGATGAGGAAGGTTGGGGAGGAGAGGGAAGAATGGTGTGGAGGAGGCAGGCGGAGGCTGGGTGGGGAAAGGTAGCGTGCAAGACTAGATAGCGCGTGGAGGCGCGTGCAGCGGCAGACATGCGCCGCCAGACGGGAAATTTAATGCAGTCAATTCCAGATACACTTACCACGGGGGGTGCTCCCCTCCACCCGACTTCTGCCACCCCATCCAGCCCACCCATAGCCTCCTCGAGCCTTTTTCTCTTTGTGCTAGCATCCCCTCACCACCCACTCCCCCTACTTTCACTGTGCGTCCCCCCTTACCTTCAACCACCCACCCGGCAGCACCACCCACCCGGCAGCACCACCCTCCCTAGAAGAGGAGAGTGCTTACAGTCTGTCCTGTCCTAGCTTCTTGCTTCGTGGAGCTATGCTGCCATTCTTTCTCCACCCCATCCCCAACCCCTCAGGAGGTCTAACGGCATCCATCCCCCTCTCCCAGTTGCCTTCACCTTTCTCCAGCTGAAGGACTCGCGTCTCTTCTTGCGGTACACCAGCGCCCCCTGGCGTGCTGGGGCCTGGCTGGACGGCTGGCTGGTCACGGGCAGACGGTACGCTATGTCAGGGATGAAGATCAGAGTATGTTAAGTGTTGCGTGGCTGGAGCACGCGGACGGTGGGTGGACCTGTGGGGGAGGGGAGGAAGATAAGTACTCACAGAGGAGATATAAAGAGTGCGTCGTGCGTAGTTACATCACACGTCATACGTCACGCACGTGTAGCTTCGCACGCTGGCCTCCCTTGTTTGTCTTGTCCACGAGTTCGTCTCTCCGACACAATGAGGCCAGCAGCCACACTGCAGACTGTTGATCGCAAGGACAATGGGTGCGTGCTGGCACGTGCAGACGAGCGTGCATGTAGGTACGTAACGTACCCTGCGTACTGCCACCTACGGTTTCGTGGGTGCGTTTCTCGCACATCGTGCTACGCATCATACCTCCTTGCAAAAAAGGCGTACCTGATTGAGGTGCGTGTTTGAGGTACATGATTGAGTCGGTCAATTACATCACCCTGGCAATAAGGGGCATTCCCATCATGATGAAACAGATCCCCCCGAACACACACACACACACAGACACACACAGACACACACACGCACCCTTTACGCCACATCGCCACGGTGAGGACTGAGGTGTCTTGGTGGGGTAGGGACGGGGTAGTATGCCCTATAATATTGCACTCAGTGTTTTGCCCTGCGTGGCAGTCCTCGCTACCCTTGTGTGTGGCTGGTATGTAGAGTAACAGTGGTGCACGGCACCATGGCATCTCTCGCTCTCTGCACACGTCTTCCGTCCATCGAGTTTGTGTGTGTGTGTCTTGGAGCTTCGCGCTTCTTTCTTCTCTTCTACCTGTTGACGTTATCTGACAGAAGGCGCATATTAACACGTATTAAAATAGTCCTGCCGATGAGACTAGTAGCATTCATTTGGTAGTCCGACACTTCTCCAGAAAATACACACAAGACGAGAGAAACAAGATCCTCCACAGCTCAAGGGATAGGCCACCGTGACAGGCGACTGTTTACCAGAAAACACTTTTGAATGTCGTGGTCAGAATCATAATAATGGATCACTAAATTTCCTCCTTTTTTGCGAAATTTGAAGTCCTCTCATTACAGGACAAAGATGTTGCTTCTTCAGCGAAAATGCGATGTTATTTCTTCCCCTCCTGTAAGTTCTTCCAGCACAAGCTGTAGTCCTGCGGGCGTGTTTTATCGCGAGAGAAGACTAAAAAACAAACTTTATATCCATACGAGAGCTCGGTGATCACCCAAACACAACTGACACATGCAATCATCATCGGATGGAGGATATGCAATAGCCACCAGCAAAAAGTGCACAGAGCCAACAAAGAGCATCTCGCAGGTAATTAAGTGCTGTTTCACCGGCTCCTTGCAGCATCCCACAAGGCGAGAATGAGGTCGCGTTCTGTGCTTCAACTTCAACTTCAAGAATTGTTGTTGATGAATGAGGAGAGGAAAACTCATTATTTACTCAGTCTCCCGATGGGCGCCACCTGGAGTTCTTCGCCCTTTCCTTTAGACTGCACAGTTGATCAGAATAGCCTCCCTTCTCTCATCACAAGCGCAGGGAGGCTGAGCTGCGGCTCCACTTTCTTGATCTTTGGTATCTGCTGACGTCTTGCAGAAATATAAGCTAATGGTCATAGTCATAGCGAGGGGCATAGCTGTTTGTATTTACTTGAGTGTATGTAGGTCTACCCTCCTTTCCCCTGCCCCCAACACACCCTCCCACTTCTTTATGCACTGGGTCTGGTCTTCCGGTCCAATCCTAGTGCCAATCTCCGAAATATCATAAAGTCGGCGTCGCCGGAAATACGTTGTAAAATCCACTTTAACACTGGCGAGGGCAAGACAAAGTCAAACAGATCGCAGTGCAGACACAACCAGAAGATTCTAGGAGGTTGTCTTTCCTAAAGCACAGGTAAACAAGCATGGCACAGTTTCTGTCCTGTACACCACCGACTGACATATTGTACAGACTAGTCTCTTCTTTCAATGGTTAAGATTTTGTTGCTGTTTGTCATACGAATAATCTTTCCTTTGCCATCCTAATTTATTTCAGTATTACGTTGATATTTCAACCAGTAGGAATTTGTTAATATTTAATTGAATGATGACTGAGGACAAAATACTTAATAAAATAATAACACAATAAATAATACAATAATAACACATTAAATAATGATAAAATAATAACACAATAAATAATAATAAATAAAAACACAAAAAGCTAAAATGTCCTCTAGCTCGGAGCGGGAGAGACAGGAAGCGTTCGTGTTCTGCCTGTATCGGGGGCACGGCAGATGGAGGAGCACACCGTCTCTTTGATCTCTGCCGCCTTTACCTTCACTAATTAGGTACACATTTCTGGAGCAGCTGCTGGATGGCTGGGTGGAATTTTCCGGCTACAGGTCCTAGCGGGTCTTGAACCAGCAACCTACAGTTTTGCAGTCGAGTACAATGGTGTTTTTTTACTATACAACTATATATATAAGTAGCTGCAAGCAAAGCATCTTAAGTTGTTTACCTGCCGACTGTTTCAGGGTCACACCACATACGTTACCTGCACACGTCATGAACAAACGCCAAAAAGCTGCAATGACGTCACTGTTTGGCGTGACGACAGTAAACTGCGTAGTTATGACTACGTCATCACGCCCAATTGTGAGTTTGACGTCGACCACGTGCTGGGAGCCAGGCCGGAACTCTCCATTTTCCCAGAACCATCCAGAAAGTTCTCGTAAATAAGATTATCTCTCCTCAACGCTTTCGCTGCTCACACTTATCGAAATAAATGTCACAATAAAGAAAATTCATGGGTGACAAAAAAGATCTTTCGAGGTTTTAAACGACAATAAAGCAGAATCTGGAACTGGATTTTGTGTCGGTGTTATCTATCCTCTTTACGTTACCTCAGGAAGATAACAAGGCTTGTGTTGGGCTCTAAAAACTCAATCATCCGTAATGTCGGAGAGTTGGATGACCACAAGTATTCTTTACAATGACGATAACAAGCATTCTGTGTGTGTGAGAGAGAGAAGGAAGGAGAGAATGTCATCGTTAATGTCGAATTGAAAATCCTCCTGGAAAGTCCACAGTCCTGGCTTATACCAAGCAGAATGTCGACAGGTATATATTATTACTGGGAAAATGTCGACAGGTATACATTATGACTGGAAAAATGAAGTTGTTTAGGCCGGGGATGTGGTCTCAGACGATACGTCCCCAGCAGACGTGGGCCATAAAAGCAGGCTATAAATACTCCCAACACCCTGGCGGCTGTGTCACGTGACCAGTCTGATACCCGGCTAACGTTGCATGAACATGATCAGCCTATAATAGATACTTACAAAATCTGAAACACGGGCAAGTAAAATTGCCGGATAGAATGTGACAGATGGAGAAAGGCCACCCGGCTATTACCTACCAAAAGCTCTTAGTCGACATCTCCGCCAACGTGTTCGTGTGTGTGGGCTCACCATTTCACTTATTTCTTGACTGGTCAGTTCATTCGACATTTCTTCAAAAATATAGAAGTGAGTAGTTGCTAGGAAGGACTGTCTCTGCAGCTTCTGAAGCCTTTTCTCTCCCGTCTTCCACCGTCCACCTTTCATTGAGTCAGTCGAGTCTCATGACACGTCCTCTGCCTCTCGTGCCGTGACTAGACACTGTACATAACGAAATGGTAAATTCCATGAGTTCTGTTCTAATGACATCAACCTGACGACTGTCCACAAATAGCCTCCCTTTAGTGTACCAGCCGGAAGTGACGCGTAAGCCCTGAATCAGCGCATATGATCAAATAGAAAACTTATTGATAAGACCAGATATTGCGTCAAAGATAATATTAGAAGTGAGCACACACCTGGTTGAGGTTTACAGGTGGACACATCACGACACTTCTCTCTTGTGCATGTCATGTCACGTGACTCCTTCTATCTGTTGATCTGGGCTGAAGATGTCTGTTTAGGTTATTTCTGGTTGTGAGTACTCAAGTGTGCGTCGCTGACGTTGTAAGGAGTCTCTTGCACCAAGGTAGGTACAACATCTACATTTTTCTATCTTTCCTGCTTATGTCATTTTTTCATCCTTTGATTAAATTGTCGAAACAGTTGGAGAGTAAGAATATATGATCTCCAATTTCAGAAAAGTATTTCATTATAAGTATATGGTCACTGGGGTTGTCAACAAGATGGAAGCAGCTCCGATATTGTAGACTTACCCCTTGTGAAATGTTTGCTGGAAATTCTCGTTATACAAGGTGACGTTCTTACAGTTCGTACACACTACGTCACTGCTCAGCCAATCAAAATGGCATCGTGACCATCTCTAGGCAACATGCATCTCCATGTAGCATGTATCTGCAGGCAGCAAATGTCTCGTCCGAAGGATGGAGTGGGAGGTAACAGGCGGAAAAGGGTTATCACCTGTCTTATCTTTCTTATCCCCACGTCACATGATTTGATAACTGCAGCTGAGGAAAACTGACAGGTTAGAGGTTACCGACGGGTCATCCCGTGTTAGTGTGGATGTTTGCTCAGCAGTGTCGATGTGTCCGTCTGTACGTCGGTGTGTGTCAGCCTGTATGTCGGTGCGCCGGTCAGTGTGTTCCGCATGTCGGTGTGTCAGTCGGTGCGGAAGGAACGAAGACGAAAGATTGTTGAAGGGAAGAGAATGCGGCTATCGGGAGGGAGACAAGTACACGGGTTTGCCCGGACTTTATCTGCCGTTAGACTGGCCACACCTGTGGAATACTTCATGAAAGTGGCTTACCTGGCCAGTGACAGGTCCAGTGTGGACAGCCGCCAAAGGGTCGCTTCCCCATCCCACCTCCTCCCCCTCTCCTAACGTCTGTAGCATCTGCTCCGTCCCCGGCGATAGGGTTTGACCCTCGCGCCTGTGGAAGCCCTTCTGGACGTGGAGTCCTGTTGGCCTCTGCCAATGGCTGCGTGCAGTGCTATCACCTCCCAGCCCTGTATGCATACGCGGCAAAGACAAAGAAGTCTGTTTAGAACCAAAGTGCCCTTTGTGTCCAGATACAGTGGCTTCCTTCATTCCGTGTTTGTCTGTCATCAAAATTTCCCCCATGGTCTCAATCCTGTCCTTCGGGCCAGCGTGGGTAAAGGCAGATTCAGCATTTCTCGCCAGAAAATCAAATAGCAACATAGTTTTTATTTGACATTCGCCCTTTTGTTAAAAGTCTTAGAGAAAAAAACATAAAAATGCGCGAGCAATGTCGAGACAGACACAAAAGTCTTTCATCGGAGAGTTAACAAGTTTGCCAAACTTTTACATAGTTTGGAGGTTTTTGATGGATGTTTTGATTTTGTTTTCCTAAAGAGAGAGAGAGAAAGAAAGTCTGCTTGAGAAAATTTCTTCTTTGGGACTGCTGCTTGGAGAAAGCCGAGGGCTGATGCCTTCTCGCCAACACTGTTTAGTTTTGACGTGGGAGGCTGAGACTGCAAATATACTTTCAATGTTTTTATTTACGACTCTCAGTTAACAGCTCTTGTCCTCAACCACATACTGAATAGAGCTGTCTTTTAAATGAGCACGTGACTCTTAAATGAGAGAGTGTGTGTGTGGATGGAGACAAAGGACATCTTGGCCTTCGCTGACTGTCCTGGCGGTGTTGCTACCTACTGGACCCTTGTTACTTCTTGGTCCAGCAACAGGTTGCACGTCCTTCCCTCCCTTCCTCCATCTCTTCCCCACCTGCGTCTGGCACATTCGTCATGTAAACAAACACTTCTGGTCAGTCCAGTGATGGTCGACAATTAACTGGCATGACGATTGCTCCACACAGTGACGAGGGCAATAGAAGAACAACTTGGGGCAAAATTTGCCATCATACTTGTGTCGCTAGGGGCACGGCAGATTGTATTGACTGTCGCTGTATCGGTGTTTGTCTATCACTGAGCTAGTTCTCAGTCTTCTTGTCGTTATTGATATCTCTCTCTCACACACACACACTCTCTCACGCACACATATTTAGTGAACTGTGCTGTAGAATCCGACATACACGTGTGCTTTCTCTGAGGCCTTGGTGTCCAGCGCCAGCACTGGACAGAATCTTGCTGGATCACGTGACAGCTGTCAGCACCACGCTCGGCATCTCCATGTTGCAGGCATAATTGATGGTCCTCTCGTCAGCCTGATGTTGTCGAGGGATGGGAATGATGACCTCAACACACGCGTTCATTTATACCTGAACCACGATTGCAACAATGGACATGAGGCTCGACATGAGCTATGCTTGTAATAAACAAATAAATGAAAGGAAGAAAAAAACTGAATTGATAGTTTTGAATATTCAGAAACTAAAATATACTAATGAAAAAAACTTGAAGTGAATCTTGAAGTTTCAACAGTTCCGCTACACAAGAAATATCCGACACTCGCAAATTTCCGAAAGTTTTCCATAGAAGAAAGTTCTGTGATGCAGGGAACATCGTCAGTCTCGTCACACAACCGCTTCCGACAGTCTCGCACAAGGCACGTGCATCCATCCCATCATCCACAAGTCCCGCCACACGGCATCCCACAATCCCGTTAACCAGGAGAGGAGGATGCTGGGTGAAGGTACAGACACCAGCACATTGCTTACTGTGGACTGTACACCAACGTGCATGCGGTGCCCGGTGGCGTCCCCCCGTCTCGTTGTTGACACAAACTCCGGCGATTGATTAGGTGTCAGGGTTGATCTATCGCGCGTGCGGCGCTAGTCTGCGTGTTGATCAATAGAGTGCGGGAGGGGCGAGGACGGTGTGTGATGGGGAGGTGACGTGTCCCCGGCAGTTGGTTGTCCAGGTAAAGAGGGGGAGGGGTGGCGGGGTAGGGACATTGTTGCCGCCGTTACGCCTGCGATGATAGTCTGGTGGTGGGCGCCAGTCGACTACAAGACATTCACATGTCGAGCGACAAGTGGAGCGTGACACGTGATTACACAGGTAAGTGGCTGCGAGCAGACTGTATTCACAGGTAATTACTTCTGACAGACCGTATCGAGTGCAGGAGCTCGCCCTACTCCAAGACCGCCTGTCATGTGACTAATCAAGGCTGCCAACTTTTAAAAAAATCATTTTCGATAATTGTCATACAGCCGCCGACAGTTACCTGCTCACAGGTCGCCAAGATCAAGGTATGGTGACTGACCTCACCTGTAATGTAAACAAAGGCTGTTAACTCATTATCATAATAAAGCGACTTGAACGATAGATTACGGGTTTTGTTTGTTCGTTTGTGTGTTCGTTTGTGTGTTCGTTTGTTTATTTGTTTGTTTGTGTTTCTTTGGTGGGTTGTTAATTTGTTGTTGTTGTTGTTGTTTTTGTTTTTACCGGAGGGTATCGATGGATTCTTTACAAAGATGGAGTTCAAGACTACAAGACCGCCTGTCAGCAGTAGTTAGTTGAGAACAAGGGAAGAATACACACAATCGTACACACAGACAGTAGTGAGGGTCTTCAACCGAGTCTTGTGTCTCGTGCGGTCAGCGGTGTAGGTGTAGCCCCAAGACTTGACTTCTATGGAGGTATCTGGAGTGATTTCGGACGCTTTCAAGACATTGTTCTTCTGACAGCCGTATTAATTACCGTTAGACTAAATGAGTCAACAGCTCACAAGACTGTTAAAAAGCTCACCACACTTTGGTGAGCACGCAAGGTACACAACAGAAAATGAAACTATTAAGATCAACAGGTTTTTTTTTGTTTGTTTGTTTGTTTTGTTTTGTTCTTTTGTAAGGGTAGCGAAAACTCTTACTTTATTCGGAAAATGCTTATTTTATATTTTTATTTTCTCATAGCTTGTGAGATGAATAGAGATCAAAGGGTCGGCGTAGCTACACATACACAAATCCTCAGGTGGAGGAGACGATCGTGTCTTGACATGGCGATGTGTTCACAGTTACTGCTTTCTACCTGTGCTTTTACACAGGTGTTGATGGACATATAGTGAGAGATAAAAAGTGTGTGTGCCTGCGTGCGTACGTGTGCATCTTTGTGTGTGTGTGTGGGTGCGCGCGTGAGCTTATACTTTGTGAATTTTCTGAGGTTTTTAAAAACTACGAGAACATGAACTGGGCTTTCGTTTATTTGTTTCTTCCTTTGTTTATATTATGAGCTCAGTAAGTGCTCGCAGACGCCTTTCACCGTGATATAACCGTAGTTGCCGGCGTGGCGTACAACTGCAATAAGCAAGCAATCATGGCAGTCACGTGACGGGATGCTATCAGCTTCTGGCAGGCGGCCTGCACAAGAACTGAGTGTCCGGGATTAACGTCTTATCGACGTGGTAACGCGAGACGAGAGCGAGCTGTGCTCACCACCCATTGTTGTAAATCACTAATCTAGCCCTGTATTATTTCACAACTTCGTCCTGGGAGGCGGCCGTCAGTCGCTGGCAGCTTCACGCCGTCACGCGGCACGTAAGACTACGTCCGACGCGGAACGTGAGGCGGCAGAAGGAACAATGGCACTTAGCGGCAACGTGTGTTCATGCGGCGACAAGGCATGTGGCACCTCCGCTTACGCAGGCGTGGCAGCGACGTACTGGCACGTAGCGGCCATCGTTTTCCCATGACAGCGACGTAATGGCACGTAGAAGAAGCGTAATGACATGTCGCGCCATCTTGCTGGCATGTGGCAGCAAATGCTGGCCACGGATCACGCTCAGCCCCCAGGTGCGCACGTGCCCGCGACTCACACGTGAAAATGAGGAGCATATGGTCAGGGGTTCCCCCCGGGGGGCGTCTCCTCCCCCTATCCTCCTGTTTGTCGTCACTGGGAGATGCTTCTCTCTCATAAACCTGTTAGCGGGCATCTCTTTAGACTGTGGGGCCGAGGCTTTGTTGCTCGACTTCCCTCACCTCCACAAGTTCTTCTTTTGAATCGGCGCCCCCTTTTTTCTTCTCCTCTATCTCTCTCTCAATCCTCTTTCCTTCTTTCTTTTTTCTGCCTTGCCGTGGAGTGTTTTGGCTAACACCGTGCTCATGGACTCCCCTCCTCTCTTCACCTCCACACCCCAGCTCTCTTTCCCCCCTTCTCTTTCTCTTTACCTTTCTCTCTGGGGTATCCTGTCTCCCAGTTGTGGATACCGATTTTGTTCTCACCCTGTTTAACTATCCTTATTTGTCGTTGGTTTTATTCTCAACACCAGGCCAGTAGAAACGAGAGCCGCGTGTATTGGCTTGACTGTCGTGGTGGGGATGAGGAGGAGAAGGATGCAGAGCCCATCTGGTTCCCCAACAAACCACTTGGAGTAGGGGACGCCGGTCTCCACGCACCCTGGTAACGTGGCCCCTGTGGAGAATTCCCAGCTTTGGATCAAGTGGTGTCCATGGCAACGAACAACAGCCCGCAACACGAGAAAGATTAAGGTTTCGACCAGTTTGTAAACACTTCGTAAGGATTGTCCGAGCAGAAGATGTCATTAATCCGTCAAAAGCCCTCCTCGTCGCTGATAAATCAGAAAATGTCAAAGTTTGACGATATTTATTAAAGTACTCATAGAAGGGTCAAACAAAGTGAATCTACACACAAAGTAGATTTTTCAAATTTCCCTTAAATAAAACACACTGACGGATGCATAGATATACATACCTACTATCTACCTCATGCTTCTTAGTCGAACGCGCGCGCACACACACTCACTGTCAGTGCAGGTGGGGAGCAGGTATGATAATAAAGAACAGAGAGGCACTTCACACGATCGTGCTTGTCATCTCCTAAAACTTTGTTGTCGTTTTTTTTTTTTGGCACCAACAAACATTGTGTCGCAAAACGCTTTATCTACAACCTGCCACAGCCACGTGTCTCATTAGAGAGAAATCAGTCGGAATGGCCGGCTAGAGAAGGTGGAAATATCATATACAAATGTTTAATCTTCTCTTTTGAAAATATTCGCGAGCTCGTGGCGCCGTGGATGACATGACCAGTGGAGTGTCATTCCTGGGTCGCCGCCATGATAACGGTGACGATGGCGGCGGGCAGGTGGCCGGGGGAGGCGCGCTTTGCACACGTTTGCATGCATTTGCATAATTGATGTTTGCATATAAATACTTCACGTGTAGCCTTGGTGGGTAATGAGCGATAGTGCTTTTCGTCTGACCTGCATAATGTTGTGCCAATGCAAACCTTTTGTTCTCATGCTAATGTTGACACAGACTTCACAACATGTCAGCATCCAGCCTCCTCCCTCTCGTGCTCATCAGCTCCTCCTTCCTCCGGGCCTGGCTGCTGTCGCTAGAGTCAACATCACCTTCTGAAACAACGACACTTTATTTCCTTTTCTATTAACAGTAGTAAATATCTGTTTTGTACAGATTTTAGCATAAAACATTTTTAGTGAAGAATATAAATTTAAAAATATAAGGTAGGAGGTAGGCTGCTGATTTCTTCACAAACAAAATAAACATTCTCTCTCTACCTTGCTGCCTTTGGGCATGTTTCTCTTTTTGTTTGCTTCAAGAGAAGGAAGAAAAATAAAATTAAACATTCCGAGTGAAGAAAAAAGTGTGTAGCTACAAAGGTTCTTCAACAACAACAACAACAACAACAACAACAACAACAACAACAACTAAAAACAATAACAAAGCGTTTATAAGGTTCCCTCTGCTGACCGAGGGTTGCCCATTCCTTCGAGCTATACATCCTTCAGCCTTCGTTTGTCTGTACAATTCGTGTGGGAATACATGCAAGCTTGGAGCACTTGTATAAAATGGAGATTTCTACATGTCAAACTTGTCCATTACTGTGTCAGTAAATCATCTTACCATAAGACCACACGCAATATATTTAAGAGCTTCTATTATTTATTATTAGTCATTTATTCTATTTTCTTATGCTCTCTAAAATTCTTCAACACGAGTTCATTTCACAGTTTCTTTTTCTTGATTACAAAAGTACAGAAGTTATTACTTAAAATTTTCATTTCTTTTAAAATAATATTTCTAACCAATACTCTTTGCACAAATTTAACATAAAAACAATTTACTTAATTTCTTGGATTTTTACTTCAAAATTGTCTTTTAACGAGTAATTCACTTTTCAGTTTTGTTGAGTCCATTTTTGACATCACCTGGTTCATATTTGTTCACATTCAGTATATTATAATATTATATTAGTATATGATAATTGATTTTTGAGCATTTTCTTTTGGATAGTATGTGAAGGAGAATTGTAGCGACGTGGTGTTGTGATCAAAAACATTAATATGAAGACACAGATGATAAATCTGTCAACTAATGAAATCTGATCACAGATATCAGAAAACAGTTTTCTGTGACAAACCTGTTTATGATACAACATGGACTATGTACAGATTTATAAAGTCTCCACTAAATATTTAGCCTACAGCTGATGGCGAGTCGGTGAAGGACAAAAGCGATGATAATGATTCTGATAATACACTTCCTTTCATTAATGTAACGCCTTTCTTCCGTACGCGCTGTCTAACACGTGTGTGAAATAGTCTGATATTTAAATCGTGAGTAGAAACACAAAGCGGGCAGTATTGAGCATTAAAGTGTTTATTATGATGGCATATTGTTGTCACATTGTGTTGAGGTCTCGTGTTATCCTCTTGAAATCAAAATGGCGGCGGGTGTGTCACGTGACGGCGTGGATGGTGGAGTTCGTGTTGCGCGGGCAGTAAACGTAACGTTCACGGCGGACGTTGAAAGTAGTCCGTCCTGCACTTCCAGATGCTGTGAAGGAAGCAGACGCCATGATGTTCTGACGCGCGTCAACGCGAGTCTTGGGGCGAGATTCTCCCGCCTGTCAGCAGCTTGTTATCTGGTGGCCGTGGCGTGCGGCGCCCCCTAGTCACGTGGCTCTCCCGGCTATGGGTGTGTTTTCCTAGCCGCTTGTTTAGTTCACCTTTCTGCCTGGCGAATACCTTCCGCATTCCACCCGAGCTAATTTCAGGTGTGGCATTCAGCCTTCTCCTCGCTGCGACCTTGAGTCCCAGACCTCGGAGATGCCATGTGCTACGGTGCGGCCACGTAGTGGCTGGAATGTCAGACCTTCTCCACACATCACGTAAGTTGGTCCTGTTGTGGCAGGTTATCGTGGAGACAAAGGAGGAAAGAGGGATAAACGAGGGAGGAATGGAGGGCAACATGTGCGCATGAGGACGCAGAAAGCTTGGAGTTCTACTCAAACATTATCATCGTCTCTCTCTCTCTCCACCAGTCACGTGGTTCTACGCTGCGTCTTATGGAATAGAGAGAAAGTCAATGAAAGAGAATAAACAGAGGCCCAACCTGGTCTGGACTGCAGTGATGCAAGGAAACGACTCTTGATTGATGGAGGTCGGAGGTTTTGGAGGTTGATTTTACTCTACACTAGAGCTGTTTCGTGTTTTCAGTTTTGTTTGGGTTTTTTTTTTAAGCTTAATTGACGTTTGGCAGATAAGAAAATCCCTTTTTCTCCAACGACGGGGACGACAGGTAACCGCACTGGGGTACAATGGATGGCAGGCTTATCTCGCAACTGCCCAGTTCCCTCAACAGTCGGCGTGCGATACTGAGTCGCACTCACTGCTGAAGGCTGGCTTATCTACTGGAAATAGAAACCTACCTTGGCTAATAATCCTTGTGTATGTGGCTACACCACACAAATAAAAACATAGGCAGAAGCTAAAGAACTCAACTAGGGTTCATCGTCACTTTATTCTGCAGTTGCTGATCTCTTTTCAATATTGTAACGGATGGTTGAAAACTCATCCTGATCTTTTTATGCATTTTAAAATAAGTTAATATCCACCTTCGTTAAATGCTGATTTAAGGAACAATTTACATGAAAATCCCTCAAAGAAGGAGTTTGAGATATTCTAGTTTCATTTTTTTTCTTATACAGTGGATGCTTCGGTATTGAAACTGAAAGCGCGAGAGGATGTGACATAAAGATTCCAAAGGTCTAAAGACATGAAATTCTTAGAATATTAAAAAAAACCTCTAATAATTGACTGCAATTTCAATGTATATTAAATCAAATAGCACTGTTTTAACTCTTCTTGTAACATGATAACTGTAAGAAAATCTGTCAGACAACATAAAATATAACACTCTAACCCTGTTTTTTCCCCCTCAAAATGTGCGTTTTGCACCAGCAGTGGTATTGTAGTAAAGCAAAGTGACTTTTAATGTTTGCTGCTCAGTCACATTTGACAGGAGCATGCAGATCATCCCCTGGAGCAAATAAAGAATACAGCAAATGTCTTTCTGGGATGTTTGTAGGCGGCTTCGTGCTTCCTATAATTTATGTTCTGATGTTTTTAAAAAAAAAAAACTATGAAAAAGAAATTGCACAATGAAGAAAAAATCGAATTTATAATATAACAATAGATTGATCCGCCATTAAACTATGAACACTAAGAAGTCAGCAGTTGTACAGACAACAATGATTGTGCAAGTCGGATTATAATTTCTGTAACCGTCGGTAATCAGTATTAACGGCTTTTAAAGAACGCGTTTTTTCAGTATTTATCGAGCCTGCTCCAAATGTTACAAATAATATCGTCCTTACCAGCTCATTAATCATCGTTTGCTCCTTTTAGCAGAACTTTTGCCCCACGCCACCTCCTCTGATTCCTCCTCCAACTCCTTACCTCCCAAGACATTTAATTGTCATTCTCGTAGCAAAATAAGCCTTCATTAGTGTGCTAAGCCCCGACTACCTGCCTCCTACATTTACTGACTTCTCAAGAAGATACCCGACTTATCGTCTTCTTGCTCTGATTCACCCGAGAGAAGAAAACAAGGTTAAAGTGGGTCACGACCTTTAGAAGACCTACAGGGAACTTGAAGAGGCGAAAATAAAGCCAGAGATGTGGAGTGGCAGAAGAAGGAGAGGGCACATTATTGCCGAGTGTATTTTTAGGATTGGAAATTGGTGTGGAGGGCTGCAGAGGTGGCCCCATCCTGTTGTAATCATTTGACTGGCGCTGAGTCATGAGTAAAAATAGCATCGCCCCTCCGAGCCTCGTGTGACATCAGCATCCCACTTGGACAGATGCTAACGAAATGCTTCAGGCGGGTGTAAAAGAAAGGTATACAGCGTCTTGCTTGTAGTTACCTGAGGTTTTAACACCTGGGCGGAAGCCGTATCTGTTGCTCGGGATACGAAAATTTCAGGATAAAGAAACTGTGTGTTTATGCATGTTTGTGTGTGGGTACGGGGTGGCTGCCACTGTCAGGTGTGCGGGGGTGGACTTGGAGTCACGGATACTACCTACCTGTCGACGTGAGATTCCACTGACTGAGTCTACGTCACTGGTCAGACCTGGCTGCAGGTAAGTTCAGGTGTGTGAAGGCGAGATCAAAGAGGTGAATCCTCCACGCGGATCTGACGCGAGGTGAACGGACGTCTGTCTTTAAATGAACGGCCTCTCCTTGTCCGATCCCTTCCCCTGGGCCCATCCTTCCGTCCCACTCCAATTTCTGTCTGTTTCCGCCATTCTTCGTTCACTCTCCTCCGATCGGGTTGCTTCCGAGATGAAAAGTAAATAAATAAAGAGGAACGGACTTCTCGTGTTCTGTAGGCTGCAGCATGTGACGGTGACGTTGTTTTTGTTGTCCTGTTGTGATTGCTGCTCTCGGAGATAATCGGCTATACCCAGAATGAATCACAAACGCAGAGTTACATGGAGACAAAGAATGTAGAAAAAAAAGAAAAAGAACAACCAGATCGCTACTACATCTTCCACCCGTCGATCGTGCGGCGGTCGGGGTTCGAATCCCGCGCCAGTGCTGCGGGTTACGGGGGGGACTGCGTTAGGGTGACACCGGATGGTGACAGAGTTTATTAAATACTGTAATGATGTCATGTCTTCAAACGTATTTTACCTGTTGCAATTATTTTTATTATTTATAATTTTTGTATTAAAACTATTCTGCATACTACCAAGAAAATAAGCTCGGTTCCTGCTTGCGGGAACACTGTCGTCTGCATGACGGCGTCTAGGAGACTCGCTCGCGCATGCGCAGTGGCTGATTATTACGGTTACTAACCAGTCCACCCACGTGTGATACAAATTGACAATTGAATGGACTCACCTTGCAAAATGCTACAGGCGGCTTAAAACACTAGAAATGACATGAAATATAATTAAAATGTTATGTACCGTGTAGCTTTCCAAGATTGCAAACATTTGTTGTTGTTGTTTTTTTTTTAAGTTTCACGTTCCGTCAACATCGGTTTCATTATTGTAAACAGAAGGGAAAAGGCGAGAGTTCAGAGACAAACATCTCTGTCACTGTTATGAACGAGAAACAAATTATTTCGCAGAAGGACTTATGCAGTCTTTTCCTCAAAAGTACAATAAAAATATTATATTTTGTATTTTTGTTTATAAATGGATCTGGCTTTATGAAAGGCTTATTCAATTTATTTGTATAACGTAGCATCATTATGTATTAGTAGAACAAAGAACAAATTAAGTAAATAAGTAAGAAAAGGAACCTTTTTATAGGAATAAAGTGATAAGGGGACACTTGCTTTGTATAAGGTCACAAATATATCGGAATTGTTCATCTTTACATATAATCATTTATATCATTACACTTTTTTATTTTATAGCTGATGAGTATTTTGTGACTGACTCAGTGACCTACTCAAATAGTTTTGATCATAATTATATAACGTTTTCATGAAAAAAAATGTCAAAAATAAATTTACAGCCAGTATATAATGGTTTATTTTGTCAGAGATTTTTTTAAATCAATGTAAATAAAGTACAAAACATAAGTATGAGGGCAGAATCATGCGGACTTCTCGAATGCGTGCAGATAAGAAATGTTCCACACCACACACTCCTCCATACTCCTACACACTCCTCAACACTCCTCCACACTCCTACACACTCCCACACACTCCTACACACTCCTACACACTCCTACACACTCCTACAAACACTCCTACAAACACTCCTACACACTCCCTCGCAAAACGCTCGCCATCCGCCCCACGCCTTCCGTTTCGCGTTCGCATTCCAACAAACATAACAATAAACATCAGGTTTGTGACTCTTCACGAATGATTATTTAAAGTGAGAACTCATTGTAGCTGAAAGTTTTTGACCATCAACATTCTTGGCAGAAAGCAAGAGGTCTTCAGTGTAGTGTGTTCAGAGACTCGCAACAAAACAAAAAACTAAGTAAATAAGTTTTAACTGTGCGTTAAATTGTTTAGCTGTTGGTGAAACTGCGTGTGGCAAAACCTTGAAGTAGAATGTAAGCATCGAGACACAACGGCAGTGTCTTCTTTGTTTATCTCTTTGTGTACTGCGACTGTCATGTACTTCAGTGTGACCCGTCTTCACCGTTGAACTGACTTTCTCAATAAAACGAACTAAAGAGAGGCTTTTTTGATAGCCCCGGCTTTTAATGATGAATAACATGAATAATTTTAATTTTGAAATGAATAGAATGAGAGTAATGAATGTAATGACGGAAGCTGCGTGAGAGAAAACGAGAAGTAGAGAAAGTCAGGTTAGGCTGATACCATCACTGAATCAACAAGGGTCACGTGACATACGCGTAGAATATCCAATAAAGAAGTCGTACTACAATACTCTAACTCTACTCATACGGACTTTGGGAAAATCTGAAATATAGTGGAATAAAATTGAATGGTGTCATATCTCATTGTCAAAAGGTTTAATGCACAGTTAGTTCATTTGTACATCGATACACACATTTTTATCTACAGACACCATACTGCAGTTCCGTTGTATCTAGGAATTTCTTATGGAGACAATAAAAGTAGAAAATGAAATGTTATCAGGGGAACATAGTCTTGCCCAGCACCACAGGCAGGTGAGCCTTTGAACAAGGGACATGCTAGCTGTGATGCAAGTCACCATGTCCTTCTGTGTCTACAAACTCATAACTTTCATGTCTGACAGTATAGATACAAAATGAGGAAAGGGCGCTGTACTTACCGCCTGCACCCACATTTTTCTTTCAGACATTTATACAGCTGGAAAGTGAATAATTCTAACTTTTCTGTTGCCTGTCTTGATTTACAAATTGCACTAATCTTGTCCACACATCTTTCTGCGTTTGTGCCTCGGCGAAGGTAACACTGAGTGGCTCACAGCTGCGCCCCAAGCTTCCGGTTTGACCACAGGCGAATGTAGCTGCGCATGCGCTGAATATTTGACAGAATTTCCTCGTTGGCTTAGGGCGTTAGTCAAAAGTCAGAGTTTTGGTCAATCCGGGAGTGGTTCCCCTCAAACAAAAATAATTGAAGTTCACAAACACAGCAACAATGCTGGACGCGCTGACCCCTGAAGACGCCTACAACTCTGTCAGCCACAGCTTGCACCAAGATGTGAAGCCTTGTTGGGGACAGGGGCAAAGTGTGTTCTTGCCGACACTCCTCCTCGTCGTCATAACCGTCTTGCCAGCTTCACTTTGTCTTCTTCTATCCTCGCCTTCACACTATCAGCTTTGTTACGGGTTTTGTCCATTTCTTGAGCCTCTCGTCTCCCTCCCTCACTGGACCCTTTTCGTCTTGTGATTCTGCATTTCTTCTCAGATCTTATCTGGCCTTCATTTGGGTTTGTTTGTTTATTTTTTCATATTGAACTCTTCGTTTTTCCTGGCTTTCAACTGTCTTTACCCTTTTCACTTTGATCTCCGCAACCCATTCTCTCTTATTTGTATTTCTTCTCTATGCCCCTTCATTTAACTTCTGAAGATCTCTTTTGTAACCTCTTCCTTCTCATCTTACATTCCTCCTTTCTTTCTCTCCTTTTTTCTCGTCAGTTGCCTTTACCTATGCCGTCTGTTCTCTTAGCCCTCTTTGCTCTTTATTCCTCTTCCTTCTCTTTATTCCTGTTTCCTCTCTATTTTGCTTTTCTTGTCAGCTTTTCTTCTTTTGTCTCTTCTTTCGGTATTTTCGAGCTGTTATTTTCTTGCCTCTTTAAACTGAGCTTCTCGTGTTATCGACTCGTCTGTACTGATGTGAAAGGAGATGAATTATTGCTGCTCCTTCGTCTCCATCCTCTGCCGCTGTTCTTCAAGGGAGATTATTACATGCTGCAGGCGAGAGCGATGCCAGACATTAAAAAAAAAGTGTTTGTTGCCGAGTTTTTCCAAGTGCTTCCCCTGCCCCTGCCCTCTTCACTCTGCACCTCCTGTCGCCCATATTACGGGTGTTTAACAGGCGACATTCGGGTGCGCGTGGCGGGTGCGCGGTCCGGCTGTGGCGAATCTGCGGGAGTCAGGCCACAGATTGTGTTGCGATTAACGAGCTCATTGCCGGCATTCTGATAAACACACGTGCAGCGTGCAGGAGTTCACACGGCAGGTGCGAGGTACCAAGGGCGTGCGACTCCGCCACAGACGTTCACTTCCCTCCCTTTGCCGTCGCTGGCTTCAGCCGATAACAAGCCTTGCCTCCATCGCCGACGAGTGTCATCGCTAGGTTAGGCTGCACAGTTGTCTCGTCCTCTCGTGGTTATCGGCAAGTTATCCAACGGGAACATTTCCCTAACTTGCACAAAAGAATTCAGTTAACACAGTTTTGCGCCAACAGTTCTGTACACGATATCGTGCAGTTTATTAGTTTAGTATATGAATGCGAGGATTTTGTTGCTACCTGCAGGATGTATCAGTAAACAGAACGAATCCTTCTTATCTATCATCCTCGCCTCAAATAATTCCCCACAGGCTATCATCAATCACAATACAGGAATGATAACAAGCAAACATATCATCGAAGGTAGAATTACAGACCTGCTTCTCTAGACTCATAGCTGCAGATACAAATGTTTTACATTTACTGAGATGGGGGGTGGCTATTAAAATTGGAAAACTAACTTGGAAAATGAATGCTTTCGCGTGATATGACAGAGAAATTGTGAAAGACAAAGTGAGAGATATGTAAAATATTGAGAGACAAAGATTGCACACAAACAGACCAGCCAGGGTAGGTGGAACTGGAGGCCATCTGGCTACGCACAGAACAGATTTGTTTCTACTTCATCCAGAGGCCTCCCTGCATTCCAGGCTCTACCTGATTAAACTAACAGGTTGCGTGCAGGTGTCTTTATTCACACTTTATTTTGTTGCCGAAGTTGAGCAGTCGGATATTCTGAAATCCGAGAGAGAGAAAAAAACGCAAAATCAAAAATTTCCCCTCTCTCTCACACACACACACACACACACAAACACAAATAAAACAAGAGGTCTATGTATGTGATGTTATGGTCGTATCTGCTACAATATCTACTAAGTATTAACACCTCCGGTCCATTACTTTTTATATGACTATTGCCATTTGTGGGTGCGGAGTGCGGCACGTGTAGGACGCATGTGCTAATTAATGTCGCCCCTCCCACCTTATGTCTAACGACAGTGAACACCGCTATGAACACTGGCGAGGGCAGGATGAGCATTGTTCTGCTTTCCTTGACGTCACTGCTTCTGTGCCTGAGGTCTGTGACGTCACATCCGGCTCATTTGCTATCACCTTTTTTCTACTTGTGACATTTCTGACCATTATGGGTCGGTGATTGTGTAAGACCTGCGCTTTTTCTGTTGCGCTTGAAATATTACAGCCCTGCACATGTACGAGAGAAGCTTACTGAAGATAATGTTATGGTTTGGGCTGTCCACGTGGGTAGCATCCACCGCAGACCGTTGTCGTCTGTTATGACGTCAGTTCCTGCTGTGAGGACCGTGATAACGGCCGACCTGTAGCATGTCCAAAGCAGCATGGGTCATGACCTCTGATACACTTCGCAGGTAGATCTAAACCACACTGATTGGTAAACAACTGTTTGTGTGTTTTGTAACCCATCGTTAAATTAAAGAAAACTTTGTTTTTCACCGAAAAACCCTTCGTGTAGGTTTCGTAGCAGTAAATGAGTTCTGAGAAGGTCTGATGGTACCTCGAGTCTTGGGCAACGACACGTGGATGGACTGACGGAATACACAAAGCAACGTTGCTGTCACTGGATCGTAGCATCATCAAGGTAGACGGTCGCCTGTAAATCCGTTTGGCCTTCAAGAGGTTGCTGCTGGAACTTGAGCCACTTCAGTCTACCCAGGATTAGTAGACAGCAGTTCCCTGAGGACCACTTAAGTCCCAGAGTTCATTTCGTCGACGGAGGCTGATCTTGACGGGGAGACCATCTCTGAGAGAGGTTATACTGTACTTTACTTTCACCTCCCTTTTTGTCGGACTATTTCTATCTGCCTTTGCATGTCTATCTCTTTCTTTTCTCTGTCTCTCACTCACCTTCCCCCCGCCCCACACAGACTCACACACACACACACAATTCGCACACCTGTAGTTTTCTTCTCATCGTACCCATCTTGGCTGCGCGTGTGGAACCAGTGTGCGTGACCTTATCCCGCATAAAAAAGGGCGAAAAAAGCAGCAGAAAGGAGCCATACGGCTACCTCACAAATCCACAGATGTAAGGTAAAGTCATCATCATCATCATGCTCGCTGCTTCTCTTGCTGCTATTTCCCAACACTCCCTCCCTCTCTCTCACATGCGTGCGTTCTCTCTCCCTCTCTCTCGACCTAACCTATCTGTACCTTTATTATATTATTCAATACATCGTGATCGCTGGTCAGTTTGTCTGACCATAATGCTTTGAGAAGATGGCGGAAAGAGGAGAAAGCGAATGTTTGTGTGCGGTGTGTCGGGACGTGGCGGGGTTGTTGCAGTCATTCAACGCCATCAGAACATTATCAACAACGTGTACAGTGTTTGCACCGTCACCATGTCCATCTCCACGCTTCAGTACCCAGCTACTCAGGGCACCTAGTTCTAGCATTTGTGGTTTTCCGCTGGGACTGACCCCTGACCCCGCGCACACTTATTCTCATCATTGACCGATCTGGTGACGTCAGCAAGATGGTGAAGCATCCCAACCACGCCACGGTCTGACACGCAGAATCCATCAGGCGGTTTTCAGGCCTATCCCTAGTGGGAGGTTTCATGTTGTTTTTTGAGCCCACGCTTAACATAATTGAAGGAGAAGATGCATCTACCTCCACCACCCTCCCCATCCTCGGCGAGAAAAGGAAGGGAGCTAATTTGCGATAACTCATGCTGAAATTTCTTTCCTTGGATGATTTATCTCTATAGTTATCATCTTCATACCTCACAGTCACAATCACTTTTTTCCTTTGCCTGCACGTTTGAGCATGCACCCATTTATCTATAGCTACATTTTTATATTTATTGAGGTATATCTACTTTTATTTATTTCTATTTCTGTTTGTAATTTCTATCTCTAGAAGTGTTGGCATCTGCGTGTGTATGAAACTTATTTTATTTTTGTCGTTGTTGACGTCTTTCCTCTCCTTCTCACCCTTTTAAGATGGCGAAGCACTCACATGCAAGTGGTTTATGAACTATATACAACAAACAAACAAACCTGATGGAGCATTGCTTCTAGGTAATAAAGGATATTGCGTAACACATTTCTCGGTCCCAGAGTTCTTAACAGCGTTCACGAGAGTTCCAGTGCAAGAACGGCTGAAATGTTTGTTTGTTTGTTTGTTTGTTTGTTTGTTTGTTTGTTTGTTTGTTTGTTTGTCTTATCTACAAGGCAGAACAAGATAAGGCCAGGAAGGACTAGCTGAAGGAGGTGTCCCTCCCTCCTACTGTTTGAGACAAACATCACGTGGGACCAGCATCAGCGCCGTTATCTCCTCCTCGCTGTGAAACATCAAAGACATGCCTCGTCCACGCCCTCCACCCTGTCTCTCTTCTGTCCATCATCTCTCTGTGTCTATACCTAGCAGTCACCCATCCACACCTGAAATGTATTCATGTACTTACAGACCTAAAAACAGACAGACTTACATTGGCGTTTGATTGGAAACTGTTTGTTCCGTCTTGCGATGGTCACGATGGACCACCTACTGCCCTTGCTGACTGTCAGGTGCTAAACTGACCCTGCAGGTCATCAACACTGAGTTGTTATTATTCAATTAGAATTTTGATATTTTACAAGCACAGTCGAAATTTTATACAACCTCGACTGTGTGATTTTTCAATCACACCTGTTCACTTTTTTTCTGCATCTACTTCTTTCTTCCCTCGCTGTTTTCTTCTCGATTTCATACAGAAAATGTTTTCTTGACCAAAGATTCCAGGAAGTTTTAGTGAGCATGGCACACGGTTCTCTCAGAGTGTTTTGAGGCTGAGACAAGGCTTTGAAAGATGTTAACAACGCCGTGAAGGGAGGGTGAGAGAGGGATGGTGTGAGTGGAGAACATCCGCGGAGATAAGGATGCAGGGGGCTACTCGAGCCACGCACATCTTTAGAGAAGGGTTACCGCAGGATTACAGGCAAATAACTCAGCTATGAATGTTCCTCTGTGTCGCTGTTTTTTTCAACACAAGAAGATATTGTGTTTAAATTTTATTCTGACACGAGATTTACAGAGCCAATAAAATCACGTAAGACTGTAAAAACGAACGGAAAACGTTCACGTGATGTTGAGGGTGGAGGTACTGAGACATGATGCGAGCTCTCAGAGTGTGTGTATCTGTGTGTGTGTGTGTGTGAGAGAGAGAGAATCAGAGTGTGTGTGTGAGAGAGAGAGAGAAGGAATCAGTGAGAGAGAGAGACAGAATGAGAGTGCGGTTTGTACCAGAAGCAAACATCTCCGTGTTTACACAGTTAGATATGACTGAGCGCTGCCAGAACCAGACTTCATGTTTTATCTGTTGGTTTCTCCTGTACCCGCCCAAAATTAGACTTGTCCTTGTTTTTCCTGCATTAAGGTGTGTTATTTGCAGCCATGGCTGACGTTTATCTTATTTTTAATTATTTTTTAATCTTATTTTTAATTGTAACAGGAGTCATTGTGTGTGTGTTGTGTGTGTTTGTGTGTGTGTGTGTATGTGGGTGTTTGTGTGTCTGTGTGTTTGTGTGTGTGTGTGTGTGGAGTGCTGCTGATCACTCTCTGGCACCACTCGGGTGGCCAGTGGTCAGAAAGCGACAGCCACCCCGCCGTTGTGTAGCGGCTTCTAACGATGTGCGTGACTTTACAGTGCGACTGGGTACAGACAAGACTTGTCTAGTGAATGATATTTAATTTGATGTGTGGACGAAAGAATCGCAGCCATTTTATTTTCCACCGGCGAATCATCTTAAATAAATAAAGACAAATCCCCGAAACTGGTACGGCTTGTGTAGGTGGTTAGAGCGGGTACATTGTTTAGTCGGCCTTAAACTTACCGATGTACAAACAGTAGATGTCTGTGTTTAGAGATGCTAACTGTGTTAAATGAAGTGCTTGTAGTGGTGCAAGCCACCAGTGTGTTGCAGTGTGTCCATGTGGACCATTTCACAATGCCGCTGACACGGAAATCCCATCAGCTGCTTGTCGGGTGGCTGTCGGGTAGCTATTGTTCTTTGACGTCAGAGGCGAGTACCAGGCCTGCTGAAGAAGTTATCTCAACACCTAGCAGCTTCTAGCGGCGAGCTATCGCTGGATGCGCCTGTGATAACACAGCCTCGGTCTGAGGCGATCACTCTTGTGAAAACACTGCTCAGGTGGAGGCTTCCCAAGGCGTCTTCTTGTCCCTTCTTCTTCACTCACTCCTCGACAACACGAGCTTGCAATTCCCTGGTGTCAAAAGGTCAAATCCATCCATGTATTTCCTTGGTCGAACCCTGATCTTCTGGGCATGAAGTTATACGATGGTTTAAAGATGCTAATGCAAGAAATCGCTGTGAAAACTCTGATTTTATTTATTTGCAGAAGACTAAAGGTCGACAACCCTTACGGTCCATGTAGCCAGCAATGATACTACGGTAGGAGGGGAAGACGTTAACTGTAAATACAAACAGTTACTGTATAAAGTGTTTACATTCTTCATTCACATTCTATACTTAATTCTTCGGTCCCATCTCCTCCCCTTCCCCCATCCTGCTAATATAATGGCGGTGTATATTACATTGCCACTTATCTGACGGCCTCGGTTGTCACCCGTTGTTTGGGCGATAGTAAGATCCGGGCTCCGTGCGACGTCAGCGACCTCTTGCTGCTCGTCTCGCTTAAGTCTCGTTCTCATTAAAGTGCGAGATGTGGCGAGCACGCGGGGGCGGAGCGCGGGGGTCAGGCTGTTACCTGCAAGGTCCTTATCGCCTCGTCAGACACATCTGAGGACGACGATCGGAAACTGTTTTGTGATAGCATCGAGGCTCCCACACCCGTATCGCTGCCGCCGCTGTTTGATGTGCGAACCTCGGAGAGCCTGGACGTGGCCTGCCAGTCCTGCCAGAGGTGGCACGCGAGATCCCTCCCTCCCACTATCCTCCTGACCCCTCTCCGCAGCCCTGTGTTCCTCAGACTTTCACCCGGACCTGCCCGCCATCTCCTTCCGCGAGGGGGAGGGAGGTTTGTTGATGAAAGCAGGGAGGTCCTTGACTCATCATTGTTCACCTTCACTCAGTCGTGATGTGCATCATTAATTACTTTGTGATGTTTCAAACTAATTCAACGGCGATCAGGTGATGTCACAGGTAAAAGAATACAGCATCCAAGACTTGACATTCACAAGACGCTCGTCGTACGGAGGGACTCAGGTGATGAAGCTGCTCGGTCCTGTTGAGGGCAACTTTCATTCATGTCAACACACAATTGTCGAATCTTTTCTTTCAGTAATAAAGCTTTCACCCTGTAATGTTAAATATTGTATTCAGCCTGTTATGTTAAACTTTTGTCTCATTCGTCCATTATTTTTCTTTTTTTTTTCTTTTTTAAGTTGTCGAATACTCTGCTTTGTGCTTTTTTTATGTTGTTTTTAATTCTGTAACTGTGGTATGATGTGTTTGGTATTCTAGTTACTACGAACCATGAGTTCACATCAAACATTTTCATTGTATCGGTGACATCAACTGACAACATCAGTAACTGGTCAGGCGATGTTAATGATAACAAGCTCCTGCACTTCCTGTGTCCTGCATTTCTGATAACAAGTTCTTACACACTGTGTTTGGACAATTTCAATCCCCTCCCCTTCTCTCGCTTCCTCTCTTACTTTATTTCTTTGAAGATGAATGTGGAGCCGACGCTGTCACGTGATGCGCTCTGGAGAATGGCAGCCCATCAGCCTCCTGTACACTGTTGTCGGGTACCCTGCACCCCGAGACCGCACAAGACGATAGAAGCGTTTGGGGAAAGCGAGGGTTTTCACACGCACACACAAAAAGGCAAAGTGGGGAAAGTTTCCTCAGCAAGAAGTGAATCTTGCACGTTTGCCATGCACGGGACGAGTCAGAACGGTCAGGGAGAACAGGTGAGTCTCGTTGGTTAATGCTCATCATTTCCCTCTTCCCAGAGCCTCCATGCTCCGTCGCCACTTCATTTCTTCCGCCTGCCAGCAAAAAGTTCACAACAAAGGGACTGAATCACTAAGGTTCAAACATGCCGCCTCCTTTCTTTAAAGTAGTCTTTCTGTCAAACCATTAAGAACCCCGCTACATGACAACATGGACAAAGCAAGTGTCAGCTTTGTAACTGAAATAACCAGAGACGAGTAACGGTGCTCGTAGTTTATAATGTACAACAGTGTAAACAACGATAAAGGGACATAAGCAACTTTTTACTGCTTTAAAAATAATTAATGATGCCGATATTTCCGGAGCACTCAAGAAGACACTTTGAAGGGAACTGTGCACGACTGAGGAGAGAAAACAAGGAGCTTCCTTGTGAAATGATTACTTAGGTGATAAGAGGTTATTTTCAGTGTTTTCAGACTGCAGCTGTCTGGATGCTGTGAGAATCGTGTTGTGGAGAGAAAGTGTCACGAAACCCTGAAGATGTGACCTTGTAGTTCGTCCTGATTGCTCCAGAAGGATGACAAGACTTGTGATACTTGTATCTCCATCGTTTCGTTTATCCTCTCTTTCAACTCTTTTTGCCCGCTAACCTCGTTGTCCAACTGTCTGTGGCTCTTCTGTGCCCAGGACAAAGCAGGTAGAGACATGTCGGACGACTGATGTCCACTGCCAAGCTTCTGATGGTCGGTGACATGAGTGAGGAATAAAGGCACGTACCCTGGCGATACCTCAGCCATGATGTGAACTAACGAAAAGCTGGCAAAGTGTTATTATCAGTTTCTCGCAATTTAATGTCAGACAATCCGAGTGTACCCCTGACGAGACGACCTCTGTTGGAAGGACATTAAATATACATGAAAATAAGTAATGGAATGGGACTTGTGACCTTTGAAACTTTCTCTGTATTCTTTTGCTGACCGGCGGTCATGACCCTTGTAGACCAGGCCGTGGGTCTGTCTCTCGCTGCCTCACCTCCAAGAGTTGGGGATACGTTCTGCTGAATGGCCCCATGTCTGCCCAGTTAGTCGTGACATTTGAACTCAACTGTCCCCCTTCGACACCACCATCACCACTACCACCATCACCACCATCACGACTACCACCTTCCCTTCTCCTAACCCTAACACCTTCACTCCAGGACGGTGACCCCCTTCCACGTCTTACCTTTCACCCCGTGCGTCAGACACACTCCGCCTGAGCGACAGATTGGAGCGATCGACCTTTGTGTAGGTGTTTTTTCTTCTCTCTTGCCCTGACCTTCCGTGACCCGTGACAGCCGCCGCCTTTAGATCGATCGCCTTGAGTGATCGGAGATGTAAGATGGCCGACTTTGGCGCCGGCATTTTCAGCTCAACGTGAATTACTGCCAGCAACACGATGACATCAAACAAAACGATCATCACTGTCCTGTCCCCACAGCCCCACGATGGCACAAAGCAGCCAAGCAATACACACACAGCAACATCACACAAACACTGTACTCAGCCATGTTGGCTACACACCTTAGTTTGTAAGTAGCTACACTCTTTATTTCACTTCGTGCTAAATAAATGACCATGGCACTTGGTGCTAAACATGGGATGATGGCTGGTGATGAAGGAAAGAATAGTGATGCTGTTGATGATGATGAGGAGGAGGACGACGACGACAATGATGAAGATTGTTTTCTGTTGTTGTTTACTTATTTGTTTTGAAAATGGGGATGATGTCACTGTCACAAACCTGCTGCGCTATAATTTTTTTTTATTTTATTTTTTGTTTGCTAGGAAGGGGAGAGGGAAAGGTAACTGGAAGGGGGAGGTGTGAAGGACACCAGTTACTGCGGCTGTCATAGTCAACAGTCTGAGTTGTGCCGCGCCGTACAGGGATGGCCGGCCGGTCTTTGGTTTAATCAAGTTGTGTTGATAGATTGCTTTTGTTCGAAGAACAAAGGAAAGAGTGTTGTGGTGTTTGGAATGTTTAACAATAACAATAACAACCGACTTTATTAATCCCAACGGGCAATTTAAATCTGAACAGACTTGGAAGTCACCGGATTTGTATCGTAGAGTAACATTGAACCTGTTGAGGTTTTCGTGTTTTTTTCACTTTTGTTGTTTGATCTCCGTTTATTCATCATATCCGCCTGGGAATTATATTTATTTTAAAATTTAAATTGTCGTCATTTTTATTTACTTTCCTAGTCTGAACGGCACTGTAGAGTGCAGGTGACAGTCACAGTCTTGATTTTCAATATTTTCTGTTTTTCTTCCTTTGTCGAATTGCTTTCAGTGAAGTAGACATCGGGTGGTTGAGAATGATTCTTCCAGCAACACAACACAGTACACAGTAAACCTACATCAGAATAGGTCTGCAGTTCCAGGACGATAGCAATATTGTGATGCTACTCATCTTCCTCACCATACGACAGTGCAGCTATGGATAGTTTATAACGGGAAAGTCAACAGAAACTTCTTGAAAGAAATTATGAAGCTGTGGTTGAGTACCTACTGCCATCTTGCAATATCAGAGATACCCGGTGGAGGGACTGGACTTGGGGTGGGGTGCGGTGCCTCACAGTTTGCGGAGAAGTAGGGTGGTGCTGTGGCAGGTGCAGACAACTTCCTGTTGTTTTTATTTTTTAAAAGAACTGGTGACACCGTTTCCTCTGCTGTTAATGTGTTTTTAGTTTTCAACTCCTTTTGGTGTTATGTCACAAGGAGGTTCTTACTTCCATTTCTCATCTCCTCCCGTCTCCTCCTTCCCTGCTGGCTCGCTCCTCCACGGAACGCGTGTTTGTGTGAGGAAGAAAGAAATAGGAGAGTGAAGTAAACACCAGAGCGAAGCAGGGTCAGAGAAACAGTTCAGGGGAGGCCGGGAAGCACGTGCAATGACATGGACGTGTAGGAGATGGTAGGAGAATAAATACTGCAGACCGGTCACAGTGCAGGTGGGTGGGAGGACTTCTGACAAATTGGAGGAAACCAAAACTGCTTCCGTCAGCCAAGAGCGACCTAATGGCATGATAGGCAATCAGTGATTTGTCTGCTACGTCAGAAAATGCGCTATATACATTCTCTTCTTCTTGTTGTTATTATTTTTTTCTTCCTGACTTCTTCCTCCCCTGTAATGTTTGTTCTCCCACTAACTTGCGAATGCAGCAAGATTACAGCTGATCTAATCCACGACTTATGACGTAGACGTTTGTCGCTGTAACACGTCGTAACTGTGACATCAGGACATTTTGACGTAACTGTGACGTCATGACATTTTGACGTAACTGTGGCGTCATGACACTTTGACGCTGTGGCCCGACAGGCAAGAGAAAGATCAGTGCAAGCTCACCACCGGAAGCTGCACGTGCAAGGCGCATTGATCTCTTGCAGGCCGCTGCTTGTGGTCAGTTACCATGGATACCCTCAAGTCACAGTCTACACCTTTCACCCCAGGCACTGTCACGGTGCCAGAGTTTTGTTTTGAGTCGCTTCCTGTCACAGATACCCCGCCTGTTAAAACACAGTACAGCCATCAACATTTTTACCAATTTTTTTACTTTCAGCGCGCATTCTGAATTGAAAAAAACTTTTTTCTTCCATTTATATCCGCAGCTGAGCGCGCCCAGGCGAAGAGGAAGGGGAGCGACAGAGGGGAAGAACGGAGAGGAAGGAGGGGAAGAGAGGGCAGTGGTACAGTTTCCGTGTTTGAAAAGTTTCAGGTTAAAGATGGGAGAGGAAGTAGTGTGTGGGGAAGTAATCAATGCGTCTTTGCTATTCAAAGAATGCCTTGTTTTCACACAACTTAAAATTACTTGAGGTCCTCCATCCCTCTTCCTTTGCCTCCATCTTTCTTTTCTCTCTCTCTCTCTCCTCCTCCTGTCTTTTTCTTTTTTACCTTTCTTCAACTTTTGTGTGCCGCCTCTTATAACCCGCTGTTCTTTCTGCAAGTGTGATGTCATGGCGAGGTAAAGAATTTCAAATGCGCCATGATGAAAGAATGTAGCACAAAATGTCTGTGCACCGTCTATTCACTGTGCCACGTCTGCGAGTTGCCGTTCGGCGTCAATCTTTTATTATCCGCTTCATATCACATAATATTTTACTGGCGAGAAGTGAGGCCGGCGGGCCAGTGCAGCATCCCGACTCGCCGTATCAACGAGGGCAGCAGCAGCCTCAGCAGCAAGCACTCCACCTATCAGTTGTAATCACTGAGAACTGATAGCAGGCCCTCCCCCTCCCCTAATAGTCTTATAAAACGACGCCTCGAACTCCCGTGAGGCCTTTGAGATAATGTCAAGACTGCACGCTAGAAGAATTAGGAAGAGGAAGGAAGAAAGTTTGGGTCTGAAGATGGCGAATACCTGTAGAAACTGCAGGCATGTGTGATGCTTGTGTCTACCTGTGGCTACACTTCTGGTCAAACCCTTATGAACTCATTATGCTCGTGAGGCGTTGCTGTGAATTACTTCTGTCAGGAGTGATGAAGTTTGATAAGTTTGAGCTCGGATCAGACTTCGTTTCTGCCGAGTAATTTCTTAAATGCCCTTTACCATGCCTTCCGGCAATCCATTGCCGACGTCTGGAGTGGAGATGAAAGGCCGGCGCATGTTGAACAAATAGAGTGTTACGGGGGAACCTCTGTGGTGTGATGCTCTGAGTGGAGGTCGGTAGTGTGATATCCTGAGTGCATTAAGACAAACTGCATCAGAAACTGCTCACGAGGCTGACCTCATCGCCCTTTCGTCAACTGCTCGCCCGTGGTGCAGGTCGTGGCTGGCGTGGACGGTGTCGCTGAAGACGTGGTGCGGCGTCAAGTTGTAGTCCTCGCTGACAGACCTCGTTGAACGGTTGTAGGTCTGATCGCATTTGTACAGTCAGGTAAAGAAAGTCAGACGGATGCTTCAGTCGCCTTGCATCCTCAGCTTGTGTGTATAGTCAGTAGATGTTGTGTTAATGTAGGATACAGCATGGTACATGGTCACACACGTCTATGTCCGACATTCTAGAGGACGACTCCTGGTATTCTCATAAATCAATGCTATGTTTACAGAATATTGAATAATTAAAATTTCCTCAATGTTGCTTTATTTTTTTAATCCGTAATTGATCCTCTTAAGGGCTTTTCTCCTAAGACAAACATACCACAGCTGTTGTCGCTTGACATCTGTACAAACCTGCAACAGCTTGAAGTCACTTCAGATGTCATTCACCTTCAAAACACAATGAACTCTTTGTTTTGAGATCGCTTTTATTCGTATGTCTGTGTGTTTATGTTGTTCCTGTACAGCCCTTTGACGGTAATATAATGCACTATAGAAATTCGCTTAATAAATTAATTAAAAATTAATTCAAGTTGAACTCTTTCTGTGGATGAGTTGTTGCAGAGTCAGTTTCATCAGTTTCACGCTTCTTGGAAAAAACACTTTTATTTTGGGGGAGATTGGAGCGAAATGAAGAGTTTGACTTTTCCCTTGACAGAAAGACTCCATCTTGTTATCCTCGATGACACATCGCCACTCAGCTACAGACGCCATACTGATGTCATGTCACCACCCACACACACACACATCACCCTAAACAAGTAAATACAAACAGTAAGAAGTGTGACGTAACACTTGACATCCAGAGGTCAACATCAACAAACTGCAGCTGTCGCCTCTCCAGCATCGTCGCTAGCATCCTCACATCATCGCCTGCTGTGTGTCTGCCCCTAGCACGTGCCTGATGTCGGTGAGCTCACCTCACGGTTTCACTGTCACGTGGCGGCAAGTGGGGCGAATATTGTTTTCCCGGATATCGTAACGCTGTAGGTAACTCTTCAACCACGAGAAGCCAGAAAGGAGCGAAAAAAGGAGAAATGAAGCAGTCATTAGTGCCTCGAGTGCTCTCGTCTCGGTGTGCGGAGGTTGCTTTGCCTGGTGGCGCCACCGTCACTACACTTCCTCCTCTTTCTCTCTCTTTTGTCATTTTTTTTAACCTTCATTCATTCTCTTAATGTGGTGTCCATTGTTTTCTTTAACTGCTAAAAAAGCAAAATAAAACCAAAACAAGCAATAAATAAACATTGCCGACATGTAAACTTACAGCAACACTCAGTTCAACAGGTACACGTGTGAAAACTCTAACTGTTCTGTTTGTGTACTCGAACTCCTGTCACATCCTTACAAAAATTACTTTGACTCGAGTTCTTACTGTTACTATGACTACCGCCGTTACTATGATCCCCGTTGTTTGTGTGCCTCCTTCTGTTACTCGCGTGGTTGTTGTTGTTGGTGTAAGACCATAATAATAGTTTTTGTCATACCAGAGTTCGACAACAAAAGCTGGAATATGCGGTCGCCCTTGACAATTATATCCCAGCAACAACCCGCGGGGTGGAGGGACAAGACTTCGGAGGTAGCAGAGCGAGGAAGGAGGCGGGTGGTGCAGGTGGATGTTGTTGTTGGGGGTGAAAGGAGGAGAATAGGGGGAGAAATGGAAGGGGGTCAAAATAAGTAGAACAAGGAGGATGGGGGAAAAGGCCCGAGTTTAAAAAGTGTTGGCATGGATGCACCCGCGCATGACACACATGCCGGTGACTGCACCCGTCTTGTCTTCATGCGCTCACGTGCACCCGAGACTCTCGACCCACGCGCACTCATGTACACAGTGAGGAGCACAATGGCAGGGTGAACTATCAGGCCACAGGGCAGTTGGGTGGCGGGTGAACCAGTGGGTGAAGTGAGCCCTGGAGGTGAGGCTACCCTGGGTGAGTCGCAGGCAACATCCACGGCGCTGCAAGTGTTGACAGCGTGTCCGCGCGCCCGGTCGTTACGAGGTTTGCGGTGTGCATGCACTCATTTCATTCATGTTGTGCATCGTGATGCAGCGCCACTCTACCTGCTGCTGCTACAGGGGGAGCCTTCCTGAACTCCACAAGAAAGATAAGCATACATAGTTGGAATGTTTATGCTCGAAGGACATTTTAAAACTTTGAAAATCTGCAAATCTGGGTTTTTAAAAATTTGGTTTGATTTTGTTTGTTTATTGGTCGGTTGATTGCTTCGAATATCCGACAGGATTCACCTCATATTTCTTCTTGAAAATTTTCATCGAGAATAATTTTGTTTCTTTGACAGAAGAACTTTAACTCTCGCATTGCTGCATAACATATTATGAAACTCTCTCTTTTTTTTTTCTACCGCTCACACCCTCACACGCACTAGTTCACGTGCACGCACAGGTCCACACTCGCATCCCCTTACCCCGACTCTGAGTTGCACCTCCATACTTAACCCTCTTACAAATTTCTTCACACCTCTGTGGGTGAGCATGCGAGTAGCGTGTACACCACCCCGATGTCAGACAACACAACAGACCCACACGTGCACAGGTCTACAACTGCCTGAAGGACAGCTCAGCCGTCGACGCCAACCTGCCCTCGCTGTTCTTTTGCTGCGACCCGGCAGATGCTGGCGAGAGCCAATGAAGCACAGATGACGCCGCAAGCTCCTCCTGCATCACCCTCACCAGCCTCCAGACCGCGGCACAACACTGCAGCTGCTGCAGCAGCCGGGCTCGCAAAAACCGTTTGGAAATGAAAACTCCCGGAGCTCTGCAACCAACACGGGAGTCGGCAGTCCAAGGCGAGAGAGTAGGGTTGTTGTTGTTGTTGTTGTTGTTGTTGTTGTTGTTGTTGTTGTTGTTGTTGTTGTTGTTGAGGTGTTAAGTACATTTGAAGTTACACAATGGGTAGATGTTTCTTAAGATGAAACAGGGAGGACTGCTGGCCCTGGGTTTTGAGATGTTGAGTCCCCGAATCTGTGTTGTTGCCGCGCTGCCAGATGTGAAACGAGGGCAACAACTTACGTAATGGCTGTGCACAGCTTCACAACATCCAGGTAGCCGCCCGCAGCCTGCAAGTGGAAAGCGCCGGAGGATGCGGGATGCTCGGGGCTGTGGCAGGTCTGGTCGGTCGCCAGAGTCGGAGGCAGGAGTCGTGTAAACTGTGCAAGAGATAGCGGTGCTCCTGGGTTTTCCCCATCGCGTGGCATTATTGGCTTGCTATTTCTTTACTGCTGAGTTTAATTGTTTGAGGACTGTCTGAAAAGTCACGTGATCGCTGACTGCAAGTGATGGGCTGCGAGTAGCACACACACACCTACACACACATACACACACGGGGATCGGGTAGACAGCGGAGCTCAAGTGAGGCAAAGTTTCTGACAACACAACCCTTGCTGTCAAGAGAACCTTGGCGCTGGAGATGGTATTCCCGTTTGTGCACAAAAAGTACAGGTGGGAGGATGATTAAGGTATGCATGTTACGGAGAGCTGGACTGATGGAATCTGCATTCCAGAAGTTGATGTGACGTATCTTTAGAGGCACTCGAGCACGAACTCGCACGCCTGTGCTCTCTCACACGCACACACACGCGCGTACATTTATATATACATAAACACTCACTCTCATATACTTATACACATGCATTCCCTCTCATACACATGTACACAGACAGACATATATATACACACATAAACACTCACTCACATACACATGTACACAAACACGAACACACACACACATACACAGTGGCCAAGGGAGGAAGAAAGACACCTGGACGGGAGGAGGGCAGGAGCGCTGGCACACTGTCAGATAAAGTGCTCACACCACCTGAGGCCCACTACGTCATCACTGTCATTACCTGGCCACACCTGAGTCTCATACCTGGCGGTAAGACCTGCTGCGGCGGCTGCGTACATCCTGGGTGCACGGCGGGTACAGCGCGGTACCGTGTTGGAGGTTCACCGTGCGCCTGCTGTACCCTCCACATCCTCCGTGAGGGAGCTTGCTGCATCCTCCGTGCCTGACGTGGTTTGTACTGTGTACACAGTACGGGATGTTTATTTTTAGCAGCGTCAAACCGGACGTGCTCGTACATTGTGTACGTGGTCACGTGGCAGCAAAGTGTACGGGACCTGCTGTACGTGCACTTGCAACGTCACGCGCGTCTTCTAGTCACGTGACGCCTGCTGCAGCGTGGCTGTGTACTGCACTGTGTGACGTCACGTAGCTTGGTGGCAGTGTGCTACAGGTGGTGTGAGTAACTCATGGGGTGGGTAACTCATAGAGAGTTTAGTGCAGGGTCTGTATACGGGGTGTGTGAGAGAGAGAGAGAAGGAGAGAGAGAAGTGTGGATTTGCTGCTAAGCTAGAGTATATGTACAGGTACACAGGTCACAATGTAGTTTGCATTCATTCATTTGTTTTATCGGTTTGTCAGTACGAACGCGCTCACACACACACGCGCGCGTAGAGAGTGTGAACGTGACGTGTGCATGTTTGTGAAAGTAGCTGTTGCGGTTAATCTCGGGGTAAACATCTATTCCAGGCCTGGATGACGTTCCGACAGTTGAGTGATTTGACACAGCTGTCCAGCTGTCGCTCTCATGTCAGCAAGAGGAGAGTGGCTTTTCTCTTTTCCTGATTATGTTTCCAGCACCTGAAGTCTCCAGAGCAGCAGTGGGTTCTGAAGACAAAAGTTGTTTTTTAAATCTACCCCGGATACTTGTTGCTGCAGTGAAACTGTTCTCAGTGGTCCTGCTGCTGGTGGTCTTCGCTCTGGTGCCCCATATGAAAGCAGTTTGCTCGTTTGTACGTGTGTTTACGTATGTTTGTGTGTATGTGGGTAGATTTATGTATATCTGTATGCATGTATGTGTTTCTGTCTATGTGTCTGTTTGTATGCGCATGTGTGCCTGGTGTATATGTCATGTCAATCCCGTTATCTGTTTGACTGTCATTTTGTCACCATTACCGTACTGCGGTCACGACACCACAGCCCAGTGTGTGACCAAAGGACCAACGTGTCAGGTACAGGTGTAACCCAGGTTTATGTGGGGACCTGTATGGTGTCTCTCCTGTCTTCCAGTGTTTTCAGTTTACTTCCTTCATCTACTTCATCATTTTTGCACAAACTACCTGAGCCTACGTCACCGAAGTGCAAGGCTGGCATTTCCCCTCGCGCCCTCCCCCCTGCAATCCTTGCCCCGGCACCAGACCCACCTCGCCATGAGGTATTAGAAGACTGACAGGTCAGATGGGAGCATGCCCATCCTTCCACGTGTTGCATGTTGTTTTGCTGAGCATTCTTCTCATAAAAACAGACGATGGTATCAGATGGGAGCTCCTCCAGCCGACACAGCCAGCCATTTCACTGTGTGGTGCTGGGGATGCATGTGCAGCGTGCTGGCAGTCCCCTCAAATAGGTTCACACAACACATGCCAGCGTGAAGAAAAACAGTGTGAGAGAGAGAGTGAGAGAGAGACTGAGAGACAGCAGGCATGGAGGAAGGTGGAGGAGAGTGTTTAAACAAATACATCAAAAGGAGCCGCTTGTGAATCACTGTCATGGAAACTTTTTATTCTTTTAACCAAGAAGAGCGGACAAGTTTAACTTCTTATAAATGACTTTCAGACTGAATTGTCTTATGTGACAGACAAACAAAAACAAAGACCGGCTCAGCTCTGAGCATCTAGATGTACCCAACGACGACTCGGCGGATGCTGAAGGATACCTACAGTCCTGTGTCGGCAGGAATGTTGTTGACAGACACCGTTACTACATCGGCAGGAACTTTCAGGATAGCCCTCGACCACTCATTTTTATTTTCTCCACTTCTTCATGGAATATTAATTCATTCCTTCTTCTCTCTTCTTATCCCTCCTTCTTTTATTTCCTCTTACCCATCCTGTCTATCTATCTTTCTGCTCACTTTCCTATCTATCCTCCGGGTTCATGTTTGTTTATATTTTCGACATTTTTTTTTTTTTTTTGCATTATCCTCCATACGCAGAAATGCCACCACTCAACGCTCGGCCCCATTCTTTGAAAACGAGAGCGTAAATTACTGGATGCTCCTGTAATCAACCTGTTGACTATTTACACTCATCTCCCCTTCTTGTTTTCTGTCTGTGGGCACTGTCTTGAAGTACACTAGTATATCGGTCTCCTCCAGCGTGCGGCAAGCACCTTTTTTTTTTTTTTTTTTTTTGACCCACTATCTTCATTCCCTTACCTACATTCACTGCACCCCCTTGGAGCTATTTGAGCGAAGAAAAAGGTGAAAACAAAGCTGACGGGTGAGATGCAGACAAGGGGAACAATGCTGAAGACGCCGAACAACATCATGGAGTTTATGACAGGTGAGCGACAGAGATAAGCAGGCGGAGAGCGGCCACCCGACAAGGAGGAAGACAAGACTCGCTGTGTGGGTCCTACTCGGGGGGGTAAGCAATGGAGGGCCCGGGGGCTGTCCGATTATGGGGGGGGGTGAAGGCAAGGGGGGGGAGGGCAAGGGAAAGGGACCCGCAGTGGAAATGATTCCCAGGCCAGCTTCACGAGCCGGTGGAGCGCCATCAGCCCGGGGATCTCGGTGTGCAGGGGAAGCAGGGGCCCTGGCCTACAAGGCACCGAGTGAAAAGAAACCTCTGCCGATGCCTTTCCGATTAACGCGATACAGTGATGTACTGCACGATAGATCAAAGATATGCCGGCACGACCCTTCCCAGGCACTCTCAGCAAACCCACCTTTCCCTCGGCACCTGATAGCGCAGGTCTTCGCGTTGTCACTGCTCCTCGTCTTCAAAGGGGCATTCCTACAGGGGCTGTGTGTAGCCCTACCTGCACTCCTGGCGAAATCGTCCACACTTGTATTTTAACAGCAAAAAGACAAGAGGAGGACAAAAATAACAGGTTGGAAATGATGCCAGTGATTTAATCACAAAGATGCGCATTGGACTGACAGGTGGGGCCACGGTGGGGCCAGAGTGGGGCTGTGTTCACTCGCAACTTTCACGATTCACTTTCTTGGAACGTGGCCTGACTATGTACGCACGCGCACGGATGCCCCAGCATCCTCCTCCAGCAAAACTTGGCGCGGACATCCCCGCTAAAAGTGCAGGCATCTTTCCAGTTGTGAGTTCATTTTGTGGTAAACACGATCTGCTGTAAGAGTTCCCGGTCAGGATCCAAGAAAATCACTCTCACCGTCGATTCCATGCACTTGCACTGTCAAGTCTCAATCTTCAAAACACTTTCCTCCGTGTTTTGTTGTTTGTTTTGTTTTCCTGCAATCTCTTCTTTCTCTGACAAACCTGGGTAGAACTAGTCGGGTATAAAGATCTTTTTAAACACCTACAGTTCGACAGATTTTGTCCTCCGACACGCACAGCAAATGACGAGAACACAACATTCACACTCGAAAATGTTTTGCTCCATTACAACAAACCTGTTCAAGCAAAAAGCGATTGTCACCACAAACACCACCAAGTGAATCAAACCCTCGGCCGCTGTTTGCTTATCAGAAACCTGGAGAAACCGCGCTGCCATCACCTGCAAGGTGCATTCGCAGATGTCCCAAACGGAAGAACTCCATGGCAACCGTTCGGAAGCACGTTTTCCGCAGCACGTGAGGTCAAGTGCAGGGTAACATGCGTCACTAAAGTTCGAAGCTGCTTATTTTGTTGGCCAGCCAACTTTGTGATTAGCTCTCATCTGTGAAGGCCATTAACATTGCACCACGTGCACAGCAGTAATGGAGCAAAGGTGTCGGTGCCAGTCGCAGACGTACCGCTGAGCCCTCGGGGAGCCGTACCTGTGTGGAGGTGAGAGAGTCGAGAGAGTAGAGAGAGAGAGTGTGACCGACATTCTGTTAGGAGACGTGTTCGACTTTTAGTTCAGCTATTAAACATAATTCTAATACAGGTATTATAAAGTGTATTAGTTCTACGGGTCTCGGACTGACACCACGTGGAGACGACGGTTCGACTGGTTTCTGAAGAACATGATCTGGAAAACATCGGTTGGTCGGTAGATGCCGCAATAAAATTCGTTCTCTTTTTCTCTCCCTCCTCTCATTTCTTTCTCTTACTATCATTACTTTCTGCCTCTCTTTCCCTCTCATCTCTCTCACACTCTCATCTCTTTCTGTCTCTTTTTCTCTCTCACTCTTCTTCTCTCTTATTCTGATCTCTCAATCTTCTCTTTCTCTCACTTTCATCTCTCTCTCTCTCACACACGCGCACATTTTTTTCACTCATCTCTCTCTCTCACACACACTTTTTTCACTCCTCTCTCTCGGTTTTTAAAAGAGGCTAAATGTACTTACCATAAAAAGCACTTATTTCTCCGTCACGTGATCTGTAATAGTCTCTCTCTCCCTACATTACATAATCTCTAGCGGGTTAAAAACACTGAGAGACCAGGTGGCGGGTAATGAGCACACAAGAAAGCGGCGAACACCGGCGTTAACTATGAAATTGTGTATTTATAGCTCAGTCTGGGAAAATGGACCTCCTACCGCGAGAACACCGAGATAAGAAACAAATTCCATGTTTTTAAAAAGTACGGCGGGGAATGAAAAGATGAGCCGGCTAAAAGTCTCCAATATCTGGCATTGTAACCAATCTCCAAGATTAATATGGCATCTTCCGTCCCCACCCCATCCTCCCCGCTCCCCCTCTCTCGCTCTCTCTCTCTCTCGTCCTGCCTCCTTCCTTCCTTCCTTTCTCAAATGACGCAATAAAAACGTTTGTGAGGAAGAAGAGGTGAAGAAACGCAGCAGCTGCCGCCACTTGAAGCCCAGCTCGTGCAGCCTGCGCCATCTTTACGCCAACACGTCGCGTGCGCATCTGCAGTGCGCAGGGGCCACGGACCTTTTCCTGTCGACTGAAGTTTGGCTGCCAGGGGCCAGAGCTTGTAGGGTGGATGTGTGATGCTTGATTTTTGACGGGGTGTATTCTCTGATACATTCAAGCGCTGTGAATGATGTGAGTGAACGGTTGAGAGAGAGAAGGTGAAAAAAAAATAATAAAACGACCAGGAGAAAAGTAGAGCAGGAGAGCGAGAAAGATCGAGAGGACTAAGTGATAAGAGGAAAACTTGGTAAGGAATGTCAGGAGAGGATACATGATTGGCTTGAAACTTTAAAAGGGCAGAGTGGATGCAACTATCTTCTTCTTTTCTTTTCTTTTTTTTTCTTCTCTCACAAAGCTTTTATAAAAAATTTAAAATGAAAAAATCGCTGTTTTTTATTCTGATGACCGTAGTCTCGTGTGTGACATGGGTTATCGCGCCCTCTAGTGGATCCCTGTGGGTGACGTGTTGATAGCAAGTGGAGGTAATACTTGCCGCACCTTTAATCTTTCCTCTTAGCTGCATTTAACATCGCTATTAACATCTTCATCATCAACGGCAGAGTGCGGGGTAGCGGCGATAACTCGAGATGTGTTGTGATCGCAGTTTTATTGCGAGTTTGGATAATGAGACTCTCATCGCCTTCTGCAAGTGTGTACCCATTGCCCTGTAAAAACCTTGTAGCTTCATCCTCAGCAACACTTTCAGCAAAAACAAGTTTCGTCCATCACTTTCCTCTTCATGTCTTCCCTTTCAGCATGAAACACTAAGCACGTGCTTTTCTCGTGATGTTTGTAATAATTGTATTCTTTGTCTTTTATACTTGAGTTTGTGTGAAGTAGCATACAGAAATAATCACACTTTTGTGTCAAATTACAAGATAAAACAATGGAAGTAAATGTAGAATGTGAACACAATTCTATTATTCACCTCAGACAGTTTTTTTCTAACATTAAGTCATTTAGCATCAGCTGCCCCAGAGACTGGGTGATTGTAGTCTGGGAGATGCCGAGACAGACATCTTGTGTTATCTCGCCAGTCTCCCAAGTCGCCAGAAACATTTGAGTCGAATATAACCGCAGTCTGCGATGTTGTAGGATATTTTGTGAGGACGGGTACCGGCCTCCGGTTTCTAACCGTCGTAAGATCAAAAAGATTTCTTTCCTGCGTGGTTCCCTCATTCACAGACTAGGAAGACTGGGATAATATGGTCTGTTATGCAGTTAAATGAACAAAAAGATGGAGATGTAGACTGCACGTGCTCTCTTTTCGTCACAAACATTTCTAATTTAGTCCCTGTGCCATGAGAAACTTCCTTTTTCCGCGCTCCCTTGAGTTGTGAACGCTGATAAGCCGACCTTTCGCACCAACAGGTTGCTGGCCGTGGGACCGGAGGATTCAGGGAGGTCATGTTTGTGACTAGAACCTCCCACACATTTCTAAAATAATATTTCTTTTCAGTATGAGTCTCGCCATCACTTGTCTAATCCAAGCCGTCTTCGTGGCCCTGGCATTCACAGGTCAGAGGTCAGGGCATTGCTCGTGGCCTCGTTCTCAGTCATCTCGCTGAGCAAGTTGCTGATGGTCTTGTCGTTGGGAATTTTTGGGGGATGTCGCTGTGAGGAAGTTCTCTCTATGATCTCTCTGCTCTTTACTTTCTCGGCTTCGTACCTTTCTTCTCTCTTTTCATCAGCCTCTGGCAATTCCCGGCTTCGTGAGCTGACGTCATTCATGTCTGATGCCCGTTGATCATGTGATCGTCACTCATTGTCTCCTGTCTCTCTGTCTAATGAAGCGCCCACATCAGAGACGCCGCGGGCAGATGTTATGTCTGTCTTACCTGTTCCTGTTGGTCTGCTGAGAGAAACAAATAACAACAAAATAACAACAAGCACAAGCCTTGTATCGTTACTCACAACATCACATAATGAAAACAAATCCTTCCGTTAATACTAAAGCCACCCGCACAGCCACACAAAGCAAAGGAACTATTTATTGTGGGATTCATTCTTCTGTCCACGGAGAGAGAATTCAGGCAAAAAGCAAGAAACAATTCAACATGTGAGCGACCATGAAGGTAGGGAAGCAACACTCTCAAGATGCTCTTGAAGGTGTATACTGTCTTTGTAACAGCCACAAATTCTCATTAGTTTGCCTGTCAGCCACTTGTCGTGGTGCCTCACAATGGAGTTGATATAAAACTGAAGGATCACCATTTGGAAGCGAATTACCGCTCATCGCAAGAACTGCTTCCGTCACTTCCGGTTACCTGATTGTCTTTGTGTTGAGGTCTTCACTTTCTGCCTCAGCAGCCAGTTTAGCAAGACAGTCTTTTCCGCTGTGGCTTGAAATGTCTGGAAAATTGTTTGGATTATGTCTGGCGAAAACATGAAAGCGTTGGGAAGGGCGTGAAACTGATGACTAATTTCTTGGGTTTCCGGCTAAAAATGTTTGATGTTCGCGACGAAGAGAGAACTCGAACTTCTCGTGGGTCTTATTCACGGAAGCAGCATCTTGAAACCAGAGCGAGGCTCTGTGGGCTGACGTAGTAGTTACTGAAACAACATAACACTGACCTCAGTATCAAAAGATCCGCAATACTGGATTGGGAGTTCACTTCCGGTTCAATATTTACGATTAAAGAGTGATACGTCACAGTACGCCACTACGTCACATCCTTGCCTGGCTAGCGTGACGTCCTACTTGGCAAGGTGAAGGAGGACGCCGTGGCAGTTTGTACTATCCGGAAGGTGGTAGATGTTATCCCACTGTGCTCCACCTGTAACACTTGGCAAGTGCGCAGGCTCGTCACGAGAGCGAGGCCGAGTTGTCTGCACCTGCGCTTTCCACGTCTCTGCTCCTCAATGACAGAATAACGAGGGAGGGAAAGCTCGGTGCCAAGCGTATGACATTTCACCCAAAACTTACCAAACGCTCCGAGGTCTCGATGGCGGGAGGCGATCGGCAAAAGTTTGTACACAGAGCTTGTCTGGCTCCGGGCCGCTCCTCGTCTCTGTACACGTGGCAAAGCAAGGGTTTACTTTCTACAGAACTGCGTGATATAAGTCATTTGTCATAGCAATGCTGCCCACTTAATCTGTGCACTTCCAACAATTTACAGCCTTTTTGGAAAATACCATGTTAAGCAATAATACACTCTTGTTGATTTTCAGAAAGTTTGGACCTTTTGCGTTATCGTCCATCATTTCATCCATCATCTGTGCCTTCGAGAATGCCTTCAGATTTTCTGACTGTCTTACCTACCGACAACCTGACAGCCTCAACAACCTAGTGTTCAACCCATATTATTGACAATCTGCCCCCAGAGTCACCCCGCCGCCAGCTTAAGTACTGACGACTACTTACTCAGAACTTGTATTTATTGTTATTGACGTCCGAGTCCTACCCACTCCGTTCATCCCCATCTGTCGACGGGATCTCGTCTGCAACCTTTGGTCTTTAGAAGGTCGATCCAGCGAGTATTCGTGAAAGTGAATACCCTGGTATAGATCGCACAATATGGCGGAGTTGGTTTAACTGTAGCCACGACAGCGTTCCTTAAGGCATTGGTCTCTGAGCTGTAGTCGATTTGTATTGTCCTCGTGTGGTGGTCAGACAAATATTGTGAGGTGAATGAAACAGGCATCGTACCCATCGACAAATCGAAACGGTTCATTGAAGCTTATTATTGGTTGCTTGTGGCAACCGCGTGGTCTCACGCTGGGCGAATTAACGGACAAAGACGCGAGGAAGCGAACTGAATGACGGGCAGTCGGCAAGACTCGCAGACACACACAAAGGTTCTCTGTGACAAAGATAGCGATACCAGCCCTGACCAAAGACACCAGGCTAGTATTCGATAACGCTGTGAGGTCAAAGATCAACAATCCAATACAAACGTTGCTAAGAGGCCTTATCCTCCACGCTCCCCCAACCATCTAGTGTCCTGCTTCAGTCTACCTACATCCCCTCCCTAGTGATGTCTGGCCGCAGTTTAGCGGCGTGGTTTCTGACGCTGCTAGCTGCCCAGCACGTGACAGGCAAGGGAGGTAACTCTCACCTCACCACCAAGACCAATGAGAGTATTTCGTCAATTATTTAACGCATGCGCAGTCCACGCTCATCGGTGGTTAAAGCGGAAGTGGGGGTTAATTGTTTCGCCACGCGGTTGTTTTTTTTACAGTTTTTTAAAGTCAAGAGATGGATGGGAAATGTCACTGTTGTGTTATAAACTGTCACAACGGTAAATGTCAGCGGCAAGCGCCGACAGACGCGGCTGGTCATTTGCAATACGAGAGACAACTTGGAGCTGCAAGCAAACTCAGTAGTTTGCGGTCGACATTTCATATCAGGATTGAATGTAAATGACCCGTGTTGAATCAGGTAGATGCTCACATTACTTCAGGATGTAACTGGTAAGGAAATGGAGATGAAAGTCACTGGAAACATGCAAGGAGCACACAACCGCTCGTAGTGTCAGTCAGTCTGGGAGAGAAGCGGAGTCAGAAATGCGTGTCGCAGCCTCAGGCACTGATGGCGCAATAACAGCTGATGTAGGGAATCTGATAAGTGGGGAATTAGCACTGTTGCCACTGTTGCAAGATGCACGTTAAACAGCCACAGAGTGGTGGCACAGTAAATATTTTTATTACAGAAACGAACTCTTTCAGAAACGTGAAGAGTGAGGTTTTAAATTTAAATTTTAACTTTTACCTTGACGTGCTTGCCAAATCATAAAATAAACATAATTTAATTTGGTTTCTCATTATTATTATTATTGCTGTTGTTGTTGTTGTTGTTACTACTACTACTATTTAGGACGAGCCCTTACCCCTCCACACACACAGGGGAAACATAATTTCCTTGCACAAAGTGGAGTCTTTGCATACATCATTTAAGTCCATAAAATACAGTGTACCAACCTATAGAAACATTTTAGCTAATTATTGTTTTAGACTAGTTAATTATTAAAGAGATCTCCAATTATTAGATTGAACTAATCGTTGTGCTGATTAATAACGCTGTTCACGCGTGTGCATCTACAGTTCAAATGAATGAAAACGGCTTTATTCTTTCAAACCGATCCACCCCTCCTGTCCACTCGGGACGAAGGTTGTGGACTGTGACGACAGTCGATGGATGCTCTCTGTCCGCCAGCGCTCAGCCAAGCGTGAGAGAGCCAGACACAGACAAACCGCTTTCATCCTTTTGTCTTGTGTCCGCTGGCACGTCATCAAGGGCAGACAACAATCGACTCTGAGACTTGAACTACAGTTTGATTCCAACCGCTCTATATCTAGGTCAGTAAAGCTGAAATTGGGTGAAGGACACTCACAGTGAGAGAACGTTAGACGCAAAGCCACGCACATACACTTGACCCCCTTTTCCGGTTTGCGCACGGCACTTAGAAAATTGTTTAATGCTGATTGGCTGTTGCCATAGGACACTGATACAAACAGAAGATCCTCATTCACTACATCATTCATCATCTCTCTTGTCGCGAGACGTCACGTGATTGGTCTTGACGTCATTGTTGGTGGCATTGGGACTCCGGTGCCTTACCTCCCCTGACATCTTGTTTCTCGTTTCATGTCTTTATTTCTTCTTCTCCTGTGTGTGAGAGAGAGACAGAGAGAGAGAGAGAGAGTCAAAGACAAGATTCATCTATGCGATGTCTAAACTGCTGACATAGCACAAATATCTTCAAATATTTCTTCCTTCTCACGTTCTAAGCTCGTGCACCTGTCTCTATTCCTTCTCAACGATGCCTAGAAAAAAAAACTGGAATCATTATCGATGGCAGTTACTTCCACTCAGGTGCAAATTTCCATATCAGCAGGCTACGAAAGTCGCGAGGTCATGTGAAGCGAGAACCGACGATGTGTGCGAGGTGGAGGGAGGAGGATAAAGGCGCAGCTTGACGAACAAGATTTGTCTAATGCCGCTAAAGCTCGGTGTACACTTCGCGACCTTTCCACACGGACACTGCAGTGAAGGTTTGTTACAGGCGATGTACACCTGAGGGAAGGGAGGGTTAGAGACAGGGAGGGTGGGTGAGTGACGTTATGGTGGTAATGCTAGCAATGGTAGTAGATGTTACTGCAGTAGTAGTTGTAGTCGGTGTTGTTTTTCAACGCTGGGCCCCACCCTTTACATGTCTTCTCAGACTCGGGTGTCCCAGGGGTTAACGCAGTCCTCGTGCACCGCAGGGTGTAGAGGTTCCGTGTATAGCGGCCATGCTGCAGCACCTGTACACCTTGTGCACCTGCCTTCCATCAGGTGAGCAGACATTTCTCGCTGCACAGTATGTCAGTGAGACTTAACCGGAACCTGTCATGCGTTTGCTACAATTTTTGCAGAAACCGGAAGTTCCGCCTGGTGAAGAGCAAAGCGACGACCACGAACATCGTCAAATTGACGTTTTATTTATCCACGTAGCGGTGTCCAGAGTGAATCCAGCCCATGGCTTCCTCCACCAACTGGAGACTGGATTTAGTCAAAGTTGCTTGAAGAGAGGCGCACCCTGTTTCAACTAGCGGGTGGCGGGTACAGACCACCGCCCAAGGCCCCGCACTTAGCGTCTGGTGGGGTGGAACCTCGGGAGATGGAGATAATCAAACAGTTAGTAGATAGTATAGTGTAGTATTAGTATATAATGTAGTATATAGGACAGTCTATAATATACAGGTAGTCCTCGACTTACGACGGGGATCCGTTCCTAACGCGGCGTCGTAAACCGAATTTCGACGTAAGTCGGATCATACGTTCATACAGTACTGTACCATAATAGCAGTACAGTACTGCAAACACTTAGCCTATCCAAACACCTATCCTAACACAGCAACCTACATAATTATCAATAAAAATAAGTACAGTAAAATATTGTGCACTACAGTACGCTTTGTTATCACTGTCGCTTTCATAGGAGCAGATCCTTTCACGTGTTCAACGATGCGATCTTTATCTTGATAATCGTAGCTACAGTCGAGCGACTAAGTCCTAATGACCTCCAATTTCTGTTGCTGTTTCCCCTTCTCAGATTGCCTTATGATATCCACTTTCACCTCCATGGTGATGGCCTTCCTTTTCTTTGATACACTGACCTCGTAAGTCGGAATGAGCGTCGTAACCACGAAACGACGTAACTCGAGACCGTCGTAACCCGAGGACTACCTGTACAGTGTAGTCTTATGATACTACACAGTGACGTAGGAAGATGCTCAGTTTTTTTAGTGACTCCGTGCTGACAGTGAACGACGCTCACACACACACACGGTAGTAGCATCACAACATCTGTTGCTTGGAGTCTTAAACGACAAAGCAACACTTTACAAGAAAAAAAAACTTGAAAAAAACTCCCCGGTTATCGCAATCATAAGAAATTATGTAATATTTAGAGTCGGATAAACTTTATAATCATATTAATCACATTCAAGGTTTGCAAGTCAGTCCCCTGAAAAAAAAACCCAACCCTACATCTTCTTTGATTAGTGCTTTTGTTTTGTAGTAAAGTAGTGTTTCTGTTTCCTTTCTCAGATGGAGAGGTAGATGTAAAAAGTAACAACCTTTGCTTATTTTTGTTACCCTCGTAAATAACGACTTGTCATTTGTCATTTGTCACTTTCTCTCTCGTTTCCTCGATCTTTTTTATACTTTGTGAAGGATCACATCTCAAGCATTGGGTCTGTGGTGAGGTGTGATGGAGAATACTTGCTCCATCAGTACTTTTTAAGAGGGGCGACCCCCATCTCCTTGCCCTCCTGGTTCCGACACCACTGGGAACTTGAGCTGTGTGCTTCTTGTCTACCGTGTGTATTGGTGTTTGTCTGCTTCATTATCTGTGTTTCTTCTCTGCTCCATTATCTGTGCCATGTTGTGAATGTTTTGTCCTGTTGTATGTCTACATGCCAGCGTGTACGTGTGTGTGTACGTGCGCGCTGGCACCCATGTTGGCATGTGCAAACAATGATGAAGCAGAAGACAGTGTTAACGATGAATCTCTCTTCACTGGCAGCATCCCTGGTGTATCCTGGTGTACCCTGCTGTACCCTGGTGTACTCTGCTGTACCCTGGTGTACCCTGATGTACTCTGCTGTACCCTGGTGTACCCTGCTGTACTCTGCTGTACCCTGGTGTACCCTGCTGTACCCTAGTATACCCTGCTCGCTGCCACAGTGCGGTCGGTGGCTTGTCTGCGCCGCGAGTGTTTCGTCAGACAGCAAAGCCAGAGCTGCTGCAGCTGTTTCCTCTCTAAACATTTCTGGCAAACTGCAGATTTTTTTATTGTTTAAAGGTTTAAAATGAAGCGTAAACTGAATGGCAACAAATGCATCACTTTAAGGAGCCTATCACAAAACATTGTGTCGTAAACTGAGGCTCGGGCACGCGCTCCCCACATGTGTCCCACTCTGCTCTCTCTTTGTCTGTGTACCATAAACGACTTACCTTTATTGTATGTACTATTAACGACTATCCTGATTTATGTAGGATGTTAATGGTCGTCCCATTGTGTGTGCACCGCCATCATTAGACAGTATTAGGCCCGTGAAGGTAGGCAAGATGCCATGACTACCTGTGCCGTCATCACCTACCTGTACACCGTAACCAAGGGAAACACATCCAGCGCCGGACACGCACGAGCGCTAATGGTACATGTGCTATCAAACTTTGCAGGACATTGTGTTTGGTAGACTGTCAACAATAACTGCTCGGTCTGACAACAATGAAAACACAAATACCAGGAGTGGGTTGACAGTACGTATTGAGACCATGAGTCTACGGTACATACAGAGACCATAACCAAGGTGTATATAACATATTGAGACTATAACAAGAGTCCCAAGTAGGTAGTGAGATAACAATCGTCCACAGTTTAGACTGAGACCATACCAAGGGTCCATACAACGTACAGAGACCATAACAATGATCTCCAAAACGTATGGAGATTATAAAAAAGACTGGTAAATAAGTTTCAAATAAATATACTCAACTGTTTACCACTGATTTGTTTTTAAAGGAAGGCTCTTCATTGCCTTCTATTTCCCATTTTCAGAATGCATCATCAAGGCTACGAAAGGCAGATAATAA
>SRHC01003169.1:617448-627711 GCA_004794325.1 Pomacea maculata
CTGTGCACCTCCCATGGCTGTCCCGTTCTGTCTGCAGCTGTTTGACCTCGATTACAAGCAGACGGCAGCACAGCTGGCGAAACCGGAAGTCGAGACGATTCCCTCCTCTCTTCTTGTTTTCTTCAAGATGGAAGAACCGTGACGTCATGGATCGACAGGCGCGTCGTTTGCTTCAGTCTGCACGCGAGGAAGATGAAAGTCTTGCCTCTCTGGTCTCATCACCTTTGTACCTCTGGCTGCAGCAGGTGAGTGCAGCTGGCAGGAAGCTGCACGTTTGGCGGTCCCGTGACTCGGGTTGTCCTCGCCAACGCTCGCTCTCCGCGACAGCTGGACGACGGAGCGTTCGCATCCTCACAGTTCCTTCATGTGTCTGGCAGGCCTGCAAAAAATGGTCCAAAAAGTTTGTTTCCAGACCAGACGACAAGGTGTTTGTGGTGGAACACGCCTTCATCTCGGGCACATCTCGTGACGTCACGTTTTGTTTTTCAAAAAAGAAAAGTGGAAGCTCAAACTAAGCGGAGCTGCTCTCTGTCTGCAGCCTGCACGCCACATCACGCCAGGCCAGCCTGCTGACGTTCGCGGGGCATCAAACCCGCGTGTGACACACCGCTCACTTGGAGTTGTTTATTTGTTCGCTCTAATTTCCCCTCGTCTCCTCCTCCCGCCCTCCATCTCGCGTTTGTGTCTCACGCTCCGTGCTTCCGTTTTTCTTGCATTTTTGTTTAGTTTTGTTTTCTCTTGTTTTTTTATTTCCTGCCAGCCCGGTCCTAGTCTCTTCATCTCCGCTATTTTCTTCAATTTCGCAGTGAGCATGCGCGAACACGCTGCCACTTCCCGCCTTTTTTTTTGAAAAAAGAGTCATCAGGGCGGCTGTACTGAGAAAGAAAATTGTAAACGCTCATCCGGGCGACTGTGATGATCTCGTCAAGAACTGAGCCTCGTCTCTAAAGGTTGGACACACAACAACCTTTCTAGTCGCCAGCTTGACCCTTGACCCTGTCCGTGTGATGCTACAAACTTTCTGTTTGCACGTGCAGTATGTCCAACATGGCGGATTTCAAAAGTCTGTCGGGGCCCTTACCTGCAGTTCTGTCTCCTCAACAGCCAAGAAAGATTGGGAGGGGGGCATGGAGACTCCCACAAATCGCTGAAAACATGAGGCGAGGTATTCGCGAGATCGACAGGCACACGAGCCCCAAACAGCACGAACGTGCATGGCACGCTGTCAAGAATGCGGAGGGTTGGGAATCATACTACAACAGCTTTCGTTTTACCGCTCGTCCTGTCACAGTGGAGAATGTCAACACAGGCTGCCCCATTGCCAATACTACTTGCATCCCGCTAAGAAGCCGCAGGAAGAATTGGATTTGTAGCAGCCTCCCTTCTCCCTCCCGTAGGTCATGTTTGCGTCACGGTTGCACAAATGTAGCTTACTGGGTCAGGGAGGTACCCCGCCTCCCGCAAGGTCAAAGCTGCAAGTGTGGAGCCATTTCTAGACACCCGGTACGTGATTAGCTGCTGTCGCTGCTTGAATGGAATCGCACCGTTGAGCCGGGAGGTGCTATCAAGGAAGAACACTGTAACACATGTTGCCCTTTGCAAGATGTTGGTAGGTGGAAGGCGTTGCTGTACAGCAAGTACCTCCTTCTCGTGCTGCTTATCCGTGTTAGCCAACAGAAACGATCAAAAGAACAAGGGAAAGAAGAAAAAATGACAGCAGCATGTTGTCCAGCCTGTAGCCGAGCTGATGAGTCACCAAAAGCTGCAGAGGGACCGGAAGTGGAGTCAGCAGTCTATCCATGTCATGTAGATCCGTAAGTCCTATCAGACGTGCAAGCTCTTGGTTAACTGGACACGCACGACCAAGTTTTTATATTAAGTAAGACCTTTGCCAAACTTAGTCGAACATTCGTCACATCTGTCTGTTCCAGAAGAACTTTAGACGAGTTTAGGTGAAAATGTGGGACCAAAACATGTTTCCTCCATGTCAGCCTGTTTGCGGGAGGGACAATGGTGGCGTGCGCGTGTGTGCATCACCAACGGTGTGCAGCAGTGACAGTGAGGCTGTGTGGACTGTACACTGCTTGCATGCACATCACGGCGGCGGTGGCATCATCTGTGTAGTCGAGGGTTATTTTCCTTGCACATACGCGAACGTGGAGCTCACCACTCGCCGACAAAGGTGTAGCGAGGCTGTTGCACAGGTTGGGAAGTCTTGCTGGCGAAGGGAGTGAGTGAGGTGTGGGGAAAGCAAGAAGGAAGAGACCGGTGGCCATATTGCTGCAGCAGCGGTAAGATGAAAATTGACGCAGCAGGCGACAGGCACGTGGACCCTGCACGGTCACCACACGCTTCATTGACCACGAAATAGTTGGTCGTCAAAGGACATCGACGGGTGGCCAGATTCGTTGGTCCTGCACGCACACTGCCTGACATTGTCCCGCCATTGCAGGCCTCAAAGACATCGTCCTGGGACAGTAATCACGTGGGAAATGAATACAACATGGCGGTGCGGGTGGCTGCACGCACTAGTGCACCGTGGACACGACGCGGACGTCATCGGCCTACATTCCGCAGGCTCCTGGTGCGGCGGCCTACTGTAAGGTCGAGTTGTACATCAAAGAAGCGCAAACTAGCCGCCATTAGTGTTACAAGACCCATGTAAACTTTCAGAGGAATTCGCTCTCCTGTTGTCTTTACTCTTGTGACTGCAGTCCAGACCAACCTCGGTTGGTTGAAATAGTTTAGTAATGGTAATTCCATCTCGCTGTGTGCGGAGTAACGCGAGATCCCAGGGTTGAGTTGTTTACAAAACAATTGTCAATAACAGGTAACCCACAAGAGAAAAGTCTTGAAGCATCGTCACGCTCAGAACGCCGCATGGTGTCATGTCCTGACGTCGCCAAGGATACCGGCTCTGGCAGAGTAGGTCACTCATCCATATCTAGGTTCAAATTCGAGGTCACAGATACAATTATTATATACGTGTCGTTGTTTCGATGTGTTATTGGCCTGCATTTTAGACATTAGTATTTTGCAATGAGCAGAATCTCATTATTGTAAAAAAAAAAAAAAAATCGGTTGAGAGGATCACTTTCTCTGTCTTTCCCTCCGATCAAGCGCAGACATTATTTATGTGGCAGTTAGCGCCATGTTTATACCTTACATTTATGTATCAGTCGTTTTTGAATGCTTTCCCTTTGTAGTTTTATCGCTCACTGCACCCTTAAAACTGCTTCTGGGGCAAACTATTAATCTCCAATGTTATCAGTCTTGACCTCGCCTTGAGACATTTGACCTCAATCCCTTGTCTGCGGTCCGCCATGTTGTGCTTGTAGAAATGAGACAATTTGGAGCGCTCTTCTGGCCTCTTCGGCTTATCTGTCCCTGCTCTTACGTTCGAGATCCTCCTGGGGAGCGAACTCTTGACAATTTTTTTTTCTTCTCATATTGCAATCTTGTCTTTACACTTGGTGGGCTCGTCTTCTCACAACCTCGGGGGCTTCCTACAGACTCGTTACCGACCATAGAGTTCACGTGGAGAGGGGACTGGCATCCTCCTTGCAATCTTGGAGTCCTGAAAGATGTTTCGTCTGCTTCACGGAGGATGCTGCGAGGCTGGGTTCTCTGTTATTGTGATGGTTTAGACTATCATGCTCATCTCTGAGCCTCTATAATTTATGGTCATCGTTCTTGACTGCTGGTAACTGTCACGTGATCGTGAGTTTGTGGAAGACTGAATTATCAAAAGTCTTTCATGCTGTAAGACCTCGTTTGTCTTGAGGATTTCCTTTTCTTTGGGGAAACTGAGGTTTTGTTCTCTCTCTCTCTCGTTCGTGATGAGATTGTTTCTGTACACCTCGACACGACCGCACCTAGGGGATACTGAGACCACGAATACCTACCTGTACTTGGAAGCTGCAGCTGGCTGTATTTGTACCTCCTACTTTCTTTTCTTGCGTCATTTTTGGCAGCATCCTTCTTCTTTTTATTCCCCTGCCATCCTCATTTTTTAATCTCGACACACTTGGAGCTGGTACAGAGCATGATATTAGACTCTCCTGTGGGTTTTTATTGTCTTGCAATGGCACGGCTGATTTGCTGTCCGAATTCCTTGTCTTTTATTCTGGTCTGATAAGCAGGGTCGCATTAGAGAGTATCTAATGACGGAGTGGATAGACTGAGAGCACGAAACAAGAGAATGAATAGAGAGTGAGTGCAATGATGAAAGACAGGGTGGAAAGGTGGTGTATGACGAGGGAGTGTATAGAGTGGGAGTTGGTGATAAGATGAAGGGTCGAGAATGCATGATGAAAGTGTAAAGAGAGGTAACACAGAGGGAGTGGAAGACAGCGAGATTGTGAATGTTAAATAAACGATTGCTTTGAGAGTGAGTGGAAGAATGTGGAACAAGTGTACATGGAGAAGAGTGAATAAACCTCATAACCGTGTTGACTTTTCTTGATGCATCATGGGAAAAGTCTTCCCATCCTTCTTCGCCCACCGCCAACGTCCACCTGCATAAACGAACGCGCAAGAACACATACACCCTCCCCCACTTTACCAGAGAGAGAGAGAAGAAAAAAAAATCAGAGACCAGTGTGTTTCACAACTCTTGCTGCTGACGCTGCAGTGGAGGGTGATCTGTGCACAACTGCAGTGAGAGAAGCAGGGTGCAGCTGCAGCAGCAACTTTTTTCCCCTCCCGTCGACCTCCCGTGACCCTGCGCGCTTTGAAATCCAGAGTTTGTGCCTCCGACTAAATTCGATATATGTTCACCGCTTTCCTCTACTCACCTCGCTTTTCAAGCGTGTTGTTTGTCACGTGATTCTTCCTCCCATCTTTATGCTTCTCTGGGATGCTGCGCGACTTGTCGGAAGCTTCTTGGCTGAGAGTTTGCCGAGCGCTCTCCACAGTCTTCGTGCTCAAAGTCAGATGGTGGCGAAAGGAAATGTGTCAACTAAATAACATTATTTATTTATTAAAATCGTTTATGATGCTTTTCCTATCAGTCATCTCCCTGCGTGTGCACATACAAACACATACATTAAAACAAAATTATAGATCTTGCTTTCTTTGTCAGCGTGTGTCCAATGTCATTACCCAAAACATGGTTTGTGTACCTGGGGTCCGGCGTATTTGTTTTGTTAAAATCAGGTGAAATTTCGTAACAAATGTGTTGAGCTATGTTCCATTTAGTTCTTCTTTCTTAGAAATTTAAGTTGTCCAAAGACTTTTAAAAAAATTTAATTTATCTTCAGGCTGCCTAAAGCTTTCTTGCACTTCCGAGAAACCAGCGCGTCAGGTAATCTTGTAATCAGGTGAAAACACTACACACACTGAATATCAATTTTCACGAAGACAGCATTCACGCGCAGGTCGACTTACAATATTGAAATGTACGTGTATGTGTGTTGGCCCGTTGGTGTGTGTTTGTGTGTTGCTTTGCACTGTTGTTTGTGAGACAGAGTGCGACCAACCTACTGCTCCAGTTCTCTGTGTCTCACATTCCTCCCGCTGATCCTCTCTAGCTGTTGCCACCGTTATTACAAAAATTCGACAGAACAATACATGTTTAAGAGAAGAATGTCATCTCCCTCCGACTTCCGTTGTTTCGGAACCTTTAGAGACCAGTCTGGTCTTGCAGGCCACCCTCCCCTCTCCCCCACCACCCCACTGCTCACCTCACCCTGGGCGCAAGGCTCGTGCCCTAGAGACAAAGTACGGCACATGCCCGGCCCTGCGAGGCAGAACGTTCTGATCTGCTGCCTGCACGCCTAGCAACCGGGGGGGACATCCTCCCGCCCCACCCGGACCCCTCCACCCGTGTGCACTACTTGCATGTGTGCGCGGTGAGGATCGCGATCAGTCATCGTCTTGGGGCGCCCGGCTCGTCGACGAGGTGACTGACTGCACTGCAGCCCTGGAGGCTGCGTCACCGCCACCGCCGCATCCCGCAACAGTCCTGCGACCAGCGCTGCTGCACGATGAACCATGTTGCTTTCTGTTTGGGGCTCTTCGCGACTTTCGCTTCCTAGTCTTGAAAAATAGACACTCGACTGGGTAAATAGAGCTGCACGTGCAAACAATCACACACACACTCTCTCTCACATACACACATACGACAAAGGGAATGACGGGGTCAGTCTCTTTACACAGACCAACTAATTTACGATTTTGTTGTTAATAGAACAGAGATCAGATTAAAGTCAACGACGACGACGACGACGACGACAACAACAACAACAACAACAACAACAACAACAACAACAACAACAACAACAACAACAACACGCAGCTCAGTAATCGTCACTACCACGGCGTCATTTGAACCACCTACTCTGACTACGGGACGTAGAGTGCTGTACTGGGGGGAGCCATCCTTACGTCGCCATGTCCATAGTTCACTACGACCTTTGTGGCGACCCACGGCCATGACGTAGTATGACGTTTGCGATGAGTCATGGGCAGAACGTAGCGTGACATTTTGAATACATGGGGTCTGCAAAGTAAACCTCCACAGGACTGTTGCAGGTAAACAAAAGGATTCTTGTGTGTAGAAGAACGTAGAGTGTGTAGAGTTTCCCTCCATTCTTCTTTCGCCAGCTTCCCGATCTCGACCCAGGAGACATGCCATCTGTACAAGCATGCTGCTCCAGCGTCGTTGGTATACTATTGTGACGACAGGCCCGAGGTACGAGGAGCCAAAGGTTGGTTCCTACTACAATACCTACGACAGGGACGCGGCCAGCGGAGTTGTTTTCAGGTACGCAAGCTAAATCAATCATGCGCTTCATGGACGCCCTCGGTGCACCACGTGACCCTCCCGCAAGGAACTCTAGGAACTCGTTTTTGTTTCCGCTCGTAGCTTCATTTCCCACTCGCTCGCGACGCTTGCTGCACGGCGGAGGGGCATGGCGTCTTCTCGCCGTCGTCTCCAAACCACATCTGCCACGCTATTCCGCGCGGCTTCCTGTGCCATCCCTTGGTGTGTAGGGGGGATGCCTGACCCCACAAAAGCCAGTTCTCTGTATCACCGCACCTCCCTGCCCTCCCACTCCCACACCCCCTCCCCAAGCTCCAAAACGCATACCTGACACGCAAGACTTGTCGTCCTGTATCCACCTGACTGGAGAAGTATTTCTTTGTCCTCCGATTTTTTTTAGAGAGTGGGGGGGCAATGACGGGGTCTTGGCTGAATGAGGCCGTTGGGGTTTTATTGCACTAAAATGACGCGTGACAAAGGGGAGGCAATCGAGTCCGTGACGTGATAGATTCGGTTCGACTCCTGACGAGGTCTGAGCAGCGGCGACTACTCAGGTGAAAAAACAAAGTCGGCAGGCATGGAGTCCTCTTGGCAGCAGCCATTGGCTTCCGTCCTCCGTGCGATCAATTATTCTTCACGCATACCCTCGCCCACCCCCCCTCTCGTGTTTTAATATGCCCTTCCTCTTGTTGTTCACCCTCCCGTGGTCCTACCCGCTACCCCTTTTAAATCGACCGCGCTTCACTTCTCTGCTGAGGGCGCCGCTAGGCTGGGTGGGAGCCAGGGGGAGGTTGTCTGGTCCACCCTTAGGGTTGTCCGTGCGTGTTGGAGGGTTGCGGCTAGCACAAAGACTACTACCACAGGTAGGACGCTAAAAAGGTAAGACAATACGAAGATTGCTGGCACAATTAGGGAACTACAATGATTGTTAGCACAGGTAGGACAAGCAAACATTGTTAGCACAGGTAGAACAATGTAAAGATTGCTAAGACAGGTATGAGGACAATACAAAGACCGAAGCACAGGACGAGTGCCACAAAGTGAAACAACTCACCCAAAGTTGCCGCATGGAGAAGAGGGTGATGCAACTTTTCACACGTTTGACACATTTTTCCCTTTACTGAAGTTAAGCGATAAATGCAGTTGTATCTCCCATTATATGGTTTAATTTTTCTTTCAGAATGAGAGAAAACTGTCAACTGTCAAATGACATTGCAATGACATAGATGCAAATGACTCCAGCTCGTGCAAAGTGAATTTGCGTAATGTGTTGCAGTAATGGGTCATGACCTTTCCGACAACCCAATAATTATGTCATTGTTGCAACAGAACGCGACTGTTGGATACTCTGAGTTTTAGAGCATATGGACAACCCATACCATCGCACTAAACAAAGTTTATAATGCTAAACAAGTTAAAATAGTTTATAGCGCTAAACAAGTTAACTTACTGCAGTGGCACTGGCAAGCCGCAGCCATTGGCTCTCCCTGCTGTTGACGTCATACCGGACACACGTGTGTTCAGTGCTTTTATTAGTTTTGTGATTCACGAACGGTTAACAGGACGCAAACAAACAATAGCTCGTTGTAAAGCTGAATCATTTCTCTACAAGTTACATCCTTTGTTTTGTACATGACATCTGGTCTTTTTCAAATTTAAGTTCTTTGTGGTATAGTGAGCGAAACGTGATAAAATCCGCGGGTGGATGTTCCTCCTCTTTCGTCGGCAAAATCTGGCGAATTACTGTATATCTTGATGTTCCTGATTCTGGATAATATGCATTCACGTTAAGAGGAAAAAAAAATTAAGCGTGTGTATTAATAACTGGAACTTTTTACTTATATATCAAGTTTTCACTGTGGTTTTACTTCCGAAATACGAATCTTAAAAGCAGTTTCGGGAAAGCTGTTACTTGTGAATTTCCTATAAAAATAAAATAACCCAAAACATACCACTTCCGAAAGGTAAAACAGTTCATTTCTGATAAATTTGATATTTAAACCTTATTCAAAATTATAGTTTTGTGACAAATAGCTATTTTTGTAAAATGTTTTGAAAAATAGCCAAACTTGAGCACTAATGGGGACATCTTGTCTGAAAGAGAGGTCACCGAAATGAGTTAAACAGGTTTTATTAAGATAAACAAGCTTTATATGGCTAAACAAGCTAAACAGGATACAGTAGCTGGATAGCCGATCATCTTTAAAGAAGATTAAAGAAAGGAAATTGATGATAGAGGATAAGGACATGCTCAGTGAGTGAGGAGCCAGATGTGAAAATAGTTCCAAGGACTACAGGTGTTTGTGTTATACGTTGTGGATGTATCGTTGTGCATGAAAAAGCTATGGTCGCCTAGTTTCGGGTATATAGCTCTATATCTTCAGTGTTCCTGGTAATTGAAGATTCGACGATTGTGACTGATAGCAATGTGAAAATGTATAACTGAGACATTGTGAAGTTATTGCACTGGCGGCCCGCCGTAGTGGTTTGCAATGTTGTGCTTACTATAAACGCGACAGCAACAGCTGCGCCGCAACATCTCGAGTCCTGTGATGCAGGGCATCCCGCCAACAGGAGCTGATCACGTGACCTTGCTCTGGACCCTTTGTGGGATGGGGTGGGGGAGTAGGAGTGGGGTATCTCGCGCTTCTTCACCTGGTGTATCCTAGCGGCGTGACAATAGTACTAGAGCAGGTGTACTAGCAGGTGCACGAGATAGGACTGTCGTGGTCGTCATTACCGACCTGCGTGCGACTAAAACATCAACAACAACTCATTTGAATGATTTACGAGAAGGATTTGGTTTGCTTATTTTTGTCGCTGTGGGGTGGTGGGTAGTGATTAATGTTTATGTCTCACTACCTTCAGGACACGGAGTTAAGTTGATATGTAATCAAACGTAGCAAGAAAAATTGTTCTCTAGGAGCGAGAGAATGAGAGAGATGTCAAATTTGTCTTTGCAGTCTGAGGGCCACACCCAAGCCGTGTAGAAGTAGTTGTAGATAGTTGATGTAGTCGTGCATTATGGGAGGAGGAGGAGGAAATGTATCAACATCACACCTTTGTTGTGTCCTGTCGGTGGGTTCCGTCAACGTGTGTCAGGCCGCCCACCCTGGGTACATCATGCAGGACTCAGGATGTTGTTGTGGCTGTGCGACTTCTGAACCTACTGTGTGTACATGAATGTACAATTATATTCTAGTCTCAATCATGATTGTCATGTGGAGCGGGTATCAGTATGTTCTGGCATTGGTGATTGTTGTTGTGATGTGTGGTTCTAGCCCTGGCTTTCCTATAGAGCTGTTACTACTTGTCTCTGAGACATATAAGTGTCTTCTCTATTCCTGTGGCTGGGACAAAGAACATTACACTTTCACATCAAGTAGGATGAACTCGTGGAGACATTTTGTTTACACACCTCTTTACATGCTGTGTACATCCATCCATGTAATGAGTTAGATGCTGTGTACGTCCATACATGAAGGATGTAATGAGTT
>SRHC01003169.1:628016-703820 GCA_004794325.1 Pomacea maculata
GATTAATGTTTATGTCTCACTACCTTCAGGACACGGAGCTAAGTTGATATGTAATCAAACGCAGCAAGAAAAATTGTTCTCTGGGAGCGAGAGAATGAGAGAGATGTCAAATTTGTCTTTGCAGTCTGACGGCCACACCCAAGCCTGTAGAAGTAGTAGTAGTAGTAGATAGTTGATGTAGTCGTGCATCATGGGAGGAGGAGGAAATGTATCAACATCACACCTTTGTTGTGTCCTGTCGGTGGGTTCTGTCAACGTGTGTCAGGCTGCCCACCCTGGGTACATCATGCAGGACTCAGGCTGTTGTTGTGGCTGTGCGACTTCTGAACCTACTGTGTGTACATGAATGTACAATGATATTCTTGTCTCAATCATGATTGTCATGTGTCATGTGGAGCGGGTATCAATACGTTCTGGCATTGTTGATTGTTGTTGATGTGTGGTTCTAGCCCTGGCTTTCCTATAGAGCTGTTACTAATTGTCTCTGAGACAAATAAGTGTCTTCTTTACACACCTCTTTACATGCTGTGTACATCCATCCATGTAATGAGTTACATGCTGTGTACGTCCATACATGAAGGTTGTAGTGAGACGAGGCAGGTCTAGTAGTTTCCTGTACAAATGGCGTCATGTGTCTGACGTCGTGTGTGCGTCATTTGTTCACGTCACTTGAAGCACAAAAAGACGTCATATATACAAAAGAAGATTTTCTCTAAGGCCGAGTGAGCGGGAAAACAACAGTCTTCGTCCGCCATTGCTTTCAGAAGGACATTTCTCTGAACTTGTGCCTTTCCGACTCGATTCACCTACAAATCTCTTCCTCCTCAACATCATCTGTGGAGCTCGTCGAGCGTTGTGTTGTGTAATACGTCGTGTGTATGCCAGGTAAGTGTACGTTCGTGTTAGTACATAGGTACACGTCTGTCCACAACCTTCAGTAAAATCTCAAAAGCACCGACGTCCTCAATACATGAGCAAGACAGAAACGTGAAACTGTTGCCTTCGTTTTTTTTTAAATTAAATATTTGGTGTCTGGATGGAAAGATGACAGTTTGACGAAATGAAGTCTGGATGCCTTGCTTGCTGATAGGATGTGTCACCTGCATAAAAGATGTCCATAAGCACTAGCGTTGATATTGTATGCACATTCCTCGTCATGTCTAGCCCTGAAAGATTTTTTTTAAATTAGTCGGAAACAAAATATTTGTTCCGTCCCTCATATAGTCATGACCGCTTGGACTTGTGCTCTTCTGGTTTGTCAGGAACTGTCCCAAACTTCAGCTTTTACGAGCGATTGGAAAGTCCTTTTCTGGACGACTTGTGGTCCTCGGATACCAGTTGCGCTGTTTCGTGCCTCTCATCGAATCTGCTTCTCGTGAGTTTTGTGGGTGAAGAGATTGCAAGACTAAATGCCATAGTTTTTGTTTCTATGAGAACCTAGGTTTTGACTCCAATGAAGCTACAAAAAAGTAGCTCCGTGTCAAGCAGGTATGTAAAAGGAAAGAGAGAGAGAGCCTGTTGCACTTTCTACCTACCGACAACATTTGTCCCACTCCCTCTCTCTCTCTTTTACCTGAACTGTGCAACTCCTCTCGCCCTCCGTTTTCACAATGCGTGGATCGGACGAATAGCCTGTGAGTAGTAGAGTACACCACGCTTGTCATAAATTGATTAAACAGCCAAAGGTTCAAGCACCTATTACACTGCCTGACCCTCGCCCAGCGTTGCCACATATCCCTGCTGCCAAGTTTTCGTGTCGGCGGCGCGTTTTCTCGCCATCTGCTGCTCACATCGACTTTACTGAAGAATGTGTCTTTGTTACCTTTTAAAAAAATTAAAAACACAAAAGTGCGTTGAAAGTGCAGCTCCCTTACCTGGCTGAGCTTCCAGAATCTGAGCTCGTTATGAGCACTTCCGGTCACTCTGCATCTGTGATTTCTTCGGGTAATCAGGTGACCACTTCCGGCCAGTGCATGCTTTCTCGACCACTTCCGGTCACTGCTCGCGCGTGGTGGTATCCATTGCCTGTAGTCCATTTCCGTTTTTCTCGTTACGTGTTTTCTTAGGGCTGCTAAGTGCAGTGTGATGCAGGCGCACGAGACAAATATACATGTCACTGGCACAAGCTAGGCAGTTTGTAGTGGGAGGCGGGAAAGACAACTACAACCCGTTTTTTTTTTCTCGCGCCTTCTTCCTTATCCACTTCCGCTGCATTTCATAGAGCTTTGCCAACCATCTTAAGTTTTGTTCCCTTTTCCATACAAGTATCTCTGTCACCATTCACCCACCACTCACAGACTCCAAGCAATGACACACGGCAGGCAATGGGTTTTCAACTTTGCAAAAATAGGACATTGTGACCTGTTTTATTCCACGATATTCAGAATCTTATTCAATAGTATAGAAGTTATAACAGATTTACATCGTGTTGTTTTTTTGCTATAAATATATACATTATTATGTACAAAATGACATCACAGACACTAAGAAGAGGTGAACGAAGATCTTAAGCGAAATGAGAATGTGGAGGACAGGGGAAAGGAGACAGAATGAGCAAGAGATGTCAGTATGCACAACGAACATTGAAAAAAAAAAACCACAAATAAGCAGCAGCAATGCAAAATCGTTATGAATTTGAGACGTGTGAAGGAAGATAGAGATAAGAACTTTAGCAAACATTAGAAACGTTCCTATACAATGCATAAAGACGACGCCTTTGGTCAGTAAGAAATTTGATTCCATGGGCTTTAAAAAAAAAAACAGCAACAATAGTCGGTGACTAGGAATCGCAATCATCAACTGAACAATCCCCTTTATTAACAATCCTCTTTATCCAGGTAACAAGTTCTTGACCCCATCCTAGCTAAAAATGTGCCCATTCTCCTGAATCGTTGTCAATTAACTTTGTTCGTGGTGCTGTCCGTGTTGCATATCTGACCACAAGCAGCAAAAAGTCAACGGTTTCTGCAAATACCGTAAGTTAAAGCGAAATCACTATGTCCTCTTCCCCCCCCAACCCTCCGCCTTTGGGTGAGAAACTGGCAGCACTAAGCAACATTGCCCACACAGACTTGGAAACTTTACAGCGGCGCACTTTGCCATGCACAAAAAAGTAACGCGCATAAAAGCAAAATAATTAAAAAAAAAAAAAAAATAACAAGACAGCAGAGGAAGGTAACGAATTTCTAGATTTATAAACAGAAATCTGATCAGAAACTGACAAACGATCAGCTGGACTAGTACAGATTTAACGGTTGGTAGAGACCCTCCCATCAAAATACTTGATCAAAAGGCAGGGCTCTGCCGAGGATGAAGTTTATGATCCATGTGTTTAAAGACAAAAACACTCAACAAACTGTGTCAAACTGATGTGCTGCCATTTTGGTACTGTGTGCGCATGTGGACCTGCAAACTGAAGGTCAGTCAACGTCACGTGATATAGGTGAAGGTCACTGATGCGGCTGAAAGCTGCGTGCGAATTCTTAATGGCTTTCTCTTGGCCAGAGGATACACAATAAATTAAGTTGCTTCGGAATGTGAAAAAAATGCTTTTTTTTCCCTTCATTACAGAAAGAAATTAGAAAGTACAACGTTGGTTTTAAGCATCCCAGCAGAAAAGGGAAAATGCGTTCTGTTGCCATAGTAACTTTTGAAGGATATAACAGTCTTCTCAAGGTGTTTCATGGCAGTTACGTACGAAAGATACGTCACGAAGCCTGCACTTGTGCAGAATGGTGTGACGCCACACTACCCCACAGCGTGACGGCACACGGTAGCCGGTAGATTTCCACAGACATGAGGACGGTTCGACACTTGGCACCAATTGTGCTATCAGTTACATGGCAACTTCCGGGCCAGTGGCTATGGAACACACTGCAGGCAAACACTGGCCGCCACTGTCTGTCCATCACAGGCTAAAGTTGGCCCTACATTGAAGCTTTTTTTTTTTGTTTGTTTTGCATATTATACAACTGGCATTAGAGGCGGGTCTACAAAAGTTTCTCTCTACGGTTAGGCTGGAGAGACGTGAACAATAAATAGTAATCTCACAAACACGTCAAGCACAGGACTTGCCAGGTGTACATCGCCCTCTCCGTCAAGTTCACTGGCAACAAATAACTGTCGGGAGAAGAGCACAGTCACTCCCCGCCCCCTCACTCCATGGACTCTGAAGGCACTGTTCACCTTCAGGGCGCTGTTTGTCACGGCCAGCTTTCACCACTAACAACACTCAGGGTCTGCCTTGAACGTGCCTTCAAACACTCGCGCTCTGGCACGCGCACAAGCACGTCATTCAGATTGCACATCATCAGACGCGGCCAACTCCTGCCCTGCTCTTACACGTCTTGCGCTCAGTCCGGTCGTCAACATCCCCCCAATCCTCCCCTCTCCCCGACCCACTTTCTCCCGACACTCTCCGTGAGGTACGAGATTTGAGGGGTCGAAGATCAAATATTAAGACGTCCGTCTGAAGACGAGCCAAGGTGGGTGAACTTGTCACACAAAAACTCTCCTTATTCGGGGTGGCGCGGATGCCGCACAGCCCGCAAACAATGCTCGCTGTGGGTCTTGGCACCCGCCATCCACGTACTTCTCCTCGGGTACTCGCCGACATCAAGGACGGTTGTACACGGTCTTGCGGTAACCACCAACATCCAAGTCTGTCCCAGCAGTGTTACGGGGGCATCACCCGCTATACCTCGGTTGCCAGGTAATCTTCTGTGTATCCCGAGTGTCGTGAATGCGTTGGCTCCAGGTAGAGGGAGGTTCTCACAATGTCTCTATCAGCCAAGGCTGTGGGCTTTATAATTGTTGCAATGTCTGCAGAGTGCCTGTGATAGGGGCTGCAACAAACGAAAAGGGGTTTTCTGTTAATTAAGTACACATGAACATTATCTTCTACGCGTTGAAATTTTTTTAAAGAGCACATTAGACCTCGTTTTATTACCCCACGTTCCACAAGCAGAAATCAATCTGGGCACCCAGGTAAAAAAGTTCGCAACTATAATTCTCTCAAGCTCTAGGGAATGTCTATCCTCCAAGCTGAAAGCTTATCTACAAGCCGTGTCCTAATTTGCTCTGTCAATCTTCTTGCATCTTTGCGTACTCTATTGTTTACATACCCGGCAAACACATTTCTCGCAAAGCTTCAATAACTCGGAAATCATGTGAACGATACAGATGGTAGAAACTCTACATGCTCCAAATAATATAACGATCATTCTTACAGCAACCATTTTTTTAGAACATGGCCAACGTTGCTGTATACTACTTCAATTTATTCTCCTTTTTAAAAAATGTCATCGCTGCTGCCTTCTGCTTACGCCACCAGCACTTCCCTGCCCATGATCCTCAACCTCCTGCAAGCAGAAATATTTTTGACCACTAAGTGAAGAACCGCAGACACAAACTGCGTGTGCTGCCCTCTTCCTCGTGTGCCTTTGTCCATCTCCCTCCTTCGTCCCACAATTCTTTCGCGCTCCAGAAGCACCAGCAAACTCACCTGATCTCCACGTTGTTGTCGTCAGACAGGGAGTCGACGTGCAACCTTCTTCCCGGTTTCTCATACTGCTCGTACTGACTGTCTCTGTGTCCAGCGGCTACAGGGGTAGCGGCCTCGTGCACAAGCGAGTCCCTGAGAAAGTTTTTACGCGCGGCCTTGTCGTGTGCCGCTCGCAGCTGCTGCGCGTTCAGGCGGTTGATGTCCTCCTGCTCCTCGTTGGAGATTTTAACGGAGGATGAGGTGCAGGGCAAAGCTGCCGCCGCCCCCGCCCCCGCCTGCGGGCAGGTCGTGGTGAAGATGGCCGCGCCTCCAGCCTCCATCTTCAGGTCGCTGGACCTGCTGTTGGCCAACTTGCCGCCGACACCGGCCCCCAGCCCGACGCTGTCGCCATCCAGACACTTGATGTCCCTGTTGCCCTCGCGGTTGTTCATATTGTTGATGATGTTCTGTCGAATCTCTTTATCCATGGGGTTCTGCCGCTGGTCTCGACGCCGCTTGCGACACAACAGGAAGACGACGACGACGATGATAGAGAGGAGCGGCAGGCCACCGCCCACACACACCACGATCAGTAGTTGCTGCGTGGTCAGCCCCAGCTCACTCGTTGCCGCCCCCGCAAAACTGCCATCGTGCTTGCTGGCGTTGCCGCTCTCATTCATGCGGTCTGTGGTGGTGGCTGTGGTAGTGGTGGTGGAAGGGGCCGGTGGCGACGACGGCGGCCATCGCGAGGGTGGAGACGCAGTGGGCGGGAGGGTGGTAGTGGGCATGCCCTGGTACTCGTGGCAGTCCTTGCCCCAGAACCCCTCCGGACATACGCACTTGTAGTCGAAGACGCGGTCCTGGCAGACCCCGCCGTGAAGGCAGGGATTGCTAGCACAATCATCGATGTTCTTGCTGCAGTCTTTGCCCGTGAATCCGTTGGCGCACTGGCAAGAGAAGTCGTTGACAAGGTCTGTGCAGGTGCCGCCGTTGGCGCATGGCAGCATGTCGCAGTCATTAACGTTCTCACTGCAGTCCGTCCCCACGAAGCCTGGCACGCACCGGCACTGGAAGTTGTTGGGTAGGTCGACGCACGTCCCACCGTTCTTGCACGGGTTGTGCTCGCAGTCGTTGAAAGTGTCCTCGCAGTTGGGCCCGGACAGCCCCACGGGGCAGATACAGATTCCGTTGACACAAGAGCCGCCTGCCATGAGGAACAACACAAATGTAAGTCTCAACCTAGAAAACACTGGACAAGGAAAAAAAATGCCTGCAGCAAAACAGAAAACTATCAGACCATGCCAACTAAGAAAATAATTACAAAACATAATTAACGACACTGTGGCTTCCTTTCCTCAACAGAATGTTTCATTTGCAGTCTCAATATCCATTATACTACATTTCACGCTATGACGAAATCCCACAGACACCAAACAACCTTCCCACATTCTTCTGGCACCTACTGGTGTAGCGTGAGATTCTGTGTAAGAGGTCAAGGCTGACTACTCTCAAGCTCGTAACCTTGTTTTCTCAAGCAATGCATGTCATGCACAATTGTGTTAACGATCCCTGTCCTTATTCCGTTAGTGAATCGTTGATTCTAACACAGGCTGAAGAGATCTCTGAACAAAATAAAACTGCCAGACTCACCGTTAAGACAGGAATCTTTCTTGCACCGGCCGGTGTCCGTCTCACAGTGGAAACCCCCGTATCCCTGGGCACACTGGCACTGGTAGGAGTCTTCGTGCTCTACGCACGTGCCGCCATTGAAGCACGTCTCCTTCCGGCAGTAGTTGGCCTCCCCCTCGCAGTAATCACCGAAGTAGCCCTGTGTGCAGTGACACCGAAAACCGGTCCCGATGTCCTGTGGAATGAACAGTGCTCGTCGTCAGCTACACTCTTGCTTTTTACACTCTTTCTATATGTAAGATTGTCTTTGTTTAAAGATTTACTTGTCTTAATTATTTCTGTCGGGGGAAAGCAGCATAGCATCGAGAATGAGAAGTAAGGTCAAACCTCGCATGTGCCAGCATTGAGGCACGGTGAACCCTCACAATTGTTGATCTTCGTCTCACAGGTACGTCCACTGAAACCGGCGAGACAGCTGCAGGTGAACTCGCCCGACCCCGTGTTGGTACAGATTCCTCCATTTTGGCATGGTTTGTGGTGTGTGCAGTAGTTGAGATCTGCAAAAGATTGATTTCCACGATAAAACCCTTCCACACGACATCACACAACATGCTACCTGCGTCCCCTGCCATCTCTCATGAATTCATGTTCACAACGACAGCACTTACACTTACACAAACCGTTACATGTGTGTTTGTGTGTGTTGGGGTTGTAAGGTTGATCAAGCATCTAAAATCGTTAGCATCTTGAGCCTCGATGACGACTGCGTCACCAACGGGGCAGGAAGTGTGTGCGCCGTCCTCGTGTTCACTTTTACTCCCGGGGCTGCCCCAGCTTACACTCCCACAGATCAATAGGGCTGTCAGGTAACAGGCAACAGCTTGCCCGTACACAGGCACACAGACCCCGTGCATGCACATTGACCAGATTGCATTCCATTGTCGCGAGTCATCTCTGGCCCCGCCCATTGTTTTTGCTGCCCTTCGCGACCTTGACACATTCAAATCGATGAGGGCAGGTCAAGCTATTACCACAGTCATCCCTCCTCTCCGCCATGGTATGAATTACTACAACGCTTTTCTCTCTGACTGACCTTGATTGCAGAACTGCCCGCCCCAGCCTTCCTGGCAGTTGCATTCTCGGTACGGCTTTGTACACGTGCCGTGCTGACACCCAGGGTACGTGATGCATTCATTACAGTAGCGTCCTTCCCACCCTAGCTTGCACCTGCACACAGAATAGCAAACCATATACCAATCAACACTGACAGCGTTCAGCGCGAAATGAAACAGTTTCTTTATAAATTATATCGGTCAAACCTTGCATGCCTGTGTGCGACATTCAACCTTTGTTAGCTTTGCACTAATAAGATGCTGACAAGATGAGCACAGGAGAAACACATTTCATCCCACTCTCCTCATAAGACAGCCTTAACACGTGGCTCATGTCTCCTGCACCATCGCCTGTCAGACCCTTCACCCCTTCCTACCAAAATTAAATCCTCCACATATGCCGATACAATTCCCAGGAAGATGAGCAACTAATGAAAGTTACAAGTCTGGATTTTTCAACAAAATGCTTCTTCCTGAAACAACCGAACTGCGGCACGTTCCGTGTCAAATGATGTCGAACAAGTAAAGAAACATGGAAAACGTGGCACCCGACGATTTCTCTGGCTCTGTCAGTAGCTCGTCCTTATGCCCTCGCCTGCATACCCCTTTCCCCCTTCCCCATACCCGAGCCTTGTATTGCAAACGAGAATGGACGGAACAGCTGTTGCTGCAGCTCACTGGTCCCACTACTACTTGCTGTCCGACCCTTCCTTCTTTAACCCCCGCCACCCCACTACTCCACCCCTCTTCCATCTTCCTGGCCTGACGTGGGCTCCCAATAATCAGCACGCCACGCGCGCCGCCTGACCTTTACCCAGGACACTGGCAGCTCCGACTTCAACCTCTGACCTTGCGAACGTCAGGCCTCAGGTGGGGTATGTTGAACCCCTCCCCCCCCCCTTTCCTTTGCAGCACCTGGCGGGCGGCGGGAGCTTGTCTGCTTTGCTCCTTTGCTGCAAATGGGATGTACTGGAGCCCGACAAGCCAGCTCGCGGCTAACAGCCTGCAACTCCTGCCGTCCACGGCGCGGCGCGTCACTGAACTGCAGCATCATGTCCGTCAACAAGCTCTGGTCGCCGCCACGCGTTCACCCACGTGTCACACCCCGGGTGCGCTGCAGCGCTCTCCACCCAACACCTTGAGCTTCAGGAACCTCCAACCCGTGACCACCTCTCACCATCCTGTTTCCATGGTAGCGAAAAGTCCCCACCCGCTCCTCCACCTGCACGTGCAAGCAGTTTCCATTCCGATTACTCTGCACAGCGAACTCTGACTCAAGCCAATGCCAACTAAAACAAAAGTGTGCGATTGTAGTAAGCCCCATAAAACATCCACGACTGTTCAAAAAAAAAGTTTTGAAGGCCGATTTAGTCCTAACCAGGGGCCATTATTAAGCTCATTTAAAAAATGTTCTCGCTTCTGCATGGCGGCACTAGTCACCTGTTAATCAAGTGGGCCACCTGTTACAGGTGGAAAATGTACTGCACTGCACAACGTAACCTAATATGGTAGCCACTCAGGTGTAAGGCCAGGAAGTGTGCAGCAGGGATGTTCAATGATATAACGGCTTCACCTCAAGCGTATTGTTTTGTGCTGCTGGAGCCTGACTGACTCGCAGGGGAGAGCAAGTTCGTCTGCACTTTATGCAAACACCGACACGGAAGTCACGTGTCGCGGTCCAGTTGGTGTCTGTGTAGACAGGAACACAACTCAGTGACATAGGGAGAGATGCTCGGCTTTGAAGGTTGGGGAGGGGGGCCACACTCCATGCTGACACACAAACACAAATCGTATTTTTCAACAGCTGAAACGAACTTTCACGACGAGCCACGAAAATCAACTTCCTTGACCAACGTCCGATAAAGGCCGGCCCATTACCTCTGCCCTATGCCCAAAGGTCAAGCAGCGGGGTCCACTCAACTAAAACACTACAACATCGCCACGCATGGGCAGGGGGCATCGGGCACAGGTTATGGAGCACGGCGATATCTAATCTGAAGATGACGGGTAGCTGTTAAGGCAGGTAAAGTAAGTACCTAAACGTCTAGCGCGGTGCCGCCACGCTTATCAGGTCATTTCAACTACCTGGTGGTCCCAGACATAAGCGATGTGTGTTTACTGCCTTCGAGTGCGAAAGGTGCGATGACACGAAAGCGAAACACTAAGAGGAAACTGTAACGCTGCTTACCTGCATTCGCTAGGTGTGTCGCAGAATCCATTATCTGGGTGACAGCCCGGCAGGCAGATTGCTGTTTGGGGAAAAACAAAATGACAAAGAGTAATTAGTGTTTAATACCAAATCACAGACTGCAACAGATGCAGGAGTCTCTCGTGGACACTACACACAACCTGTACACACATTAATTAGAAAAATGAAACCGTCTCATGTGAACACTGTGCACGCAAGCGGGTTTGGTAACAAAATGTTATGCAGGCAGAACTAATCTTTAAACCAGTGTTTAAACTAAACTTTCAACATGTCCTTAAATCCCATCCAGCCCCACATTCTACCTCCTCACCACTCATGCAAAAAAAAAACAAACAAAAAAAACAAAACAACAAAACAACAACCACCCAAATCCCAACACATCCATTATAAATATTTATCTTGCAAAGCTGTCGACCGAACAAGAAAACTCGACAGCTTCTTTGAACTGCAAGAAATTAATCCTTTGTGATGATAAAACATTTTTGTTCTGAGTCTTCGTGTTCTCTGGGGATGCTTGCCTCACTGTCTACGAAAAATTGATTTTTCAAATCTTAGTTGGTCCAATATGACCCTCATTCCAAACTTCATCTCAGGTATAGTGGGTCAGGATGCTCTGGGCTGGTCTCCATCTCCACACAAACAAAAACAAGCGATACTGTTGCCATGGCCACACCTACAGTTCAGGGTATGCTATCGTTCCGCCGGCCTCAGAGAACCAATCACTCAGTGTGACTGAGCCGACAAGCAGCTGTCGCACGTCACGTGACCGCAAAAAACTCGTTCACCTCACTGCAACTCTCTCTCTCTCATCACACCCCCTTCCCCAAAGCGCCACCATGTACTCATGCTGCATGGTTCAAATCTCCAAACTGTCACATTCAACACTAGGCAGTCGCACACTCTCCACTTCAGTCTCGGTAACGTATCCCGACCCCCCATCACCACCACAGCCTCCCTTTCTCTTTCTTCGCAGCCGACACCTGTAGCGCATGTCGGCAGATTGACACAGTTACGCTATGTCCCACGAGATAACTGCAGATTGTAACCGATTTTATCTTCCATACAGCCCTGTCCTCCCGGGCCGGCATCACGTAAACACAGTTCTGATCATTCCACTTCCACCACCAGCTCCATCGAGTGGCCTCCCTTTCAGTTTGAGTAACCAGCATCTCCCGCCACCTTTACCCCCGAAAATAATCAGGGACCCACGCACGCCCCAACTGCCTACGTTTGTGACAGCTTTATATATATATAAAAATAAAATCTGTCCGTGTTGGTACCTGTCTTCTTTTCCACCGCAATTAATGTTTTCGCTAGATATCATACTGACTACTCTCCCTCGCGCGCCGTGAAGTGATGTAACGGACGTGGGGACTTTGTTGGAAGCGTGGTCATCTGGCACTGGGTGTCAGGCCGTTTCGCCACACTGGCTACTAGGCTGGCCCCTACTTTGGACTCTCGCAAGCACCGCGGCGGGTTCTGGCGTTGCTACAATAAACAGAGGCGCTCAAGGCGGCTTCCGAGCGGTGCGCGCTTTCCCACGGCCCGAAACTCACCTTTTAGCGAGCAAAGCTTGCCTCCCCCCCTCTCTCCTCTACCCCACCCCCCACCTGGCGCTACCTGCGGCTCCTTTGCTGTGTGCCGCATACTGGAGCACAAGGAGCGAGCGCGGACTGGGAGCGAGCTTCTGCGGCCAAGTGGCGCGAGGCGGTCGCGTGCAGGAGGCGCGGCGCCCGCGCGTGGCCCGTGGGGGTCGCGTGCTCGCCAGCTCGGGCAACACGGCGACTGGCGCGAGGGGCGGGGGACGCGTGTAATGGGTGTGTACAGTGTGAATGAACTCGCCTGCTTTTGTACACACATATATACACAGATATACACACACACGCGTCCTGACAACACTTGTAGACGAACCAACAAAATGATTCTGCTGTCTTCTCCAGACCAGCACATGACTCAGCAGGTCCAAAATGACATCTCAACAAAACATTTCGTAACACCAGAACAGAGTTCTTCGACGGAACAAGCTACGAAATTCCTTCTACACCTTACTGTATAGGAGCGAAGTCTTTAGAGCACAAAAGAAACGCAGCCAGGTGTGCTTAGCTCGACACAGGTCTTGGCAGCTGTGCGGGTATAGTGAGAGGCATAGGGTGGATGCTGCTGAAGATGACGGAAGAGGCTGATGACAGCTGGCAGGCACGTAGTGTGCACCAGAAGCCATCTCCATGTCCAGACAGCAACATGGTCACCAGACAAACCCACGACACCTTGGTAAACTGGTCAAGCTGACACGCAACACTACAGGTGCAGCAGAAGTGTGCCAGCTGCAGGTGGGACGTAGTAGAGCTATCAGCGATTTAATCAACAGCTCATCCTCACCAGACATCGCACTTGCAGCTAATGTATCTGCTAAAACGAGCTCAAATGCCTGCTCCGTGAAATGTACCTAAATGACACTCATCACCATTCTGGACACACTCGCCCTCCCCCGACTGAACTGATCCTCACTCGGATTTTTTTTTTTTTTTTTCATATCTTCATCTCCAGGCTTCCCCTTCCCCCTTCACTCACGATACACTTATGCTCCTCCCATTGCCAGTTTCGGTTCCGACCACCCAGCTGTTCAGCTCCTTCATCCCACTTCTACGCACTCGTATCAGTGGAATGGCTGTCAGACAAAAGGCCGCTCACTCGCGTCTTCTCAACCCCACCCTACACCCTTCAACACCCTGGAAAACCTCCGCAGCTAGCCGTCCGAGTTTTACTTTTCTTCTGCGCAAGATAAAAGTCGGACTGTAAGTGCGCCAACGACTACGTTACAGCTGCGTTGCCGCCTGTCCTCCCCCCTGCCGTCGCCACGAGGCCTCAGGTACAAAGTCGGGGGCCAGCTGCACATTTATTTTAAGCCTTTGATCTCGTTTGATTGCCGGTCAGCACAAGGTGCACAACAATTTTAGAACTAAAAAAAAAAAAAATTTCAATAAGCCAGCTTGTCGTTACTCACAGCACGGTTTTAAATCGCACAGAAGCGAGTTTTTGAGAAAAGAACGCTTGTAGCTTTACTTCTTTACGTGTTTATGTTTTATGTAAAAAAAAAAAGTTGTGCAGCTAGCCCCGTGTGTCTAACCCCGCGACCGGTTCGTGTGCCGGGTAGGGAAGGGGGAGGAAACACGAACCTAGGTCAGGACAAACGGTTTCATGATACCTCCCTCCTCGAATGTCTGTCTGGGCAGTGCGGCTGTTGTTACTAACGAGCTGACGGAGTGCTCCCCCTGACACCCGATACAACGGTAACTCCGTTTTTCTTCTTCACACAATGAGCACCTGTCTGCGGCAGTTCTTTACAAAGGTGAGAACACCTTTCCGTGTCCTCTACCAACTTGTTCTCAGACCGCTACCTGTTTCTTTAGTGACCTACTATAAGCCGGCGTCATTTCCAAGCTCGTGCCTTTGTTTAACATAAGTAAACATTCAAGCTAGAAACACAGTAGGAAACATCGGGACAAGACACGAGTGTGCAGACTAAGCGGCATGCTTTGTTGCTGTACTACTCACCTCTGTCGCAGTACTCTCCTTGCCAGCCGTCCTTGCAGATCTTGGTGCCGTTGTCGCTGCAGTAGTAGTGGCCAAACTGGTCGTCGCGCGGCCGACACAGATCCTCGCACCTGGCACCGTAGTAGTTGTCCTCGCACACGAAGCGGTACGAGTACCACAGCTCCGTGGACCGCGTGGCGTACCGCGAGTTGTACCAGTCCGCTCCCGCACTCGCCGACCTCTGCACTGCAAGCCTGCTGATCAGCTCCCGGGGGCTCCCTGCCAACAAAAAGCAAAGCCAAAGATGAACTATTGTGTGCAGTAGTCCCCCGTGTACACTCGGAGTTAACCGATAGACCTTGCGACCAAACTGATTGCATAAATGTTTGCGCTGCGTGTTTGTGTGCCCGTCTGACATACATGTTCGTGCTTGAGTACATAAATACATCTGAGGCACTGTGGTCGGCAGAGTGATTGCGCTGATTCTACTGAAACAGCAAGGAGGAAAATGTGTTCGACCAATTAGAAGCCGAACAAAGGGGGGTTTGTTTATCAGACGAGAAAACAGGGAGAAACCCAAACTGTTAAACAGGGTCTGTCGTGATATCTGCTGCGGCGAGTGAAGCGGACCGACTCATTGTCGTGTAGCGGTCGAAGCTAAGAAGGATCGAAAGACTATCGCTTTGATCTCTGCCAACATGTCCCAACGCACTCCACGCACGATTCCCTTAGTAATCCCCTCCCCCCATTAGTGTACGCTAACGTCACCAGCATCCTGGACGTCACCGGAAGCGTTACATGTGTGTGACGTACAGTACATCAGGACTGAGGGTGCACAGCAGCTTCACGATCACTGATCAGTCAATAACGATTGGGCCAACAGGATGCTCTCCCCTCCCACACACACACACGCACCTATGCAGACCTCCAACGAGAAGGAGGAAGTCTGTTCTACATTCTGTCTCAGCGCCAAATGTGCGCCAGCGTTGGTGAACGACTGTCTTTGGCACAGCGCCTCGCTCTGCCGTTCCCTGACTTCCTGACTCGTGTTACCGTTCCATCCCAGTACCCCAATGACGCCCTACCTGCCTTCGTACTGCGTATTTACGAGGCAATGAAAGGTTGGTCCCAATGATTGATAAACTAACCACACCGAGCAAGGCGCGAGCTGTCAAAAGATGTTATTGTCCAAAGGTGCCAACATCCTCTACCAGGGATGACAAGAAAACCGCCAAAGTGGATGGTGAGGCCAACACACAACGCCATCTCAAAATAAGGCCAGTGGGGAAGATGGCGGTTACCTTCCGCAGATCTGAACACAATGGAGGGGGTAAGGTACTGATGGTGCTAGGGGAGGGTAGCTGGTGGTATTATCGCACTCAGGCTTTGTTTTCCTAAGGCAGAGGGTGCACGACACTTTATCCATTTGTAAGCATGTTGCAGCATAAGCAGCATAAGCGTGTATTCAACACAAGGCTGTTTCGCGCTCATGTTTGTGCTTATAACATTTTTCTCACCTAAACAACACCACTGCCCAAATGTAACCCTAGGTTCATCTCATCAACCACTAGTCACGATACAATGCCACTCACGATGCTCACGTCCACCCACTGTGCAACCTGAGGAAGTGACTACGACTACACAGTGGGATCAGCACCCTCGGCACCTTACGTACCACACCTGCAGCTGACCGCCACATGGCCGAGATGGCGTCCAGGCAGTGGCTAACGAAGGCATACAGGTAGTAACGCGCTCGGAGGAGAGTGTGGCCTGCACCGCAAGCACTTGTTTGCCAGTGATGAGCAAGCACTTACAGGACCTGGTGCCAGTGCGACTGGCAAGCTGCCGACAATCTTTTAATGCCATTCCTGTTCCTCTCGCGTCACCATGGCTACTGCCAGAGCTTTTGGCAAAGTCTCGTCCGGGTTCACTTCGCTAATAACTAATTATAAACACGCTGAGGCACGGAAAGACTGGTCCGTGGGACACATCACGTGTCCTCTTGCCTTCTTTGTGCATGACGGTCGCATCACAAGCTGTCTCGTGTTTGGGAGCCACGCCTCATTATGAGCGTTGTGAAGAAATAGGCATGGTCCGTGCTGTGGTCAGTGATTCAGACACGTGTGTGCCGTCCAATCTTGTGCATTCTCACAGACTCGGCTCAACAGCGTGCGACAGCCCCCCCTCACACCCTGAGACTCCCTACCCGCGCCCCCCATTTCGCGAACAAAGCCCAAGGCGAGGCGCGTGGCCTGACCTACCAGGTCAAGCGCACAAGCGTTGTGACCTGCGCGGGGGGTGAAAGACCGCCGAACATCAAAGCTAGCAGACAGCTGTAGGAGTCGAGAGACTAGTTCTAGGCTCAATGTGTCATTCTGTAATACTGCTTACAGGTCCAGTGTACCATTCTGTACTAACTGAACACTCGAGCGAGGTGCCGGTAAGGGCGCACGAGAGAAGTAATGGGAGGAAAAAGCCCCAGCTCGCCCTCCGCTCCTATTGTTCAGCTCAGTATTAACCATCACGGCAGACGCCGCTAACACCGTTATTGCTACTTGACATTCAGTACGCCGCGGCCCATTGTGGCGGAAATCAGTTATCTCTATACACGGTCAGCCATGTCAAAGGTTGAGGTGGTGTGGGAGGTACAACACGGGAGGAGAAAAAGGGAGGAGGGTGGCAGGCACTGAGCGTGGACCCAGACAGGTGCGTGGAAAGCGAGGGGGACAAAAGAAGTTCCTCTACTGTCCTGCTACCAGGTAACATGCCCGCCCCGACCTTGACCCCAGCTACACAAGGACCTCGGTAGCCCCATCACCGTCACCCTTCGGAAACGGTCCTCCGCTACTTTCCACTGCATCAGCCGTGTCGAAGTGAGTCATTAGCCGAGTTGTAATGAGTCATCAGCCATCGTCAACGAATAAGACTGGCAGGCGAGAGAGAGAGACGCGCGCGACTCTTCACCTAATCACATACCCTGAGTGCCGATTCCACCCGATTCCCGGCACAACACCAGAGACGTTTTTACCTGAGTTTTTCTAGTTCTGTTGCGTATTAACTACAAAGATTCAATTGCTGTTTTCGTCATTATTACTATACCCCTTCCCTCCACAACTGTCAGGTCCAAGAAATATCTTGGGAGGTAAAGGGCTGTCTAGGGTCATAGGAAAAGTCCCTACAGACGACGGTGGCGAGCAAGATGCGAGGGCTGAAGCACAAACGCAACAGCACTGCCTTGTGTTGTCGGCCCACTTCACCAGCACAGCCACAGGTCTCGGACTCCTTTGTGCTGATGAGCTTAAAAACGAGGGTCAGGAGGAGAGTGCAATGCCGACTAAGCACAGCATGCGTAGTATAGTTGTGACCTTCAGACGCTCAGTTTACCGACATGGCTGGCTCTCCACACACAAAAGGGTTTGCCCCACTTCTGAATTCCTATTGCTTTTTCTCTTAAGTTTCCACGTAACGGTTTCAGGTTTTGCTGGCGCGTACAAGGGACAAAAGGGTATGAGGTCCAATAATACTCTCCCATTTCCATCCGGCACGTGCGCAATGTTTTCATCTCTGTATTGCGTAATGACCCGACCTCGATTATGTGTAATGCTCTCATCTATGTGTGTCACGTGTTCACTTCTGTACACGTGTAAATGCTAACCTCCTTCCACGATTTGCGATTGGATCTCCTGAAGAACTGTCTGATAAGGAAAGATAACCATGTCACTACTCTACGCATGTTCGCGCGGACTGAAGAAGGAACAGAAGGGTGAAAGAGGAAAAGTTCCCACGGTGCAAAGCGCGGATCCGTAAATGAAGCGAGTAGGAACTGCACAGGTAAGCTGACCCGTGACAGTACAGGTGACTGGCGATTCAATATTACGCATAATTGGCTCCGTGTTGCCGACAAAGCCTGTGGCGGCTGGCTCGGTGGTACAGGCGATACCCTCGCACACGTGATGGCCGACGTGCAAATAACTGTCAATAACTTTCTAGCCTGCACTTGCCGCTCAGCCTTCCACAATTCTACATCGCACGTTGTTTCAAGTAAACCTACTACACTCTTTTCCGCCTTCTCCTGTAGCCCCCCCACCCCTTGTTCACCTTCCTTCTCGTTTGAAAACTGCGAACCTCTTTCGGAGGTAGCTGCTGCCGACCTCTCTATACTCAAGGTGAACACCCCCCTACCCCGAGCCCGAGTGGTCCGTGTCGAGGCACAACAACGACAGACAAAAGGCGTCCTGCGCCAGGAAAGGGAGGGAGGGGGAGAGGGATCGCCCAAGCGGCGGGGTCGGGGGTCGAAAATCAAGTTTCCTCGCCGGTCTTGTGCTGTCGGCGTCAGGCCGGTCGCGTGCCGTTTGGCGGAGGCGGGGGCGAGGGCGAGGGAATGGGGGAGAGGACGGCTAGCCGAGTGGTTTAAAAAACACTGGCGTCCCCAACCCTGCAAAAGCAAGTTCGATACCCGTATGTCGAAACCAAGCTTTCCTCACAGGTTAGTGATCCAGTGGTCGGGAATGGACTCCACAGAGTGGTGGGAAAGACAAGGCAGCAAGAGGGAGAAGGTGAAGAGCATCGCCCTCACAAGCTGGCCCCATGGTCTCACACCCCTCCTCACCACTTGAAAACGATTAAGGATGATCTTTTCTTTTAACGTGCCGTGCGGCGGTTTTCTGTCTTCTGCTGTAGCATGACATCACGATACCCAGGTCAGTCACATATTTCCCATCTCTCTACCCACCCATACCTCCGACAATGTACCCGAGACCATTTGGCGCTGACAGACATGATGTCGTACCTGTACACCGGCAATGTGCATGCTGCATACACGCAAACCTCCCGGTAGCACCGACAGCCGTGCTCCTCCTTGCACATACCACTCACTGGTAATTACGACAGCCTAAGTTTTCGTTTCTAACAAGCTACTCGAGAAGTAGACTGGACAAAACAACATTCCAGACAAGTCTCCCTGACTGTACAGACAAGTCTTGACTGGCGTCTCCGTACTCGTGTTGCTGAAATCTTCACCTCTCCACCCTCTCCCAAGCACACGAGATACCCAGAGAAAGCTCGTCTGCCAGTCGACACGCTAACAGAACATACAGTGGTGGGCTAGCAGTTGCGGGAGAGGGGGGTTACAAGGGTGCGGGGCGTCATTTCGCTTTCAGGAGATACCCTGTCTCGGACAGCTGGCAAACTTGTCAGGGGATGGGGGTACAGCAGAGGAGAGATCAGGGTTCAAGGTCTCGCTCTGGCACTTTGATTAGGCCTGCGGCGCATGCCTGGAGTACAAGAGGCAGGGGAGGTAATTACACTTCGTGCTTTTCTCCATCTACCCCCTTCCTTCCTTCCACCTACCCTCTCCCGTATTTACAGAGAGGCGAGATGAAAAGAGTGAAAAAAAATAACCCTCACCCCCACCCCTTGTTCTGACGACCACAAACATGTTTTACGGGACACAAACTATCCACGACTAACGGAAAGCAGCGAGTGTGCTTGTCGGCAATCGGGGGCTAGGAGAGGGAGAGGGGGGTTTAGAGAGAAGAAATGTCCAAACAGGCCACTTCAACTGCCGAAAGGTATCCGGCGGAAAAAAAAGACGAGCGGTAAAACATACTTCCGCCAGATGTGAGGAGACACCGCCAGCCAATCTCTTGCTAGCGAGGCTGAGAGCACTCCCACTTGTAATTACCTACCGTACATCCTTTACTAACCTCCGCTTGAGTACAATATGCCCATGAGGTGGAGGCGGGAGGTATCGTCCTAGAAGAAAGTCTAAAGTTATTTTGTACAATATGTATTAGTAGCGCTAAAGGTTATACATACTGACAACGAGTACTGATTGACGGGGTGAATGAATCGTCACTATACAGAGGTGGCCCAACGAACTATTTTCTGACTCGAGGAGCGGAGGAGAATAAAAAGTCGTTCCAGACAACTCTCCTTGGACGCACCTCGTTCTCTACCCGTGTTTCCGGGTTCTCACTTTATGTGGGTGTTACAGTCTTTGGCAGCAGGTAAAGGGCCTTCAGGTGTAAAATCCTGTGTAAAACACACAAACACTCTGTAAGCGTAAATCACGTGCCCTGTAAAGCCACATAGCTGGCCCGTAAAATGTCGACACAAGACTGCAGCTTGTCTACTGCTCGTGAGTGGCTTAAAAAAAAAACAAACAAAATACATAAACAGTCGCGAGCCATTGGCAGACCGCTCCTGTACCACGCCGTTACAAAGGTGGAGGGGAACTTAGAGAGGGGGAGGCAATTACGCCCATTAAACGCCTGAAACACGCGCAGGACGCCTGCGACAGATGGTCCGCTCGAGATGTGAGGCAGTGGGTGTGGGGAGAGAGAGGAGTGTAGGAAAGAAGTGCGGCCAGAGCGGTAGGGTGAAAGGTAACACAGGGAGGGGTGGGCAAGTCGCACTCAGTACCCACAAGTCTCTCCCCTCACTCCTCACGTAGACGCTGCTCAATGCTGTCAGCACTGGCCGGACAACTAGCCTCCCGCCAAGCAAGCGCACAAGCAAGCGTGCTGCCGGTGAGGACTCCGTTACGCAAGATGGCGCTCGTTTCTAAGCAACCTGTCAGGACACTTCCCGCTTCCGCCGGGACCGGCCTTAAGTGGACGGGAGAATCGACTTGCAGGGTGGGGCTAACGAGAGGCTCCAACAGCACCGGGTACGGGTATCGCCTGCCCCTCCCTCTCGACAGCTTTGTGTGGAGTGCATTCGCCTGCCGGACATACACAGGGTTGCTGCAGCTTGCGGCAAACCGTTTGACGTCGTCCACAACAAACTTCCGTCTTTTAGCGTGCACTATCTTTTGTGGTAAACTTGCTTCATTGATATCATCTACTCATGGGCTCAAACACTAGTAGCCAACTCCGCAGCTGTGATGCAAAAGCTGACATTTGGTGTTGTGTAACCCGCTTATAGACTGACATTCTTCATACAGCATGCGTTTCACCTGTGTCACTAATTTCCACCATCAGAATCTACACTTTACACTTTGACTTTTGCCCTGTTGCACACAGATGCCCGCTGTATGTAACCCTCTTGCACGTTGGCCTACTCTAACCCAGTATTCGTTACTGGTTTGAACTGCAGCCTGTGTGCAGTTGGCAGATGTTGCCTCTGTGTCACTGAAGAAATGGACAAGGTGTTGCCAATCCCCCCTCCCTCAAACCTCCGCTTATGAGCCAGCTGGACACTTTGGGTATTGGTCGCTATTATACAATTACACTAGTCGACTCACAGACAGGTATTTATCACTAAACCTATTACAGCAGTCTACTCACAGGTATTTATTGTATTACATCATGCTACTCACAGACAGGTATTTTTCATTAAACCTACACTAGTCTACTCACAGGTCTTTGTTATACCCACAACACTAGTCTGCGAACAGACTGTAGCCTTAAGATTTGCTGCAACTTACTTTGTTATCTCCTTATCTGCATACATCACTCAGGGACCTACAGTGTGCTTCATGAACCACTCGCCACATGTCAGGACACTCTTGTGCCATGCACTCGCACAACATCTCTTCTAGCATCCTTTAAGGGAAGCCCTACCCCAAGCCCCCCAAGACTGTAATCTACCCTGAGCATACCCTGAACTCAACCATTTTTCGCTTGAAGTAGTTTTTTTCGTTTTTCTCAGATACTAGTGCTAAATGTGAATGAGGATGACAGTATCACTGGCCTGCAATGATCCCAATACAGGGCAGTAACGATGGAATGTTTACTATTAAGATTAACACCATGAAGGTGTGATACTCCAGTGTGATGCCTGACCTGCCTCTAAACATATCAATCCACATAAAAATTAGATAATTTATGTAGTCTCTACTACCGAGGCACTACTGAAATGGGTAGTCTACATTGCCTTCACTGTATGAGCGTGTGAAAGATGAATGAAACTGTACTTACCAGTTGTAGGTCCTGTTAAGGTTGTGTCATGCCAGGCCTCAATGATCAGTGAAAAATCCCCCTGAGGAAACAGGAAACAATTTTAATTCCCTGAGCTAACCCCCCTTACAGAACCCCACCCCCAAAACCAAAAACATCTCAATGAAAAAGAGATGATGTGATAGACAGTAAATGTCAAAATAAATTTCTTCAACTGTAACAGTCATAAAATTTATCTTCTTAGAAATCTCTTTGCTGTTTTAACTATAGCACATCAGCACCCCACCAACTTCCCAAATAAGTAAAACTACCCACCTCATTCTATCTGCCTCAGTTTCTTTCTTTCTCACACAAATTTAAAAAAAGCAACCAAGCCTTCCCACTGCCATACATACTAACTCTGAACAAACATCATACACACCTCCATAATTAATTTTCAGCACTATTTTTATCGATATTACAGGCGCTGTACTGCCGTCCTGTGTATCAACAACAACTGCCTGTGGCCCAAGTAAGTCAGGCCGTCACCAGCTCAGCACCATGATGCCCGGCAAGACCAGTGTTTACATCACCATGGAGACGCCGGCATGCAGTTGGCCATGTTTTCCGGTCATCGATTGGTTGCAACTTTCATCGGCTTCTCTCATTTCCACCCCTCTTCCTTTAAGACAGCCCTCCTCGTGTTTCTCTCTTACCCGCCTGCTAGTCCCCGCTCTAACTGGCGTGTATGTCAATGACTGGGTGTACAGACGTGTGTATGACTGTGTGCTTTCACTCAACGTTGAACACTCAACGGTTCAAAACTCCTGAACACCTTAGGAAAATAAATCTTCGGCGGCAAAATAGTCGCCGCTTATTGAAAAACAAACGTCAAACAGGCTCCACAACAGTCCCCCTCCCTACCCGTCTTTCCTTGTCTTCCTGGTCTGTACACAGGCGCGTGCATGTGTGCTCAATCTGCTCCATGACTAGCAGTTCACCTTGTGCTGATCGATGCCTAGGTTGGCTGCTGTTGGCTTACCTGTGTAACCCTTACACATCAACAGACCGCCCCAACCTGTTGTCGCATCCAGCCTGGATTTTCTCTAATAACCTTACAGCGTCTCCTTCTCTGTAACGAAATCCGCCACCCACACATTATGCGTTCTTGCCCTGCTTTTTTCCCGCCAGGGTACGAAACCCACCCACCCCCCACCCTGGGCTTGCTGTGACACGACCTAGGGGCCATCACTCCGGCAACATGACCTTCATGGCTGTCTTCACCAGCGTTCACGCACAGCAAGCCACGCGCGACATCAAGCAATCAACACGTCCCACATCCTTCACACCCTCCTCTGGCCGCAGATACACAAAGGTCCCATAGCGGGTCCGTGTCCAGTTATCTCCATCCTCATATCCGGTGCTTGAGGACAGTGGAGTTGTCTTGCCTTTCCGCTTCTTCATCCCTCTTCACGGCAAGGAAACGCTCGGAGTAATCTGGGGTCAAAAAGTGCACAAGCGCAGAAACTAGCAGATCCTTAAAAATACTGTTTAAAATGTCAGGATTTCCTCAGCAGTGTCATCCGCACTTCGGTTCTTGGTTTCTGTACAATCCGGGTACGGCCCGAGACTCCCACTGTCACGTGACTCACTTGCTTTCAGACGATCTCACTCTCCGTATTCACAGAGCTAGATGGCAGGCGTCGCAACATTAAGACTGTATTGCCTGGTGATTGCACTTCCTTTCTTCTGAGCACAAGATTGTTCTATTATCCTCCATCTCCACCCTAATACACTTCCAGTAATTCTACTCTGCATGTTTCTACTCTCAATTAATACTTCCACACCGTGTTGTCCAGAAAACTGTAATTATATGCCGGAACATGTTTAGCAATACTCAAGGTTCAAGTGACCCGCGAAGACGGAAGTGAATTCTTGTGCAAAGGCGAGGAAAAAATCCAACTGGAGCACAGAGTCCCGGGAAAATCAAAAAGGCTGCAAGAAATAAAGTTCATGGCAGATAAGGCAGATCTACACCAGAGCTGTTCTTGCCAAGACCAGGTAAGCCCTCGCCAACGAAACCTGTAAACACATCGTACGATGGGCTGCAGTTGTTGTCCAAAAGATAGAGCAACGTAACGTAGCCGTTGTATAGCCGTGCCAACTGCTTCCAGCGTGCCAGCTCGTGTACACACTCTCAGACTCTCTCTCCCCTGGTGAGATGGCGGGTGAGGGCAGAGAGTTGTTTCTCTCCGTTTGTCCGCTGCCGCCACTGTTCCTTCTCCAAAAGCCCAGCATGCTCCACGATGTGTCCGAGGGAAAAAAAAGTCTACCATCTGTCTCTCTTTGCGGCCTATCTTGGCCTGTACCTCTCCGCACGTGTCAAGAACTTGTGGGATACGAACAAGCAGCTGATGCATACACAGCTGTCGTGGGGCCTGTGGTTCTTCACACAAACACACTGCGACGTGCACTGCTTGGTACACACGCTCTCGTAAAGTAAAGCAGCTTCAGTCAATCGCAGAGCCCTCGGTCACATTCTCCTACATCAATGTCGACACAGGCTGTGGCTGCCACACCACACGCTGTCCTTCCATTGTCTTTTCTCTCCCAGTCCAGTCGGATGTACATCACACAGGTAACAATTCCGAAAGCGTTTTCAATCAAATTGACAACACTTTTCAATGTGGTCCTAAGCATAATGAAACTTCATGGATATCAGCTGCACACGGCAGGAAGCAGGTCTCTCTAGCGCAATGTTATGTCACAACAAATCCCCAAGACCCTCTTCTTTCCCCTGTGGTGACATCTCACACATCCTCTGTACCTGCTCATTCCCAGACCACAACAGTATTGTAGTTTCACCAGCGTCTACTACACTACATGCAGTGTAATGTGCTGAAACAGGGACACTTGAAGAACATGCAAGAATATCCGATAGTGCTGGGGGTAGGAGCTGGGAGAAGGAATGGGAGACAGGCTGACGGATATAGAAGATAATGACAGCGATGTGTGTGTGTAGGGTGGGGGGAATTTAATATATGCATTAGAGTTATGCATACCGGCACTGATGATTCATAAGGACACCTTCAGTACACGGCCGCGGATGGAAAAGCAACATGGCTCTAGTCTACCCGGCTGAAATTACACCCGAGTTCTCCACAGTGCAGTCAAACCACCGCACCCGTACCTACAGGAACAACGCTGCTGCCTTGACTGCGCTCCCCGTCCCGTTTCCTACGGCTCCCTTGGCAACCCAGGAGGCAGGTGAGAGGCCAAAAATAACGCAGCTGAAGGTGCGTTTAAAAATAGGGCAAGGAAGACTACAGCGTGTAAGGGGTGTGTGCGTATGTGAGTGTGTGTGTGTGCGCGCGTAGACAGAATATGCCTTTTTCATGATAACTACTAATAAAACATTAAGAACTCTCCACACGAGTGAACATCCACAAACTAAACAAGACCTCCTGCTGCTGCTGCTGCTGTAGCTGCTGCTGCTGCAAGAGCGAATGCCGTAATGGTGGCACCTACAAATAACATCAACTCACCGGCCAAGAATATTCCTCGATGCGAAAACGCATGGGGTTGTTCATTGGTAAATCCGTTCTCACAGAAAAATTTACGCTGTTCTCGGCCACAACAGGCGTCGTGTAGTCCGCAAAAGTACAAGTTGGGTTCGGCTCCGTAGCGATGGCGGCCTGATAGTGGGTCAGACACACCCGGAAAAACGTCCTGCAGGTAGCCGAACACACACCCTCCGAACGATAGCCGTTGCAACAGTTACCATCCACGTTGACGCCCTTCTCGTTGCGAAAGGACTGTAGGTTCAGTTCGAATACTCCACTTCCCCTCACCTGATGATGCATGGTCGAGTTGGCACAAGGCGGGTGAGGGTGGCAGTGACGGTGGGTTGCAGCAGTCCACACAGACCCGGTAGGGAAGAAAAGACAAGTAGCCAAAGATTAATAACATGCACGTGCATTGCACCTAAGCTAAACACAACAAGATAACAACAAACGTTACGCCGGTCGCTTGCCATGAAGGCAAGCCGCTCTACAAGAAGAATGAGGCAGAAAACAAAACAACACGTTATTTGTCCTTACACCCCATCAAACTGGAGGCTAGCAGCTGCTAGCTTAGGAAATGCTAGTATATCCAAAGGTGTGGCGTGCAGGCGCATGCGATCACGTGACTCACCTGTGCTAATAACATGAAGGGCAGTGTCCAGCACGCGGCCAGCACCGCCACCCCTAGTCGCCTCATCCTGCTGTTTACCTCTCTCCTCGGCTCCACCACAGCTATCTGGCCGTCGCTTGCCTCGCTCGCTGCCTCGATCTGCGCCACGCTCCGCCCACTAGTTGACTGGCAGGCCGCTGAAAGAATGCACACCAACAAACCACGCCTTAGCTCGCGCACCACTGGTTATTGCCGGTCTCGTGACAGGTGCCACGTGCCAGCCAAAAAAACTAGACTAGGATGAAACGGCGAGGGCGGGAGGAGGCGGGGAGGGGCGAGGGGGGGGAGAAGGATTAATGGTGGCGGTGGAGGAGGGGGAGGGGGATTGTTGTGTGTGGGGGGGGGTGTGAGAGGTCAGGGGGGGATGTAAGAAGGTTACGAGAGGGAGCCGTGGAAGCTACGCTGTGTAAATAGGAAAAAGAAGAGTGGTTGGGTACGAGTGGGGTTACAGCTGTAGTAGTAGTAAAGTAGTAAAAAAAAAAACCGCTGGCGAGGCACGCCGCCATATGAAGATCATAGGCATACTTGGAGGCACAGCATGCTCTCGTCTCTCGTGTGGAGGACCGTAGTAGCGAGATAGTACAATGCGTACAGTTGTATATAAATACAGCCGGCAACATGAAACATACAGTGCACGTCTTGTTTCTCACACACGGCCAATGATCGTCAAGACTACCCTGCATCTTGACAAGTAATTACCCTCGTTTGTGGACACGCATGCAAGTACCAAACTACAACAAATCCCTTTCCTGAAATGTGAAAATAAACAAAAGAACACAAATGACGACACTACACATAGTATACAAGAGAAGGAGACATAAGAGGCGCTAGCCTAGTATGCTGACCAGTCTGACGATAGCCTCTCCATCTGACGGTGTGGGTGGGAGGCAGAAGGTGGACCCCACTCATCACCGACTGATGCTAGTCAACATCATGTTGGACAACAACGTCTCACACGCCCCGGATGATAGTACTATGACACCAACATGACCCCAGTTAAGCCGACAGAGACTTGACCTTTGTTTCGTATCCATTAACATTCTCCTCTTCCTATTCCTCTACCATGAAAAACAACCCTCATCTGGAAAGATGATAGAAAAGTCTGCCTGCCATTGCTTTTTTTTTCTATGCCTTGCGATGCAAATTTGTTTCCAAATAAGTTTCACCTGTACAAGTGACCTCAAATTCTGGAGTGCTCTCCCCTTCCTCTTTTTTCTTCCACTCCTCTCGTCTGCTCTTACAGATGCAGCTGATAGCGACAGGTAGGGGAGATGCAGCAGACAGGGATCCGACAAGCGCGGGCACACACACACAATTACTAGCTGGCCGAGAAAGCCGACTAACACCAAGCGACTGTGCCATGCTGGTATCAGTGATGCTACGTGTAGCCACACCGCCCACCCAGGTCCACCAATAACAAGTAAACGATGGAATATCAGTAAAGGCCTTTGCTGTTTTCAAATAGTAGTCACTTCAAAATATCAATATCTAACTAAAATATACTTTCAAAATCGATGCTTCAAAATCATTTATGCCAATGTGCAAAATGCGACCCCTCTGGATTAATGGGGGTGAGCGTGAATTCCACGTGCACGCAGAGAAAGAGGAAGGAAGAAGAGCGAGACGAATTAAGATAAAAGATCAAATAAATATCGAAGCAAGCGAGGGCGACGAAAGAGAGAGAGATGGAAAGGGTGGGTTACGGAAGTCGTTCCCAACAAAACTCACCGAGGTGTAAATGTTCGAGTACCTACAGTTGTCATCCTCGCCGTTTCCCTCTAACGATGGGCAGTCGGTGGCGCTACGATGTGGATGCTACTCTACATCACTATGACTGCTGTAACGGACCCCCCGTCCTGCTACGCTAGACAAGTGACAGCAGTCTGGACAAAGTCACGAGGTGTTATATGTAGTAGCCACGTGCAATGTGCCTGTGGTACCCACTGCTGAACAGTGTTCACTGCGGGGTGCTTTCTTGCCCCGCTCATGATCCGCCGTCAGACCATTGTATGACCGCGTGCGCTGCTTCACCTACCACTCCGACGATGACGCCAATGGCGTGCAAGACGAGTGTTGCTGATGGTGGTGCTGCTGATGATGATGGAAAAATACATAGCCAATCGAACAGGAAGGGAGGAGGGAACAACAAGCAAAAAGCACAGCTGACAATAATGTCTAGCATAGTTTGTCTGTGCTGACCTCGGCAAAATATCGTGTCTATACATTGCGTCCATTCCCCTGCTGGAACCACACCTGCACAATTCAGGTGAAGTCTGCAGGTGGAGTCACAATATAGACAAGTGTAATACAATAACAATGTGTACGTTAGGTAAACAAACAAACAAAACGTAAATACCGCCAGGGTCACTGGGTGTAAATACAGCCAGATCAGCGGGTGTGAATGCTAGTGACTGCGTACCTACAATCGTCAGGGTGCGTTCTATTGTACATGGGAATGGGGAGTAGGGAGCTGCAAGAGAACTGCAAAGAAACCTACGTGAACTTTCTTGTCAAGCTGCTGCTCCTTTAACCCCTCAATCCATCCAGGCCACGCCTCAAAGAGCTGCCAACGCAGAGTGCAGGTAGACACAAACGTTTATCATCCAACATTTTCGCTCAAAGAAATCCTAGCACATACCATATGCAGCATCCAGAACAGGGGAAAACCCCACAGAATGACGTCAGAACCGGTTGCAGAAACAGAGCTGGCCGTTACACCATCACCACTTTAATTTCACACAAATATATTTGGCAAGGGGATGAGCTTGTCCCGACAGTACTGTACGGGCTTTACCTCTCCTTCCAAAAGGCAGCCGGGTTTTTCACACTTTTTTCTTCCACTTTAATCCCACAAGAAAGTCACCGTGGTTGTTTTTTTGATGCACCTTCGGTCAGTTTACTCCTCAAGAAAGTGGTTCCTTCCGACACACCTTCAGCCACTATTTTCCATTAGAACACAAGTCTGATTTTCCACCACACTTTTATTTTCTTGCCCCCTTGCACAAAAAAAGTGCAACTTTTTTTTCAAACATCCGTCAGAAGGCCTATTTGGCGAGAAGGGAGCTTAATGAAGAGCTTGCCAAATGCACGCGCAGGGGTTGAGAGGTGAGGCTACAGTGAGGTGCTATAGCGGAATGCCTGGCTGCGTGCGATAAAGGCGGCGTGCGCGCCAAGGCTGCTGCGGTCAGGGCTGGCGGCGGCGCCCCTCGTCCGTCCCCCACCTCTCCACAGCCCACCCTTTTCATTTTCAGCGGGCGAACTGGTCCTATTGTTGGAAAAGAAAGGCCAGGTAGAAGTTCTTTGTCAATCTCCACCATCCCTTACACACCTGTCGTGCCACCTCGCACCTGCTCTATCTTGCACCCCCCTGCCCCGAACCCACGTGGGCTCGCTTCCTTATTTGGAGGAATGGCGCGTGGCAACTTGTAGCACCTGGTCAAAGAGCGCCGAGTGTAGACGAGACGGGAGGGGTGGACGGAATGGCGGGGGGGATGAATCAAAGGTGTGCAAAGCAGGACACGCGAGATCCTAATAAGCACATCCCACCATACATCTGTAGTACACACCTAGCTCCCAATCGACACCTGCGGAACACACCTAGCATACAGTCGACACCTGTAGTACACACCACCACCAATCATATAATCGAACAGTCAGTGGACACCTGTAGTATACACCTGGCGTACAAGTCCACACCTAGTATAAACCTTTAAAAGCATCCTTTACTATTCACTAAATCCTCTGAAATCTTTTTTCACTTGTTATGTCAGTTGAAGGGTGAACCTGGCACAACGAACCTCAATACCTGGCATCAAGCTGCAAGGACACATGTCCATCGCCCTTTGACCTTCTATAGTTCGCGGCGCGCCGTACAGTCCCAGCGCCAGAAGAGCTACGTACCGAAGTGACGTAGACGAGCACCACTCAGGAATGTATGAACTAGGTTTCTTAGTGTGCAGCTGTACGGGACACTATCCCTGTCTACGCCTGCTAAAAACGTGTGGTCCCACCAGAATTGCACAAACATACACACAGACACGCACGAAGCACATTGATGTCGCCCATCTGTACCAGGTCATATCACGTGACCCCCTCGAACCTGGGCGCCAAGCCTCCTTCGACCCACCATCCACCTACCCCCACACCCACCATAAACACACACTTGAGTGTTTTTATCGGATGTCGGTGACACAGCAGGTGCAGGCGCGAGGACACCCGTGACGTCGGGCGAGGCTCCATCCACTCCGACCTACACACGCTCGGCCATTCAAAGAAAAAAAAAAAAAGAGGTTATTGCCACGTTCTCGTCTTCAAAGTGATGTCTCTAGTTTCGCTGCCACCGCCGCCTCCCATTGAATGCAAGCGACTCCTCCCTGGGCCGCATGCGCGCGCTTCCCGCCGGCGCGTGGACTTGCAGACAGGGACCGCGTGCACATGGTTGCACACGTGTTTACTTGTCAGCATGGGCATTCCTTGCAGCTACCTGGCGGCACACGTCTTGCATGTCCCTGACACGGTGCCGCCACTGATGGAACTGCACCTTGTGGCTGACCAGCGCCTTATCCCCTACCCTCCTTCCTGTCTCTCAAGGCCGGACTAACGGGACGACCCGTCATCGACATCCTGCTACACCCACAGCTTCCGGGACGTGTAAACATAGACGCATAAAAAAGAAAGATTGTAGTTGGGAAACTGTTAATAACAGGAGAAAATGGAAAAAAAAGAGAGGAGAATATATCCCTTCTCTCATGGTCGCCAACAGCCTCCACTGGGCTACAAGACCAGGTGTGTGTGTGTGAGATAGTGCTTGTTGTGCTCTAATAGGGAGGGTTGCGAGGGGTGGGGGGGATGGAAGAATCGCTGGGTCGCAATTATGTGCACCAGACCTTGAGGTGACAGAAGAATGAATAATTAGGCGTGTTTCATCCCAAGTACAAACTAACACCGTGTAAACAGCACAAACATCTAGTTTGCACAATTGGAGATTTTCGAATGTGCCAAAGCGATGAAATCACGTGGCATGGTGTAGCCAACCCGTAGTCTTGGAATGGGGCGGAGACCAAATGAAATTACATTATGCTGGCACCCGCCCTTTGCGGTCATTAACTGTATCAGGCGCGGCGGAAGCGAGTTGTGGTGCCTGCTAACTCTTGACCAGACTATAAATAAGGGTGGATAAATGGGTAGAAGCAGGTGTCGGTGTATAAGGGCCAACCTGTCGTCCCGCATCAAAGTACGGCGGAAGTGGAACCGGAAACCTCTCTCGTCTCGCTCTGTGTGTGCGTGTGCGCCCTTTTGATTGAATGGGCGACGGCTTGTACTGGCGAGAGGCTCCAGCTGAAGTTTGCTTTTGACGTGCATGCCAGTGAGTCTCAGACTTCTCACGCGCTTGCCTACACTTCCTCTTTATCCATCAGCTTGCCTACGCTTCCGCTTTATTTGTCAACAGATTCAAACGGTACCAACCAACCCTCCCCCCTTTTTTACACCTACATTTGTCAGAACGTATCTTACGCAAGTTTCCACCCTCTGCGTCTTACCCTAAGGCCCCCACCCACCAACTCCTTTGCAGGCAACTTCCTTACTCTCCTACGTTTTCCAATCAGCAATCGTTAATCTTGGCGACTACCGAAAGGTCAGCCAGCTCTGCCTAATGAAATATGTAAGTCACACAGGTAGGACGGGAGGATCAGCCCGTGCCCTCCGCAGCCTCCTCAGTGTGACGAGCGACAGGCAGTCGGGTGGAGAAGACGTCAAAAGCTCTTGATGCTCGCAAGCCTGTCGGTGTGACACGTGATATTGTGTTACACTGCGCCACAACTAACGAGTGTGAGGACAGCAGACTCCAACAGGAGAAAGCCATGTTGGCGGTATAACAAGCTTTAGCCTGGTACATTTGTTACTTCACGTAATCGTTGGTACAAAATGGGTTTAGCCGGGATTAAGCCAGCGACCGTTAGGAGAGACGAGGATAGCAACTGCATTAAGTGCACGCGAGACAATACTCAAATTAATAATGCAGCGTCCAGCTACTCGGTGCCGCATGACGACTGCTGCCTGTGCTGCAACTTCCTGGAGGCAGAATATTTTAGTAGTAGAAGCCTTGCGGTGGTGTACAATTCCCTTCATCGAACCTTCGCTTTCATCCGAGTTTTCTCTTGACCTGTGGGTGCTCAGGCGGAGTTGAAGTAATGTCAGCTATCGGTCATGCCTCTACAATCCTCGGCCGCTGCCGCCACCCACATCTCACATTGCTCTGTCCTCATCCGTACACATTCTCTCTCTCTCACACACACACACACAGTGTTACCAAACCGCTGGAATCAATTGTTGTGTTGGGTTGCCGTGTGTCGTTCCCTATCTCTTACCTAGCCCCAGCCCGGGTGTTGTCTTCGACGTCTGGAATCTCTATAAACATGATGAAGACTTCCCGAGACACGGGGGTGTGGGGTGGAGTGAGGAAGCATGCCGGTGGAGCTGGGTCTCGAACTCGGGTGCGAAGCTGTCAGTCGCGGTCGCCGGGTGAAAGCTAATGACAGTGGCGTCTGTTTGGGGCGACATCGGGTGGATGACACTGGGGTCAAGATGTGTTCACACCACGACGGCTGATCGTTACGTCACCTACCTGCTTGCTGTCAACGACCGGCGACATGGCGCTAGCTGACCCCGCCAGTCAAGCTTCCGTGGGAACGCGTTGGCGATGAGGATGACCACGTGACTTACAGGCATTTCCTTCAGGTAATCATGCCTTCGGGCAATTAGGCCTTCTTCCCTGCGCTTTCTCATCACCAGTATCATTTTATTTCCTCTTTCCACCCACTCACCGCCGGTCTTATCTAGAAAGTGATTTCCATCGTGTTGTCTAAGGAACAGTGCGACCGCAAGCTCCACAAGGAGGTCGGTGGCATAAATATTACATACTGACGAATTGTTTTTCAAAATAAGACAGGTGTGTGACGTCAAATAATCATCAAAACAAGATCCGCATAACGATAATAACAGCGAGGATCAAAACGGACACCAGCCACAGAAGTGGCACAGGTACGGGTGGTAAAACCTTGAGTCAGCAGGTGTTTAGGTTCCCTCGCGCCTGACATCCACCACCTCTTACTATGAACAGCAACGAGTGACGTGTGTGATGTTGCTTGCGAGGTATTTGCTGCTGGTCTGTGTGTTGATGTACGTCCAGATACCCGCGTGGTACTAGAAATGCGCTGTCAGGTGGTAGGTGCTCAGTCCTGCCATGACTAGCGTTGACCTGCTCTTGTGGTGCCGGGTGTTTGAGGAACGCGCCGCGTCACCGGCACCATGGTTACCTGAGCGCCTGGGAGTGGCACGTCAGATGACGTCATGATCGCTACATTCACGCAACACCCTTGATGCACGCGCGTTCGATCGTTATTAACTGGTGCCAGATAACTGTTAACTTCATCCTAATCATCCAAGATAACCATAACACAAACACGAGTTGCGAGAACCCTCGCCAGCACAGGCAAGACAACGTAGTAGCGAGTAGAACGTAAAACATACACGTCTACGGCGTCGCCAGCCACGACAGGGAATGGACAGTCAGTTCCAGACACCTGGCTTCAGACAGCAAACCTGACATCTTATGAATGCCTTTCATACCTGTGCGATATGTATAACAGCTGTATATATAAAGTATATAGACAAATTCTGGGACCGAGCACGTCACGAGTCTGTGCCAAGCGGAGGTAGAGGTAGCCGGGGTGGTGGTTGGGGTTCGGCAATAAAAAGCTTGGGCCCGCCGCGGTGCAAAAAGACTGTTGGCTAGTTTCCCCTTACACCTGGCCACACGCACGATTGCCGCTGACCAGGCTTTTAAAAACTGCAGGAAGATAAGAGAGAGGGAGGGGGACATGGGGGAGAGGCAGTGAGGAGGAGTGTAGCCGCTGACTTGCTCCCCGGCACGAGCCCAGCTCGTGTCCCCCCCTGACTGGCAGCGCCGCTTTTCCCGCCACAGCGGCCTGCGCCTCATTTGCATATAGGTGCGCGTGCGCGCCATGCCGGGCGCCCCCAACATCAATTGGCAGTTAAGCCTTGGAATTATTGCAAGTGGGACAGCTACTGCCGCACTGGCGTCGTAAACAGCATTTTACTTACCTTCTTCTTAGTCCGCCCGAACCTTGGCAAATCCTCTGTGTGTGTTTTTTTGCGCGGGACGATAGATGAAAGCAGTGGATCATATTCTCACACACACGAGTACACGCAAACCAATTCCCAATATTTATGCAATACTCAATACACCTATAGATTTCACTCCCTGTTCACACCTGACAAACTTACACCCTTTCTCTCCTTTCTGTTCATTGATGCGTGCGGTTGTCGAAACAACTGCAGATGTGACCTTTCTCGAGGTCACGGCGATCTGGTCTGGCAGTCTGCCTTGATAACTGTGCAGCCAGGCCTGTGGGGACTGATGGGGTGGAGGTGAGGAGAGACAGCGAAACGCCAACACACGCGCACTCGGCGCCTTGAAATTTCAGAAAAGACTAGGCTCAGTTACATACGGGACTTTCCTGACGAAAGTACATAACTACGAGTAACTGCCGGCCCTCTCACCATCCCTCCAGATCACTCCACCTGCTCTTTATCCGGCCTTTGTAGTCGGCCGCCCAACCTCCCTGAATAAATTGCCCACCCAGCCTTCTCCCGCTATTTCCTCTCTCCCGTGTCCTCCCTCCCCTCCCCCCCACCCACTACCGCTTTTTGTGTCGCCACGATGCGCGTGGTGGGGGACAGGTAACCCTCGGCGAGGCTTTTTAGTGGCGCGACATCAGAGCAGGTGCAGACACCTTGCAGAACATTCCCTCACATCGTGTGTTTGTGTGTGCTTCTTAGTAATGAGCTAGCTCTAGACATTATGAACAATGGCAAGCACGGGGCAACTCTTTCACACGATTTATGGAAATATCTAGCCTTTTATTTGCAGACAATAGTGGACTGATGTCAGAAATTGCGATAGGACTACTGAATCAACTAAATACATTACATAAAGCATCAGTCGGACTTAGCCTAAATTGCTGCCTTTAGAAAAGGGGGATTCTCACCAGTGAATGAATGGAAGTAGACAACTGAATGTGCTGAATACATACATGTATAAGTATTTAGACCTTTATTTCTCCACTAGGATGTTTCCTCGTGCATCTGAATGCCTAACTGCTAAAGTCAAGAAAGCAGGCTTTTTTTTATATTATTAATACGTTATACAAGATATGCAACCATTCTGTGAATGTGTTTACCAGGTTATTTGAAAAGCAAGTCAGAGCAGTCTTATGTTATGGAGCGAAGTTTGGGGCCTTCATAGAAGTGTTTGCCTAGAAATGAAAAAGTGCACATATACGCTGTAAAAAGATTTTTGGGTGTGGGTACATATAATCCTAAATGATGATATACGGTGATTTTGGATATGCCCACTTTTCATTAACATAAACTTATGTGCAAAATGCTGGATAAAAATAACAAAGGTAACAGAGACTTGCATGAAGAACTTACAAAATGTTAGAAGACTGGATAAGAATGGGAAGTAAAACTGGGTATCTGAGATTAGGCTAGTTCTTTTTAGGTATGGTTGTGGACATGCTTGGCTAAATTGAGGAGTTTAAGCAGTTAGTAATTTGATTAAATGTTTTAAACAAAGGATTGTTGCCACTTGCAAGGATAGAATTATATCATCAAGAGAAGGGACAGTTTAGGTTTGTATAAATAATGACATCTGTGACATACAGGAAGAGGTATTTCAATTTAGATATTAATAGACTCACTAGAAATGCATTGCACAATGCTTTAAGCTACTCTGACAATAATACAATAATTTGTCATATGTGTCACATTGATGAAGAGAATTAGTTTAATTTTATATTGTCTTATCCATGTCTGATCTAAGAAAACGTTTCTGAAAATGTTTTATATTAAACCAAATAATTTTAAACTACTGACGCTGATGTCAACAAAAATATGAAATAATACCAACCTTGCCAATTTTTAAAACAAGCAACAAAGAAAACAAATGCTACGCTAAAGATATTCTTCATTTATTATGTATTATATATTTTCCCTGTAATGTGTTGCATACTAATCTTTCTGAAATGGCTTAAGGACCTAAGAAAATAAACTAATCGTATTGTGTGTGTAAGAAAGAGCCTGACATTCAGTGCACACGTTGCTTTCTTGCGGTTCTCTATTATCATAACATACCATCGTTATCTTTTACTACACATAGCTACCGTTGACATACCCAGACCATACACGCCTCCCCATTAAAAGGAAAAAAAAAACCCTGGAACATTCCTGCTGAAGATCTGTAGACAACAAAGTATCTCCTCAGAAATCCTAGAAATCATAGTGGCTGTTGAGAAATGCCGTATGATACGGTGCCTCCTCTGACATCTCTGAGGGTTTTTGACATGTAAAGAGCTTTGAGACTGTGGTGCCACAGCTTCTGGCACCGCTCGTGAAACGACTGAGGCATTGGGGGCTGTGCCAGGTGTGTGTGGGGACGAATCCTGTGAGCTTGCCCCTACGATGACACCGTGCACGAATGAATGTGTGTATATATGTGTATATGTGTGTATGAGTATGATGCACACGCATTTGCAGCTATCGCAGCTGAAAGTTTGCGACAACTAATCATCTCCAAGGAACATGGCAGCCAAAAATCTTTCGTCCGACTTCCGCTTAACACAATTAAAATATCGAGCAGACAGCTGTTGCGCCCTTAGCCAGACATTCAGCTGATGTCAACACATGCAACTTGCATCATCTACAATACGATGTTGTTCTAGTCAAGTACCCCTCTAATCCCTAAAGTACCCTACCCCCATCCCACACTCTAGGGTAGGAGAGCCAGACTAAAAGACTGAGCCAGCAAGCGCACAAAGGGCAGGAATGCAGGGTTGGTAGCTTCATCAGTAGCTTGGTTGATAGTCTCGCGCCGTCAGCACCCCAGACTATACCAGGGTGTCAGAAGGTACTAGCAAAAGTAAGGTGTAGACTTGCAGGATGTACCCTGACTAGCGACCTTTCGCTTTCATGCAGTCCGTGTCAAGGGCAGTAATCGGAACAAAGTTGAGGGGCACGTGCACCACCCCTAACCCCCTCCCGCTTACCCTTCGTGTCGTCCCTACCAGCGTCAGTACTTTCCCTTGTTTGTGTGTTCGGGTGAATAAGTAAGTGGGTGGAGGACAAGGGTTTCTACCCACTGTGCAGTGATCTTCACGCTGGAGCCGAAGAAGGAGAAAGGCAAACATCATTCACACAGCACTGGCACGCGACTGTCGCGTGCGGGGGGTTCGTCCCTTACTCATCACTCGTCTGGCCACGCCCCCCTCGCGAGAGCCCGCAACACTTGGCGGTGTGCAATACCTTGGGGTACTCCAAACCCACACCCGCTAGTGTCGCATACCAAAAGGGTAGACACGTCGACACCACCCGGTGACTTCGCTGCACTGTACCACGCAGCCACCTCGGGTAGTGCGACAGCGTCAACATGCATGTGGTGTCGCCGCACCAGCCCCTCCAACCTCCGAGGCACCCTTACTTCCGGTGTAGCCCTGTCGTCTGTCCCGGTAGCCGCTAGTGCGGCAGGACGGAGGTCAGGCACACAAAAGATAGTTGTGCGCAGTTTGGCGCCGCAGCGCGTGGCCAGGTAGCTGCGCAATATGTCAGGTAACCTTAGTGCCGAGCACAAAGGAGGGTCTCGTGTTGCCGTAACAATAGGCACACGTCTGGCGGCCACACAGCCACGCGCCACTGCTGGCCTGGACCTCCGGTGTGTGCAGATCTCGTGACACCCTCAGTCGTCGTGTGCTGGATGGCCGGACCGCTCGCAGCCCCTCGGCCTCCCGGTCTGGAATTGTTCTCTCCCCGCAAAACATACACACACCCCATGGTGGGGCCTGCTACCCGTGGTTGTTGGACCGCTCTTTGTCCATGATGTCGGCCTTATCCGTGCTTTGTCAAAATGTCCATTTTCAGGGTGATGCCAGCGCGGCCTTATCAAAGAGACTGTTTGGGGGATGTCATTAGAGGACTTCAGTGGCTTGTTGATCCGTCCGCTGACAGGCTCCCAGACCGACAGGATGAAAACGTACGAGTCGGGTGGTCAGTGAGTATTGTTGTTAGTAACCGAGTAAACCCATGAATGGGAAGTGTTCAGGTACGAAGATGTAAACGCGGTTCAAGTGAATATACAGAAGTATATGCACCTTGAAGCATTCAGAGCCAAATGTACTGTTTGATGGCTAACTGAAAGAAACGCAATGCATCCACAGAAAAAAAACCTAAACAATTCCACTCCGTCGGCCAGACTGTAAGACTTTCAAAACACTGAGAGACGGTGGAAGCCTTGACTGAAACAGTAAGCCAGTCGGGTGACGATCACGTGTTTACATCATCTCAGACTCAGCCTCAGCCGATGTTCCCACACTCCGTTGACAGACGAGAACTCTCCTAGAGCTAGACAAACTCTTTTTGCAAGACCACACTTCATGTCAGTATTTTTTGTGTTCTTAGCGGAACTATCAGGGCGACTCCATTCGAACTGGAATTGGGTTTACGCAATGTTTGAAGTTGATGAGCCAGCGCCATCTCTCATCCCAAGGGAAAAACCAGAAAAGCCAAAAAGGCACAAAAACAAGTATTAACTAGTGTGTCCAAGTGCCTGGGAAATAATCAAGAACATCGCCTACAGACTGTCGACATGGCTGGTTCCAGAACTCCCTCCCCCTTGTCTCGTGGACTGTGTGGCTTGTTGATAGAATGCTCGAGAAGCGGTTTGTGCACAGGTCGGGCAAGCAATCAAGCAATCGAGCAAGTGAGTGAGTAGAACTCTCTAAACAACCCCATTTGTAGTCGCCGTTGTTGGAACTTTCGAAACTCTTGCTGCTCTCACGAAATTGTCTCCCTTATCACACTTCTCGTGGAGTTATTCTGTGATAATATCAGCGCATACATCAATAACATGTCTTATACAGCTAAAGGGTTTCAGTCTCTGATCACACAAGAATGAGTACTAGGTGGGTGGTTTGGTGCGGAGAGAGCTGAGAAAAAAACAAACCCATGAACAAATGAGTGGATCGGGTGGAAAGAAAGTTCTTGGATGGCAAGCAGGGAACAGGGAGAGCAGAGAAAAATAAAAGTTGCTGTCAGCGTCGTCTTGATTGAGCGACGGGCTGAGCCCTCCTCCGTGTCACCGCAGCCCCGGGAATCAGTCAAGTTTATCGCCAACAGTTAAAGCAGCGTGCGTGCGGTGCGGCCAGGCTAAAGTGGCTTTCCGTGTCTGCAAGCGGGGCTCTTAGGTCAAGTGTGCGTCGCTGACCTCCCACCCCACCTCTAGCGATAAGACCTCTACCTCATCTATGTTCAGTCTCGATAACGCCAGCGCCGACGCTAACCACAGAACGTTTGAACCCCCACCCCACCCTACCCTCCGCGTTCAGGCGCGTGGCGCGATGCTGCTGCAGCTGTGGAGGAACTGTCGTCATCACCGCACCAACGGGTATGCAGACAGCAGACACTGGACCTCCTGGCACCCGTTGACAAGTGGTCAACAGAAGCCTGGCCCGCCCAACAAGCACGTACAGCGAACCATTCCCGACCTGCACCGAGACCGGGTGCCGTCCGCAAGGGCCTCCGCCATTCAAACCTTCAGCTTGAGCTTGCGATGCCCGAATCAGGGATACCGCGGCCTGAACTTCTTCACAAAACTCGCACTATAGAGTCCGGTCGAGGGTCAAACACAGGTCATATTCACTTCATCAGTTCTTCGAAATGCCGGGCATTCCTGTGCACAGTGCATGATGCTAGAACATGGTACACACTTCTACACACCAAGGCTCGTGCAAACGAATAGAGGAAGGAGGAAGGCGTCGATGAGGAGGGATGAACACTTACTAAATTACAATTGACAACTTTCCCTCCCCCTCCTGGACCACCCCACTTCCCCACGTTCCCGCTCCTCGTGGAAAGCCACAGGTGGCCCGTCACTGACCAGCGGCCGCAGATGCGGGTTGAGCGCCATCTGCCACGTTCGCCGCCTGCTGAAAGGTAGAAAGTGGACACGGCACCACCCCCGCCCTCAACCAGCCCTCTCTAGTCGCCGTTATCGCTCGGTCCTGCTCCCATGGACGTTACAATCGTCACTGCTCCCCCGCTCCCCTCTGCCGCCGCCTCTCCGATGATGGCTGCTAACCTGTTGCCTCCAAAAACAGTGAGAGGTCTGTTCACCCGACTGTCAGTCCAGTCCAAATTTATAGAGGACCTCCGTCAGGGCTGTGATACTGGCCTCCCTTGTTGTGCGCCGGCAATACCAGAACCTTCTCAGGAAGCATGGAGCAGAGTAGAGCAATAACAAGACTAAAGAGGTAGGAGAGAAGAGACAGACGATAAAACACTGACGCGGATCAATTGTAGGGGGCGCTAACTCCGTCTTCAAAAGCCGCGCTTCCTGGACGAATTACTTATTTAACATAATACTCGAGAGCTGACCTTTGCCCCCTTTTCTTCTTAACAATCGCTTAATGTTTTTTCAGTCGGGGATGTAAATCACTGGTGATTATCGCAATGCTCTTTACATCCGGCTACAAGATCAGCAGGCTGAGTACACATCTAACATGATTCATGTATTCTCCTCAGTCCTTCGCTTGTACCATCCACCCCAACTGTCTACCGCACCCACGAAACAATACCCGAGTAGGGACTGTAAGGACAAACTCTACGCCAGTTGATTTGCTTTCTATGCATCTTATGTCTGAAGTGTTTGACATGTCTTACACTTCATGTTAATGTAATATATTATAACACCTGTGTTATGACGTTTACAGTACAGACAATACAACGCCCAGGACTAGTCTTCCGTTGTCTTTCTTTTCTGAACACTCGTCTTTCCGTCACTGACGACAGATGGCAGACAGCAAGGTGCCAAAGCAAGGTCAGAGAAACACATTTGATGGGGCTGGGGGCTGGGAGTCTGAAGAAACGAGGAGGGGTAGATTCTGGGTAGATTAGCTGCACCCGGTCAAAGAACATCTAACAAGAAAACAAGAGATCACGTGACAGAACTGACGTCATATCCTGCAGCAAATGAGATCCGCGCGCTCACCACTGAAACCGCCCGACGGAAGTGATCCGGCGAAACATCTGTCTCCGCAAGTGGACTTGACCTTCTTTTCGTCCTCCTACTCTTTCCCACGGCCCTAGTCACCCTCTTCATGTGGACGTCAGCTGCGACAGGTAAGGCTGACCGGGCCCGAGTGACCGGCCGCCGTGAACGTCACAGCCACTCGTTGTGACCGGGTGGGAAACCTTAGCACCCGCACGACACCTGTCACCTTTCATTGGCCCGTTACCACTGTCATTCACTTGGAACAATTAATAGACTTGCGTGTTCAGAAACAAATACTGTTAGTTAAGGTAAGACAAATGTCGACATGTTGCTGTTACCATTCGTTTCACAAACTCAAATTATTATCATCATCTGACTGCGAAAATAAAAAAGTGCAGTCGGCTGCAACTGTTTCCAGCTTTGCTCCGCGACCTTCTAAATTATAGTGAGTAAATCGTGTAAGTCTAGTGTTTTACTTTAAATTCAAAAAATGTCCTCTACACACTGAAGCATAAACCCCCTTCATACCCTCCCCCACCCGACAGTACCTAAACGGTCCATAACGGTGTTTCAGGGAGACCTGTGAGCGGTCGGCGTGGCCTTTGAAGTGTCCGGCGAACACCTGTCGGTTGCGGAAGGAGGGAGGAACAGCGTGCGGACTGTCCACGCGCCTTCTGCAGGAGAGGATACAGAAGCGGTCGACAGATGGCGCCCTCCCACCACCACTGCCACCTTGCCCACGACCCGTTAGTCCGTGTTTCAACCTGTCAACAAAGGATCGCGATCCAGGGTGGCTACATCGTCAGCCGCTGTGGCCTGTGGACGACAGGACGAAAAATGAACGTACTGATCACATACTGACAGTGACGTAAACCTGGACATTTGGTCACGTGTTTACCCGTTATCTCCTCTCCATGGGCTCGCTCGTTTTAGAAGTCGTCTGACGTGGCTAGAGACTGTGTTCGCTTCCCAAGGACACTGATCCGTTTTCCCTGTCTCTGCCATTCACCCACACACCCTTCCTTCCTTCTCCTTTCCGTCGCTATTTTGTACGAGTAAAAAAAAAAAGAGGAAGAAACCTGAGACAAAATCAAACTGACATCACGTAAGTTCCGTGGCAAAAGACAGGATCACGTGACGGGAGACTTATCGACAAAATAAACCATTCATTCTCTCTCTCTTTATGAAAATGCTTAGATACCTATCCCTCTTGAAGTTACCACACTCTTCATTAGACAGCAATTAAGAATATATTTTCAGAGCCTTCCTTAAAGTCCTATAGTCAGGTAAAAGTGTATACAAGGTAAGAACGTCTCTACGCTTACACCAGACGTGTTTTGCCCTGTGTTGCCGGCAGGTAACGGGTAGACTTTGGTGATTACAGTCCAAGGCCAAAGACATTCGTTCGTGCGCGTGCAAGAGTGCGTGCCTTACCTCACACATCGACACTGTTTCTTTGCAAGTATTTTATCGCCATCAACATCCCCCAAAGGTACATTAAAAACTTTAAATCACATCCTTTCCCTCCAAAACACAATCCACGTAATGCTAGTGCCCTGTCCCCTGCCCCTCATCTCTGTCTGCTGATTACTGTGTCCTGCCGACAGTTGCCCTTGTTCATTACTATTTATCCTTGTGTCTTCATTGCCTGCTTTGCTTCATTCTCATCGTTGTCCGTCTTTTCTGTTCCTTCATGCATGACACATAAGGCTAGCTTCAGGAGCTGTGTACATGTTGTCATATACTCGTGATTCTGTGCTGTATAAATTATTGTTTATTATTGTTATTGCGTGGTGTACCAGACGACGCGCCCTGATGGCCGTCACAGCCAGCAAAGTATTAGCAAACTTGGATCTTGTCCTTTGACCTCACGTGCTGACTGCGCTGTCGACACTAACACCTTAACCCGGCAAGCGTGAGTTGCACTCACTGTGACGTTCCTGCGCCCACCCTGGGTGCTACGCCATCTCGTGCACATATTTCACGGTCTGGCTTCGTGATTAAGGAAGAAACCTTCCTGATAATCTCTGTGGCCGACGGGCGAGAAAAACTGCCTGGAACGATGAGTAGATGAGGGGCCTTCGTCTGATGAGAAGAGAGGGGAGGGGTGTGGCCCATGTTTCGTGCGAACTGCAATGTGTCGACGGGTTGCTCCAAGGATGGGGTTGGGGGGTTGGTGGTTTACAGAAATGGATCTAGATGACTGGGGCAATCTTTTTAACTTCCTAGTGTTGATGGTTTCAGACGACTGACGCGGCGCCAAGACTTGGGCACAGACCGAGCAGAAGCCATGTCATGGTTGCAGCTGTTGTTATCGCTGACTGGATTAGACGACGGAGACGATTATTGCCTGGAGTAAAACTTGTGCTGAAGGGTGCGGCTAGTGATAGACCTGTGCTAAAAGCTCCTACAGACATCACGTGACCCATAATATAGCTAATCCATCGCGTTGACAGGTTTCCCATTGTCTCTTTTGCATCGTGAGAAAAACGTCGATAGCAAAGTCGAGTGTGTGTGTGGGTGGGAGATGTTGCTGGTGGTAAAACACCACCATACAGCAAGGCTTACCTCTCGTCTGGACGCACAAGTATTACTTCTTCAGATGGCTATTCTCTCTAGATATCTGGTTGTCTCCTCCATCAACACCCCCAAACCATGAACAAGTCTCTAGTAAATCAATCAAGAAGCATGAGGGCCGGTAGAGAAAGAAACAGGCAGACAGACAAACACGTATAAGATAGGGGAGGGGGAAGATCAAACCTTTTTCCTTAACTCTGGAACAAGGACGGATACGAACCGTTCAGTTGTTTGCCATCGGATGGTCCATTACCGGACGTCCTCAGCAAGAAACAGCCCAGACAGCAGGCGCGCGCCAGATGGGATTAGGTCCGTGGCACCTCCGAGCTTTTACGAGGAACTACGACGCTTGCCGCAATGACGCAACCACAGCCACCCCACGTCGCCTGGCCTGGCCCTGCTGACCGCACTCAGGAGTTTCACTGCCACTCAGTACAGTCCAGCTCTAAGTGTCCTGGTCTTGGGCCCACAGACGAGCATCCACACCCAGACGCGCTTGGAGTCACTGGAGGTTTGTGTACGCCAAGTCTTGTCGGCAACGGCGCCTGCGAGATTATGTAGGGGCCAGTCGTAATCAATCATGGCCTGCGGTCTTCTCGCGAGACTACCCTCGCAATGCGAGACCCGATCTTCTTTGCCCAGCCACCACATTCATCAAGCACCTCATACATCAGCCACACACATCCACACCCGTCACCGAGGTGGCTACTGCCGATCTCAGCCAGCTGCCTGCTGAACACAAATGTCCTTCAAGTTGTACAACCGTGAAGGTAACACAAAGGACAGATGTGAGCAACCTTTCTTGTGGATTATGCAAAAAGTATTCACTATAGATGCAAGTACAGATGTACAATGTCTATATATATAGATCAACGTGTGCTTTAAAATAAAACTTCAATGGCTGCATCTAGAATATGCACTGAGTATGATGGACAATAACAGCCAATATTTCTCTTTCCTCTAAGTTCGCAGTCTACAACTGCTACATCAGGACTTTCAGTTGTTTGTATGTTGTGATGCCTCAGCCTGTTGCATGCACGCTGGTGTTTTGGTGGCACTGTAGCAGTCTGCACGTGCGTGCTTATGGCCGCACAGACCCGCGCCATCCCTCGGATACCGTGACTCGGACACCGAAAATAACCTAGAGATGCGCTTTGGTGCTAATGGCTCCGATTAAAAAGTCATTAGCATGTGTGAACTCTTCACTCACGAGATCTTGCTGATTGGGTCATGGGTAAGAAGATCACCTGGTGATGTTTAGTGCACAATGGGCAAGAAGGAAGAAGCAGTAAGACACTAGGCAAGGGAACAGAACAAGAAGCACATTAACTTGGATTTCAATGTTTACAGTCTTTCTTACCCCATCTTCCAAAAATAAAACTGTATGAATGTTATACATTCTAAATCTCCCACCTTCCAAAAATAATGCTGTATTAATGTTATCCCTTCTTCACCTTCCATATTCCAAAAATAAAGCTGTGATGTGGGGGGAGAAATGAGAGGGGACATCACAGTTTACTTGAGAACCTTTTAAATGGGCATGCATGAGGGAACATGGTCATTATTAATACTTCTGAGACCAGGCGCCATCTTTCCCCCAACTGCCATCACTGCCAGTTCTCCACACTTCCATTTTTGGTTTTGGGGGTTTTTTGTCCTTTTTTACTTTTCATGGTTACAAACGTGTCCTGTCTGTTAGAAAGGTATGAAGAAGTTCAAAGGTACGTGAGGTCTGTAAGGGAAGTAATGATGCTGATGAGCAGCGAGTACCAAGAGCTAAGGAAACAAAATGCTTCGTACCACAGCCACTACAAGTAGCTCGCCTGAGAGAGGAGAGAGAATTGCAGAATGAATGAGAGTCAAATTGAAAGAAAGGTCGTGACACCCGTATTAATCTCAGTCGCAGTGATCCGGAGTTCAGTGTACTTTGTCAAAGTTGCCCTCAAGCTCTCGAAGACCGCAGGAAACTTCCGCCAGATGCAGGGTCTGCCGGTGCCACCATCTGAAGCGCACAGAGCGTGTCGGCGATGTCCTCTGGCGCTCATCCTCGCGCTTCTGCTCGTCCCTGGCTCTCCCTCTCTCCCTGCACGACGGCATGTAACACCCGAAGCACGTGGCGGGTAGTGCCAGCCAACTGTAGCAGCACAATGGACCAGCTTCTGAAGCTGTTTGTATCGTTGCTTCCCACGGTACCTGAACACTGTGTTCGCGCGGCCATCTATTGTCACAGCTTCTGCGGCAAATAGATGACAACTACCTGCGCGTGCTAACCTACACCGGCAGCAGCGCTCGTGCGATCTCATAATGAAGATTCCTTACTGTGCTGCTACGGCGGGACGCCTGTCCATGTTCACGGTCTGTTGGTTGCTTTGGTTTATTTAGTACTCAGTAGGAAAGTGCTTCTGCCTTCCTGCGATTTCGCACTACCTCTCTGTTCCACATGCCGATTCCAGCTGCTCTCTGCAAGCTGCCCGAGAGATCAACGTCAGGCAAGGAATCACGTGCGGGGTGGGGTGGGGGGGGGTTTGAAGGCTGTCCTCCTCCCACCACCACCCCTCCTCGCGTTGCCAGAAGGCTTGGCGCGTGGTGAAGGACGTCAGGTACCGACTGGCACCGACACAAATCATGATCCATGTCAACAGTTGTACATCAATGGTCAACCAATGATGTGGCGCATTGACATCAGCCAGCTGTTCACCGTCTGTTAATACGAAGCTCACGGCGCTTTACATTAGAAGTACAAATACATAATGTACAAAGCATACATTCATACAGGCCAAAATGAATCGCCTACAGACTACGACTAACTGTAACAGGAAGACGGTGTACAGATCCTCTAGCTCAGTCATGTCCAACCTTATATCGCCCGAGGGCCGCACTGGACACTCGCGGGCCACAACATGGCGGTTTTGCCAGAATCACGACATAAAAAATGAAATTATGTTGTGTCTGGTTAAAATAAGTGGGCCGGATGTGGCCCGCGGGCCGTAGGTTGGGGACCCCTGACTAGCTGTATGCTGTCTTGAGATTCCCCCAAGTTGTAGGTGTTTACAAGGAAGCAACTGTACCCTGTCTATAAATCAGACAAACAGCCGGTTTGCGGATGTGGGTGCTGTACACTGTTGCAGCTCAGTACCCAGTGTCCGCGGGAGATGTCAGGCGCGGCGGGCGATGAAAGAGCAAGGAGTGGGGGTGGGGAGACAGAGTGGGAGGGTGCGTGCTAATCAAGCAGTGAGCGTAATGAGCGGTGACGGGGGCCGCTGTCTGTTCGCCTCGCGCCCAGCACGCGCCTGTCTGCCTTGCCTGGCCCCTCCCGCTCTCCTCCTGCTTGTCTGAGGTGCGAGGGTTCCGCTGTTTGTACAACCCTGCTGACTGAGGGTTTCTACTAATTATCTTTGATGCCCTCGGTACTAACGAGTACCAGTACAAGACTGACGAACCTCAGGGGGAGGGGTGCGTGGTTCTGTAGTACAGGTTGGGTAAGGTGGGGGAGGTGGTCAGCAGAACACTGCTGACGTTCATTTGACGCCGAGACAGCAACTAGCGGCTTTTGGACATGGCGCTTATGGACTGGTCTCACTAATCACACAATTCATCTCTGTCCTGCGAGGAGGGTTTGTGCCCCTACTTTGTGGGACCCTTGAAGGCGCATTGTACCACGCCAGCTAACAGTTTATGGTGGGAATGGCGTTTATGGCGATTCTTTGCCAAGAGAAGGTGAGTAGCTGGAACTGCTCGTAAAATCAAAACACCGAACATGTGTATGTGTGCGCGCGCGCGTGAAGAAAGAATAAATGTGGGTCAGAGACGGAGCGGAAGAAGATGAAAAAACGTCGGTTTGGGAGGGAGAGTCGTCTGGCTTTTGTCGTCCTCCTGACTTCGCCATCGTTTCCTGGACTGGTGCACCTCACATCACATCAGCCCGACGCCCTGCAATTAACTTGGATCACTATCACCCGACCCTGCGGCTCGACTCCCTCACAGGGACCAGTTTGGCCTTCTACCGCTGCGGCCCTGCCTCCCTCCTCCTCATCTTCCTCCCTTAGTGCATTGCTCCTTCCTCTTCGTCCAATACTCTCCCATACCCCCATCCCTTGTGCCCCCGCCCTCAGCGTACACCCCCACCCCGTGTACCAAGGCCTTTTGCCAGATGGCGAGTGCGTCCTTTGTATCGCTGGCTTCTCAGCGGGGCAAAAAGACAGCACGTGCAACACAAGGGTGCCTCCGTGCGGGCCTGCGCGCGCCTGTCAATGGCTTTAACACGCGACACGCCTCGTTATACACTGGAGCCTGTTCCTCCCTCTCCCCCCAGCTTTTGCAGATTTACAGTTGTGGCAATGTGTTCAGGAGCTCAAGGGATGGAGGCGATTTCCTGAGAAGATCGCTTGACTTGGGTTGTCAAGGACGCTACACTATCGGGACTTGTTTTGTCTACCAGGTACCCGTTATCGCGACTACGTCAGTCATGTGCTTTCCAAGGGTCTTGTAGATGAGTGAAAAAAATATATTCACCACCATTGCATAAAGTTGACCCATTTATTGGAATTAAAATAAATGTATACGAACAAAACACAGAAAAAAGATAGCTAATTTGTTGTTCTTTCACAAAAATTAGGTAAACACACAGCGACTAGCGACAAAGGAAGAAGTCAGACGACTGCAGCTTTGATCTTTGAGCTTTTAGTATGCCATACATGACACTAAACAAATCCTGATGGCTATACTGGTCACAAGATTGGTCATTAATGTCAACACCTGTTCATGATGGTCATCACTCTCTCCTTTACTACTTTCCCATCCCATTCTCAAAAAAAAAAAAAAAACTTCGCTGAGAGAAATAGGAAAAGTTTAGGATCGGTGAAGCTGCAGGCTGGTGCCAAACCCAGGGCAAGATGCTTTGACCTAACGGTTCCGTTGATCAGTGACGACTGTGACTGACATGTAACGTGACATTGTGACAAACACGACGACCACAACCTCCCGCACCTCTTGCATCATGTGCTCGCGAGCAGCAAGCTGCCGATGGAGAGTAAAGGGGGTGGGGATATGTTGGGAGTGGGGGGACAATGTAGGGGGACTGAGGCTGCGGCAGGCTAGACGCTGGGTGGCGGGATGCTAGCGGGTGGGGGCGCATGCCTTCAGTCCCGGGCGTGCGTGCGTGCGCCGTACGGAAGACACGAGGCCCAGCTCCTGCGGCTGAAGCGATTTCCTTTCGCTTAACGTGTCGACGCCATGACCGCCGAGACAAAACATTCTCGTCCCGCGTAACCGACTTTTCCACGTCGTCTGGCAGAATTTGTTTGGTTCAGCAAGCCAAACACTAAGCCAGATAACAAACTGACAAAAACCGAGACACGTCACAAATGACCGGGACAGGCGCGTGCTAACCTCCACCACCACAACCCCCTCTCTCAAGCAAAACACGCTTTTTTCGGTGCGCCAACGACACCACCCCTCCCACCCACTCCCATCATCAAAGCTGATGTGCAGCGGTGCAGCACTGGTGTACGTAACTTCCCACAGTTCTCAGTGACATCACAATGGCCTGCTTTCTTTCAACGGCTGTGCGGGCAAAGAGCAGAGACTAAACCACTCATGTCCACCCAGCACACGGCGACCTGATTTGTCGGGTGGACAGGGCATGGAATCCAGGTACAGCCTCCAACATGAAACATCGGACGTCGAGAGCACAAACCACAATTCCCACCCCCACCCCCCATCCCAGGCTGTCTCACCTCTGCACCCGTGAGACATTACTCTCTCAGCACACATTGCATCCACCTCTTCGCAGCCTGCACTCACGACTCCGCTAGTGCGAGAGAAAGCCGACCAAGTCTGGTGCCTTGATTTATCGGCACAGAAGCGCAGGTTCTCGAGAAAAAGGAGCTTAATTAAAATTTATACTCGCAGGACCTACAAGACCAGGCGGGCGGCGCCACGGCGTACAATAGCCCCAGAGCGCTACAAGGTGAGGGTCAGTGTCTGACAAGGCTGCCAGGGTGAGAGTGGGGTGGGTGGGTAAGACACGCAGGGGGTGGAGAAGCAGAAAAAAACGATGAAGAAGAAAAACAGAAGACTGAGAGAATTAGTACAACCCACTGATAAGAATAACGATCATCTAAATACTGAAGGTAAACACTTGTATACTGTGAGTAGTCTAACTCACTGAAGAAAAATAAAGTGCGTGAAGTCAGGTCGGACACACACACACAGCATGCAGAGAGAGAGAGAGCATGCAGAGTGACAGTAGGAGGGGTCGGACATCGGAGGGCCATCGCAAGAGTAAAACTGTCATAAAACAATGAGGAAATGACACCACGCCGTCAGATGGCAACTGAACACCGGCGCTATCCTATTTAAACTAGTTATATACTTATACACTACCTACATGTAGGCTTCTCCATGCACATCGATATACACATACGCTACCTCGAGATATGTCTATACACCATATACGCTACCTACAGATATGTTTACACTTTACATAGAAGTATTCATAACCGATATACGCTTGTACATTACCTAGACGTACGCTTCAACATCATCTACTTATACTCTTATAGATCCCCTCGGTATGTGCTGATACATCACCTATGTATGTGTTTGTACGTCACACAGATGTATCCTACATCACCTACAAGCAAAGGGCGCAAACTGATTGCGAAGAAAAAGTGACGCCATGCTCCGTGGTAACGATGTTCCATAACTCAAGCCAGGTGCATGCTTGTTCCAAGACAAAAAAGGGGGTAAGCTGGTAGGACCTGAACACTCCACCCATCCACTCATTACCTCCCCCCTCCCTATCCTCACACATACGCACAGTCTACCCATCATCGCATTTTTTTTTTTTTTTTTTGGCCCCATTCCCCAACCCTCTCGTTTTTCCTGCTTGACTCGTAAAACGAGCGTTAAGCTCACACACACATTGTTAGGTTTCTTCGTCAAATGCCAGCTGTGGTTCTAATTTCGTAAAAACTCTCTGCCCTTTGCTCTCTGACCTGTAAACAGATGACTCGAATCAGCGTCGTAAGTTACGCCGCATCCCAGGCAGCGGCAGAGAGAACGAAGGGAGACAACCGAAAGCTTAAGCCGTCGGCCATGTTACGTATTATCGCCCCATCGCCAGCATGCGCTTGCACGGCGACGATCCCATGTCATCGTGCCACACGGCAAGCTTTTCATCATGCGACTTATGTCCGCAGCAGCAGCTGGTGGAGCTAGCATCATTTTACAAACATGCCCCAAATATACGGGTACTTGTTTTTCCAAAACAAACTGTATCCAACAAACAATCGCTAATAGGAGTAAACCAAAAAAATGTCACCTATTATCATTGTGACTATTTTGTACGATGCCGATGAATGTCTAGCGGTAGTCGGTGAGTCACGGGGCAGGAGCATTGATAAGGAGCAGAGCCCCACTTCTGCCGATATGTAATGAGAGTATCACCGTAGTCCTCACGACATCGACAGCAACCCCACCCCTACCCCCATGAACATCGAGAACTCCCGCACCAAGCTACCGGCGTTTTCCACCCCTTTTACCCTTAACCCCTCCCACACACACATCGCCAGTATTTTCTTGTCACTGAGTAGTGTCTGAAAGGCCACTTTTCGTCTCTGCGCCAAGCGGGTGAAGGGTGACCCACGTTGACAGCCACGGCGCCGAGGTGGCAGAAGCCGGACTACAGGCGGCGCCCTTCTCTGTCCATTACTTGCTCCTCCGACCACGGTTCACCTCAAGCGTGACCCAGCTCCTGGACTAAGTCGCGTTGAGTGGCAATCAGGTGGCCAGAGCCTAGGTGACAAGTGGCTATCGTCCATCGAGTTTCCAGCTGACCAAATGGTCCAGTAGTAAAGACAACATCGTTCTCACGGGAAAGAAATACACAGGTCCTGTCCTGCGACCAGACCGACATCGCCGACAGACTTACACTACATTTGAAGGTGACTGACTGTCTGGAGGACTACAATCACTAATTGAAGGTTTTGTTTTGAGATTAAAATATTAAAAGCAAGAGTTTAGGTCGGAGGTCTCATCGCACGACATGCTGTAGTAAATGTGAGAGATCAACTTTCCCCATTACTTATAGTCAGGGACATACTTTAAACAACTATGTGGCCACTTCTTTAATATGGATAGAAGTAACATTTTTTTTTTTTAGATAACTGCCATAAGAACTCGCTGAAGACTAAGGGTCGTATGTCTCGCATTCAAATCTCGTCACGGGCACGCTCCTTTTTTTTTCTGTGCACGTGGCACTTGCTTACCGTCAAAGCCTATTATAACCATAGTTGATGGCTCAGTGTAAAACTGCAGTTCCCTTCCTTTTCTGTTTACTTGTTTCGCATGCCTGCCTGTTAGTTGTTAACAGCTACAAGGCCACTATTAGCACATGAAATTTCCTTCAAGTCTCTTTTGCGGTTAGTAGGTAATCAACTGAACATTCCATCTGTCGCACGTTACCCGTCTTCAATCAACTGTACCCGGGTTCCCTGATGCTCCCGATCTGATAAAGAGTTGTGCTAAGCGAGTGCTTTATGTCCTGTTTGTCCTCTGCCCTTTCGCTCTCGCCTTTCTGTGTGCCACAGCCTCAGCAAGATGGACGGACTTCGCCAAGATTTTCAAACCGACGGCCGTTGTCATTCGACTGAGAGAGTTTTCTCTGAAGTGCTCAAAACAATATTACTATATGACTAAAACAAGTTGCCAGGCTATTGGGAGGTTTGTCGAGAATCGGCTATGTGTGTACCAGGGTGTTTAAATAGTGTGTTTATTCCTTGTTACTCCTCGCAACAATGTAGGAGGGTAGTCCGCACTCTTCACACAGGTCTATCGACAAACATTTGGAAACACAAGATTCGTGACCCTGTTGACAAATGGTTATAATTATGTGAAGCCGAATACTAGACTTCAGCTGTCCCTCCAGTATATTCCCAACAAAGTTGCTGATATCGGAGAAAACATGAATACAGTAAACGGCGGCCGCAGCGGAAGGCGTTCACGCGGTGCAAGGGAAGTAATTCCAACAATGTCTCAATGGAAGTCTATACGCAGTTCCTGTTCTTGGCACACAAGACAAACAGCTGAAGCATGCTGACTTGGCACTATCTGAACAGTTCTCCGGTCCGTCGCTGGACCATCTTCAACTACCCTCAGTTCGCAGTGGTTTACTGTTCTTCTGATAAACAAAAGTTCTTGTACAGGCGAACATTTCTAGCCACAACCGAGCAAACTGTGGCCACCAGAAACACAACAGGTGACAGCTGTGACCGGCATTCCCTAACATCTCGCTTGGCTTTAATCAAGCGTAAAGAAAAGCAAATTACGACTGAGGAATTAGTCTCCTGTAATCTAGTTGGCAACTTAGTAAACATAACAAAGGTTTGATATTTGGAGTATTTCCTGCTACAAGCACTTCAGGATATTTTCAACGAATCAAACTGTTAAATATAATGTTGTCTTCACATTTTTATGTGAAACCAATGTTTCGGAGGCACTTTTGTGAGAAATCGGAAATGTAACACCGTGAATATGTTTTGGTTAAGGTCCTCTGCAGACAGAACGACAGTCATCGAAAGTCTGACAAAAGGAACTGTGAAAATAAAGCCTCACTGCACAACGGGATCCAAAAAAAAAAAAAAAAAGCGGTGTTCATTTGCAATCAAGGACCACAACACAACAGCACGTGCTGCACAGCCGCCCCATCACAAGGCTCAACAGTTACAACAGCAACAAGTGACTACAAGGTGGGAACAACCGCCGCCACTCGGCTCAAAACTGCTGAAAGTCGACGTGACTGTGGTTCGGTTGACATAAAACTATGGGATGGATTTTTTTTTTTTTTTTTTTTTGGTGGTGGTGGTGGTGGTTGGGGTAAGAAATCTAGCATGTTCATTCATACATCCATACATACAAAGAGAATGAATAGAAATCGAGAGAAAGTGGGCGGAACAAGATTATCGATCCCTACCAAATAAAATGTGACAAGTATTGTTCTCCCACCCACCACTACAAGATTAAAAAAAAAAAATACAAAATGCTCATCGTCTGTTTATTTCTTCGTTCTGTGGAAAGCTTCTCCTCTGATCCAACTTTCGCGCGTCGATCTGGAAGTACCGGGCTCTCTACCCACCAGACCTCCCACTGCAACGGACTAGAACACGGGTTCTAGTTACGGCCCCTGTGCCTAAATGAAGTGCACTTATTTTCATTTCTTTCTCATCCTGGGTTATTTGATTGAAATCCAATTTAGCAAGTACAACAGCGCTAGAAATCGACAGCCCGTAACATTCTAACACAATGTACAAAGATGATAAACAACACAGTTAACATGTCTGGTGGAGTCGCTAGAGAGCGGCTGCCTTCAAAAGAAAGGTTAGTTTTAAAGTTTTATTATGAGTGAATTTGAACAGCTTCACATTACAAAATAAACTGGGTACATGAAGGCCATTGTGTACTCATTTGTTGTCTATTCCATTGTCTCTAGGTTTGCTGTAGTCACGTGGCTTGGGATTTACCGCCCCGCAGCATAACTTAAAATACTGAGAAAAAAAGAAAACTTTGGCCACCCCTGGACTAGATGGAGGAGTGTATGAGGACACCAGCATCAAGGCCTTGCTATCATAATCTTCTGCTTACATGGCACTCTGCGGGAGCCATTACCACTGGTCGATGAGCATGTCGCGACCACACTGCGTGACGAGGGCGCTATTCACAGAGGCACACTAACAACTCACGGAGGTAGTTATCAAATGAGTGCTAGTCCAGTCAGCCCAGCAAACACCCTGTGTGAAGCAACCTCCCCTTCCCAGAAGCTGAGCTGGCAAGTTTATTTACGCTATAATATTGGGTAACACATAGAATACTTATATTACAGTATCTAGTCATGAACTTGCTAGGAAGATTGTTAATGAAGGCGAACATACAACCAGCGCCCTCAGTAATTAAGTGATGGCGGTTGGCATTCCGCGCGTGATGATGGCGGCGGTTACTGGGGAACGATGTCAATGTTACCATATTCACCAGCTGACAACCTCACAACCGGTTTCGTGTTCCCAAGAATGACTAAAATATTAACACAGAGTTGAAACTAAGACCTACTGTCGTTGGGGTTTGCTTTCAGCGGACTGTGAATTATTTCAAGAATGTTTTCTCTGCGATTTGCGAAGCTATAAGCTGTGCATTCCTATCGTGTTTTGGAGGTTTTTTTAAAAAAAAAGATTTGTTCCATTTCCTCAAGTCGAGACTTGTATAAGAGTTACACAATACCGAAGTACCTGAATCCTCAATTTGTCATCAGAGAATAAACACTGCAGTAAATGAATTGAAAGAGGGAATTGAGTGAATGTTTACCTCAGGCATCATAAGATTTTGTTCGTTGTTTATCACTATCTTCTGCTGAAATGCTGAACTACAAACTGAAACTGTTCTACCCCCCACCACCACCACTCACACACACATGGACTTACATCGAATGATGTTAAGAACGACTACATTCATTGCCTGGTTCATCTGGATTAAAGCATCTATGTCTCACAAATATTAAAGGTGCGGAAAGGTTACTGCTCTAATGATTTGGGGGGAAAGCTTTCCCATAAACACTTCATGTTCTACTCAGCTCACCTGAGAGACGGCAGCAGCGGCTTCTCCTCCCCCTCTTGCACCGAGATACGCAAGCCGACTGTTATATGGTGCAATGTGGCGGTAAAGTCCGGATGTGCGGCGTTCCCAGAACAGAGCCTCCTGTCACAGTGTTATGTATCCAGCCTCCCTGGGTTCTTCTCATGGACACAATCCCCTGCACTGTCTCGCCCCCTTGTGTCCCTCCCGCTCCAACTTGGGCTGCAGGCGGGCAGTAGGAAATATCCACACAGACAACAAACAGGGCTGGTCAAAGGGGAGGGGTAAACACGCGCCACGCAAGGGAAACACTTCTCGTCTGCCCCCTCCCCTCTCCTGCCCGCATATGGAGGATGGAGTGCAGGAGAAAGAGAGAGAGAGAGCTGGCAGACACAACGAGTCACTGAAGTTTGTGCTTGTAGAAGACCTGTGCAAGGTGCACTCACATTCCACAGACGTCCCCTAATGGAACACCAGCATCACCCGCGGAATCTGGTGGCGGGGTGGGGTGGGGGCAGGAATGCTAGACGAAAGATTAAACAGACGACGACTGTGGCCTGCTGGTCCCTCAGCTGTGACCCGCTCGTTATAAGACTGGACATGGCTGATCGTTCTCTCCAAACCACGGACACAGGGACACCTTCGCCATCGACGTTTGGTCCTAACGGCCCACGTCTTCATCCGTCGCGTGCACGTCTTCCATTCTGCAGTTTGCTTCTCTGTCCTTGGTTCCTGCACACGGCGACTACAGGTAAGGTGACAACACAATCAGCCGATAACTACAGGTGAGAAGCACTTAAATCCTTATTACCTTGCAAGAAAGGAAAAAAAGGTTGGTGTCGAATTGTAGGATCAGTTCACGATTCCAGCCGAGTGTAAAGAAGATGCTAGAACCACCTTACTGCACATATCCGTGAGGCTTACCTGTCTCGCATGTCGGTGTGGCTTTCATCGGCGGAAACCGATCAAGTCACTGGTGTGGGTCCTGAAGACACAAGAAATGTTTACTCGACCCGAACGCGCGCGGGTGGAAAGAGCACAGCAAGTGGCAGTCTCAACTATCCCATCAGCCACCGGTGCTGGCTTCACATCTGCAGACACACTTCAGCACAGAACATGGCACGATATGCAGCGGCTGATATCGCACACCACCATCACAAAGCAGCCACACCCGCCGCACACGTCGAGTAAGCAGTTTGCAGCAAGGCCGCGGCACAACAAAAGCCGACTTACAACTGCAAGCTCGCGCCTGGCCTGGCCTCACCCCACCATCGCTCTCTGGTCCGGAAGGTCGTAGGTGTGTCTCGTGTCTCGTGCGTGAAATTCGATCTTCTGCTCAACCCCCTTAAAGAACAACAGCGACGATTCCTCATCGATATATATATTTTTTCCACCACCTCCGTTTCCACAATGTCATCGTAACATCATCCCACGAACGATAATGCGGCTGTGCCAATAGCCGCCAGGCTCCCCGCTGCTTCAGTATTGAACTACTTACGAGAGTTGTCTCGGCTACGGCACGAGAACACGCGAGGCTATCAACCAAAAGGAATTTTTTTTTTCTTAAATCCACAACATTGAATCAACTCGGTCAGCGGTACACAAATTCTCGAATTAGTTTGACACGGCAGAATGTAGTATTGATGTAAAGACAGCGCTGAAGGCTACGAGCACGCATTTCCTCTTGTACCTCGGCGAGCAAATCCTTCCGACAGATGCAAGAAAAAAAAGCCCACGTGCCTGTGACATCCAGCAGGGAGTTTATGGGATCAGTGAAGTAATTAAGTCTCGACTGCGTGGGCCTAACTGACTGACGCCTTCACGAAGTGTCACCGTTGGAGAAAAGTTCATCGGTGTGACAGTACTACACTGTATCCAACTGTCGTCTGCCGAGGAACTCCGTCTGGTGTCCCCAAACCTTCAGTTTCAAAAAGGCCGTCGGCAGAAATCGCTCTGATGACCAGAAATAATTTTCGCCTTGGTGTACAAGAAGCAGGAAGGCATCTGCACACTGGCATTAACTCCGGGAACAAACTGACGAGGGGGGGAAAAATGTATTTCAAAAAAATCACGTGACTAAGTGTGTGCGCGAGCGTCAGGCCACGAGCGTCACGACTCCGCGAAGCTCGTCTTGTTTCATGGTGTGAAGCTTGTAGATGGCAACACTTGGCTACATGATCCTGACTTACCTACAACAACAACGGGCTCGGTGACAGCACAATTAACACACAGACGTGTCGACGAGCAGCAGGAGCCGCCAATCAAACGGCGAAAGGGTCTGTGTAGGAGATCATGGCGAGGTCTTCGCCAAACCAAGTTCTAGCCCCGCACCCGCGTGCAAGAGGCTGTATATGCATGCGTGTGTGTGTGTGTTTGTGTGAGAGAGAGAAGGGATGTGTGGTGAATATGTTCGTGTTCCTACGTGGGTATAGCTGCGAGTCTGACTCCACATCCTCATGACAGTAACTGCGCATCCCTGGATGATGCACTCCATACTTCGCGTGTTTCTCGATTTTGTTTCCGATTCACGAAAATTTTGTTACACTCGCCTTTTGTCTCACTTTACCGATTCTCGGCAGAAGTAGATTTTTTTTTTTTTTTTTTTTTTTTGTGCACTGCATTCCACCCAAGACATATACATGTATATATATATAGATGATGACGCGACAAGTGTCATGAACTTTATGTTTGCGACGCTGAATGGCAAAGTCGTGGATCGAATTTCACCGTGTCATAACAACAGCTAATATTACAGGACAATCATTAAGAGCGTGAATCGCCAGGACTGGAAAGCGGTGACCATTATCGAGAAAGTTGACATACGTTTGGTGAGACTGCTCGTAGGTGCAGCGATATGTGTCAAACCTCGTCATAGTCTTCGTGTTGTTGGTGCCGTGGTGGTGGTCGTGGTCGTGGTGGTGGTTTGTCTTCTCCACGTGTTGTCTCTGCGTCCTTTTATAAAGCCATCAGTTATGACTAAATCCACTAAAGGACTAATGCATGTTTGGGTCGCGTACAGGTCACCACCAGAGGGAGCTTGGCTTACGGAAAAAGGAACGAATGAGAAACGAAAAGAGCGGTTGCTGCAAAGCGGTGCCGTTTGCGACACATGACCCGACCATAAACTGGGCGGTGCCCCGCTCCACTTTTTTTTTTTTTTTGTAGTCTGAATAGCTGCTATAACTCGATACAAATACATTGTGCGAACAAAGAGACGTTAAAGATGGTTTCATCACTTATATCTTCATGTGCAATGTTCTTCCAATCGAAGAACGTTTGCTTGCAGGATGTGAATCATCCAAATGGCTGCCCACCTAGCATGCCTCAATGTGTGAAAATGGAAGTGAAAGAAACGTGCTGATGTGATTAATTTCATAATTCCAAACACCCCCCCTTCAAAAAGAAAAAAATAACTTCCACGGCAATGATGCCAGACAGGACAGGACATACATATACAGGACAGACAAAAGTGTGAGAGGTGAAGGAGATGGCGACTAATCGAGGAAGTGTGCTGCACAAAATCGCTTACTTAACAATTCCAACAACCAGCCATTGAGAGCAGGACATAAACAGCTTCTGGCTGCGACAACCTTCGGGAAGGTAATCCGGGGAGTCGTGTTACTGGGAGGGTAAAGCCGTCTGTCCCACGTAAATGAAGAGGTCTAATAGGTTACTGTTCTTGGCTCTAGTGGCGGTCCTATCTGTAACAGCAATTTTTATTTCGCTTTGTACCGTTTCCTCAGTCTTTTAAACACTTTGTGCGGCCGTTCCAGTCACCGACGGTTCTGCAAAGCGCCTACCTGTGATAGGGCACAGCATTGCCAGTCACGACACCTGTTGTTACCTGTCGCACGGAGGGACGGGCGCTAACAACTTGCAGGCGCTTGCTGCTCACCACAAGGGGACTCTGTGTTCGTGTCTTTGTTCGGTCCAACTGAATCTTTGGCATAAGGTCACACGAACAGCTTATCTAGTTAATCTCACCCTGCAAGTCTGGCCAGCCATGCGAACACAATGTCAAAGGAGGCTCAGGGTAAGAGGTCAGGAGCAGAAACAAGGGGAGGGGTATATGGAACTCTCCCGACACTGCAGCGCTGTGCTGCACTGCTGCTGTACTGCTGTACTGCTCATTAGATAGGCCGGAGATTGCGCAGATAATGACTACGATCCACAGCTTGAGATCCGATAGTCTAACGTTCAGCAGAGATCCGACAGGAGTCCAACATACAACAGAGATCCGACAGCTGTCTAGCGTACGGCAGAACGTATCACAAACGACTGATGTCCGATGAACTGGCCTGACTGTGGACATCACCTATCGCCATTGCAGTAGCCGCTGCTGACCTTTGTCCTTCATCCCGTCAGCTGCAGCATGTCTAATGCTAGCCATCGTGTACTAGTGACAGACTGAAGTCTACTACTGCTGTGAACCACTCAATCCCTGTCGTTCAAACCATGGACGTGTACAGGTGGAGTCTGCCGAGACCAACGCTTAGCCTCTTGTCAAGTTCTCCGCTGTTAGTCTCGGCGAGTCTTAACAAAGAATGTGACTAAACCGGAAGCTCTGTAGTAGCATGCCTCGTTTTAGTAGTTAATCTAAAATATGAATAAACCGGAAGCGTTGTCTTCTCATGCCTCGTTTTAGCAGTTAACTGAAAAAAAAAATTGTCTGCCAGCAGTCCAGTCATACAAGTCCGTGTTCAAACGACAGAAATTACACGAGACGATTCTCTGTCTCTCACTCGCACTCGTCAGACGACGCACTGCGCCACTAAGGACGGCGAGGTCGGTGGGAGCACACGTAGGCCTCTGACTGCAGATGTTGGCTACAAGTTGCTGATATTTGCGACAACCACAAAGTACTCAGCCTCAGCTTTGTGGAAGGAGACATAGAAGTGAAACAGTGCTGTGACATCATCAATTGTCCTTGGGCAACCGGCATCACGTACCATCATGTTATCATCTCGGGCCAAGCAGACACAGGCTGGTGTCACATTGTCAACAGTGAGCACGTGTTGTCTGCTGCAAGTTTTTTGTGAAACATCGGTTTTGCAAATAGTTCTCTCTCTCTTATATATATATACGGGTACCTGGCGTTGTCCGGGTTCTTCTCTGCAGGGGAGGTCAGAGTGTCATGTTCATGTTTTTGTTGGTTTGTTTCCTCGCTGGCAAAGGATGTTTTTTAATCATTGCGGAATTGACCCTTACCCTGACCCTTACCAAACTGTTTATGAATTTATTCATACTAAAATAGTTCTACCGCAAAATTTGATTGAAATTAGACAATTGGGGAGGATTTGAGTAGAAGACAAAGACACGTGACTACTTTGGTTTACTGGATATATCACAGCATATTATGTACTCTGTCCGTCTCTCTATGTATCTTGATATTTTGATATCATGGTGTCAGTATGCAGCTTCCTGCTTCTGTTACAAAAAGGTATTACACATGATGAATCATTGCACACACCAGCAGTGGCGAGTTCCTCCGCCGGACAAGAAGACAATAAGGGATGAGAATTAAAATAAAAGGAATAGGCATGCGGACGGATGAAAGAACGATTTCTCTCTGAGCCGCGAACACAATGGTTAAAAATTTAACAGACGTGAGTTCGCGACTGACAGATCCCTTGGCAACAGCCTCGTCTGAGAAGATAACAATGACAGAAAATTAATTGCTTGTTAAGTTTTAATTACGCAACGTGTTTTCCATGAAGAGTTCATAGCTTTGGGATGAATGAAGTCTGTCCTGCTATCTGTCTGTCTCAATTTTTTTTTTCTCTCTCTCTCTTCGTGACTTCTTTATCTGCCGGCTGTGGATTGTTTCAATAACAGATTGCACGAATAACGGTACATTATACCTTTGCATGTTTTTTAATAAACGAAGCTCACGAACTAGCAGCTGCTTAGTTCCGCTACGATGCACATGACAACACACTGCTAGTCTGTCGTCGATGACACGAAAGGTCAGTCAAGCTATAGTAGCTTTCCGTTGAAACCAAGCGGCCTGTCAGTCCTCACCAGAGGGCGTCTTGAAGACAACAACTGCTCGCGAGACACAAACACAAATACACGACACTGAAACCAAAGCTGGAAATGCTCGGCTAGCCACTAGTGCTCCTTGCTGCGCCCCGGAGGTCGTCCTCCATGAGCATGACAAAGGCGTGTGAGGGGGACAGGGTCACGCCTGAGTGCACAGCCTCGATGTGACGTCGATGTGTTATCGTCTTCATCGATACGGAGATGTATCGATTTTAAAAAAGTATTTTGTTCCCGCTATGTAACTCTACAAATTTTGTCAGCCTTCAGACAGCGGACATTAGAAAGTTGTAGTGCCCCTGTCACTGACAGTAAAAACTCACCTACATACATGTCATCAGCATTTACTGTCTTTACACGCATCTCATAAATTTTTTTTTGGGGGGAATGCAACCCTGAAAGAAGGTAATAAAGTGAAAAATTTCCCTTTTTCTTGCTCTCTCTCTCACACACACACACACACGAGCAGCAGCTCAGAGCTAAGCAAGTCCTCACACTTCACCACAATTTACAGGTCAGAGTTCAACATGTCCTCACAGTTCACCTCTGTATTGTCTGTATTTCAGCACAAAAGGGTCGCACGAGTACCTCCAGCTTGTACCCCGACACAGAAACCTGATTTCGGTCGTACCCGAAGTTCCATTCAGTCCTTGACACCATGAAGACGGGTCAAAAGTGGCTCAACGGGTGTCACGTGCCCTTGCAGACTTCCTGGTGGTTTGTGTGGCGACAGAGAGATAGTAATCATCGCCTTCATCGAAGTCTGCGTTGAACATGTCGTCCATGTTCATTCTGTCTTGTGTTTCCGAGTCGCTGCTTCCATTCTTGCTCTTTGATCGTGTGAAGCTCTTGTTCGTAAACTTTGTATTCTACGTCTCCCAACCCCTCTACGTCACGTTGTCTACGTCTCCCAACCCCTCTACGTCACGTTGTCTACGTCTCCCAACCCCTCTTCGTCACATTGTCGCTAGTACGAGTTTGTTGCCTGCTTCTCTAGATGGTTTATCTCCTTCATTGTTTGTCTTTATTGTTTATTTATTCAGGATTCAATGTCTGTAGTCTGATTTTAAGACTCTAGTTGGCCCCTAGTGTCCAGTCTGTGAGGTCTGCTTCAAGTCCTGCTTGCTGACAGCGAGTCCGATAAGGCTCGGCAGGCGCTGTCACGTGTTAGAGCAGGAGTCCACCAAGTGGACTGTTTCACGCTGTTTAAAACCTTCGACCCCAGGTAGCCCCAGCATGCGATAAGAGGAAACAACTCCACCCGCTGACCCCGGGTCAAGCTGATACTGTGCTGTTCAGGGAGGAGCGGGCCGCTGTCCAAGGCATTCGCTCTCAAATCACCGACACGGCAGCGGAGATAACCCGGGTATAGATGACTTTGATCCGAGGAAATTCCTTGCACCGAACAGTTCCAACCGTCTCCTCGTGACGTGACAAGCGTTCACCAAGCGCCCTCGACATGTCCGGACAGCATCACAGGAGTGAACAGACCAGGTACTAACTGCCAGGACTGCCATCCCTCGCTCCTTTATTGCCCACAGTTGGTGTCTGTGCCCCTCGTGTACCTGTGGAAAGTCTGCGCAATAAAAGGCGATCCGCTGGCTCGTGTGATCTGAGGTTCAAGACCCAGAGTGCTTCATGTAACCCAAGCCGGAAGTCACTAGTGAGCTTCTTCAGCATCTGGTTGGACGTCTACACCTCGGTGCATAAAAATCACGTGATCATGTTTGGCCACCTTCATAGTCGTTATATTTAATACTTGATGTTTTGTTAAAGAGGTCAGGTAAGCTTTCAGTTTGCAGACTTCATAAAGACATTCGGGAAGACTTCAGTGGTCCTCCCTGACAATCTCTCTTTCGCTCGCTCAGTGAAGTCCCATTGTTCTTTATTCTTCCTTGGAACTCACACCCACGCATTCTCTCAATATCCTCCCATTACAGACACCAGATATGTAGAGAGGATCGGTTTAATTTTTTTTTTTTTGAAGTCTATTTTGAGTCGTATATCTTTTGTTCTCTTTATCCATCATCAACAAAATCATTTCCCAGCACGCACATAAAGTTTATTAAAATTACCTTCTCACAATATTGCACTTTTTTCATTATTTTAGTTTTTAAAAAACTACTCAAAGCGAGCATCTTAAATTTGACAGCAACAACAGCTGGTACCCGGAAGTTGCTGGAGGGGATGAGAGTTGAGGGGCGCTGCATGTGTTCTGGCAAACATTAGCCAATTGTGGAAATAAGCCGTTACGGTTGTTTTTATTCCCTCCTCGCGCGTGCTGCAGGTCTGCGGAGAGACGAAAATATGCCAACACCGTTTTCTTTGAAGGTTCGTATTAATTAACTCTTGCTCCCCTCCCCCACCTCCAGGTGTCCCGGGGGTTGTCTGCCCAGCATGGTGCGAAGCTGCGAGGCCTTGAGGAGTTCGCTCAGCGCCCTCGTGTGGTGATGCCACCAAACAAGTGCTCGAGCACTCCACGAGCCTCAGGCTCCGGGTGCAAAGGAATTTACCTGGGTACTGTACTCCATCTTTGCGGCCGGTAAAACACAATCCAGATTTACTCGTAAAGCCAAATGCTAATCTTTGCCAATGAAGTATGTACTCTGTTGCTACGTGTCTCCGATGGTTAAAGGCAACAGGAAGTTGCTGATGGTTGCTGTCCCTTTAGGAGCGAGTCCTGGTTTCAGACACGAGAAGCCAAAGCCCTCCAAAAACCTCATTAAGTGCGAGTTTCGCTCGGTACAATAGGTCCCTGTCGTTGTAGCATAAGTAATAAAGTAGCCGAAACTCTGGCCAAAGATAAATGATGGGAAGGAGCACGCGGTGAACACCAGGTGAGTGGCAACTGCCACTTCTCATTAGGACCCGAGGGCCATCACCTCGTTCTCGTGGTCCGTACCCTCTTCCTGTCCTACCTATCTCCCTCCAACCCTTCATCCTGCTCTACACAAGACTCATGCGGGAAAAGAAAAGAAAAACCATACTCAGAAGCCACAAGAACTGGGCCATCGGAAGATGACTGGCAGTGTCCTTGAAAGACAAGGGATGCGAGCACGCGCTGGAGGAGGTGGAAGTGTGAGCGAGGGCTCCAAACACAAGTGTGCCTGCAGCAGTTCCTCAGAGAGCTTGGTTCCCTTAACTCCCAAGATGTATTGGAAGCATTACGCTGATGGATCACGAGTGGACTCTCGTCTTTCCCATCCACCCCAATCCACCCCGACCCCTACTCCATCGCACGTGAGTCGTGCCACCTTCGTCTCGTTGTTGCCTGCATGCACCAGACGCTTCACGTCAGCTTGCAGCGGTCGGATGGTTGGTTGGTTGATTGGTTGAAGAGTGCCTCCATTTAATAATGCTATCGGAGAATCGGGAAACAATTGGGGGGGGGGGGGATTGGTAGAGAGGGAGTAAAGTGGAGCACATCCCACCCACAAACATCCTTGCAATCACCAAGAGAGAAATGACAGTCCACGTCCCATGGGCTAAGAGTTGGGAAATGTAAGTCTAAAGTTTAAATATACTATTTACTAATAGGAGTGGGATGACATTCTAGTGGAGAGGAATATAATTAACGGAAAATCCCTGTTGGGGAGAGGAAGAAGGTAAGAGTCTAGGAACATTAGCACGTGACTTGTGTAATCAACCAGTAGGACTGTAGCCATCGGACTAAACTCAACCGCTGAGAAGTGTCGGCCATAATTTACTTTGGAATGCCACAGGAAACAAAGGGTCGCCATTAACAACCCGATAAACACAGGTGTGAGAGATCACGATCAAAAAAGGTGGAGAATACACAGTCCTGTCCCCCAACTGCCCACCCACAATTCCGCGGTCTTACAAAAATAAAATTTAAAAAAAAATGCTCGAGAGATCGTGGGATGCGAAACTGCAACTTCTCAAAACAAGGCAATGGAGGGAGGTAAGAGCAACAAGGGGAAAGAATGTAGTGGCGGGAGGTATGGGGGGTGGTAGGAGTACCAGACGACACTGTAGGGGTCGGTGCTGACGTTCCGTTGTGGGGTCCGTGGTGGGGTCCGCGGTGGGGCTGCGGAGGGCAGTTTGCGGCTTGCGGACCGGAGTTTGCGGATCGTGTGGGGGAGCCCCAGCGCCGGGCCGTGGAGGTCCACTGCAAATTGTTGTCTTATTAAACTGGGCCGCCGCCCTCATGAAGAAGTGTTATTGTAGCGAGTGGCGCATAAGACAAACAGGGCGCCGGCGATGAACCAAAGTGGAATGCTAAACACGGGCCCCCCGACCCGGCTCTGTTCAGACCAAACACCGCACGCAGGAGCAAACACCGGGAGATAGCAGCGGGCAGGGGACCACAGGGGCAGGGCAGGGGCAGGAGCGGGGAGGTCGTGTCAACAGTTCTCCGACAAACTTCTCAGAGCTTCACGTCGCAGCGGGAGCGGTACCCGTACCATGAGACTACCGGGTAGATATAGGAGAAAAAGTCCTACGACTGTCTTCACAGGTAGAGGCGGGATTGTTATTAGTGCTCTCATCTCTGTTGTTCATTAGTTATATTTTTTTACTTGTTTAATATTTTGGCATATTGTTAACTTAACAGCTGGAGTGCTATTTCTAGGTCTGTAAAATTTCACAGCACCAACCAGACATTTACATATTTTGTGTATGTAGCAGAACTGTGGCTGTTATTTTGACAACACTGGCGATATCTTTACATACAATATTTTCTGGGTACAAGATGGTCTTCACACGAGTAGTGATCTTGCTTAATGAAGGGAGAAAGACGAATGAAAGGAAAAGGGCGAGGGAATAAAGTGGAGAGAGGCCCCGCAATACTTATGTCGACATACCTGTCAAGGGAGTGCATTCCACTTTCCCCACTAACCAGAACTGTATGCAGTCCCCTTGCTCACCACTAACAAGGATCAAGAAGTTTATCATGCCCTGATCTCCAGTGCACCTGTGAGTGCGTGTATCGAGCATGTTTGTGGTTTTTTTATTATTTGAATACCTGTAAAATAGAAAACACTCTCGTTTTCCCGGTATAGTGTTCATTTTTCATCTATCTGCTCTCCGAAGATGTACAAATCATTCTCCCACCCACCTACCCCATTAGCTGATAGCCTGTTCATGAACATGTCTGTTAGTGGGTTTTTTTCTGTTTATGAACACCTGTCTGCTATTTATGTTTCTCTCTTGCCCATCCATCTTAACAAGTATGTATGACAGGTGGGACGACTGACTGTGTGAGCGGCGTGCAGTCAGCTTCCCCTCATCACCGGACCTATCAGTCACACCCTCAGCCGCCAGCGACATCGCCTTCCGCTTTTAACCCCTGAAGCCCTCGATGTGATCAGATGCTGTGATCTGCATCACGAGGAAGTCGACACCAGGCGGCGCTAGTCGCCAGCACCTGGCCACAGGCTCCGAGGGCGAGTCGGTTCCAGCTGCTGCGTGAGAACGTGCGGCTCATCCCACCCCGACTCCCTCATCAAAGGATGAAAAGAAATCGCTGTTTTACCTGGAGCAATGGCATGCCCATCCGGCCGACGATGCACATCACGGGAATAGATTAAGTGATTGATTGACTGAGTGATTGATTGATTTCATGCTTAAATCGTTTGCAAGAAACGCTGCGGTAATAAAGCATGGAGGCGCTCAGACCAGAGGTTTAAAACTTTAATGGCAACAACATGAGAGACACAAATGCTGCAGGCACAACAAACCGCCTTTATCACTTCCCAGGGGCTGGAGGTCAAACAGCTCTGTGGCCAATGTAGCCGAGCAGACTAACAGAAAGGAAAACACGGGGTCGGGAGGTGGAGCAACAAGAGCAGGGGGGTGGAATGGCGACATAAACAGACAACTGAGGAGCAGGTAGGGACACACAGATGGACAGGTAGCGAAAGGCAGAGAGCTAGGTAAATGCAGGCATTTACCTTGAAGATAGGTAAGAACAGACAAGGAGAGTACTGAGGGTGGACAGGAAGGAAGTTTGAGAAGTACAGATGGAGACGCTAGGGTACGGAGGGAGAGAGAAAACAGACCATTTGTGTGGAAGACAGTAATGTACTATATGTGACACAAACACGACTTATAAAGGGCCACAAAAACAGACCATATTTATACTGTGTTAGCTATGGCACAGCGCCACCTAACAGTTCATACATAATTACATGCTTATTTATAGACTTCCGCAAAGCTTTTGATCTATTATATCGACCAGAATGTTCTTAGAAAAAGTAGTATTAGAGGTAAGATGCTGGATGCTATACAAAGTATTTAGTGAGAACCCGGGGTAGATGTGGCCAGGGTGTGACTATCTCTTCTCAACCCTAAAGGTTTTAAGCAGGGGAGATAACAATCCCTCTTCTTCTCTCGCTGCTAATAAATGAAACTGCTTCCAACATTATGGCAAACATGGTGTCCAATTATATCCAGATTTAACAGACATCCGTTTGCTGACGACATAGCTCTTCTGTCTGAAACTCCAAGAGGGTTGCAACATAAATTTAACCTTCTATCAAAAAGTAAGGGGAGCTCACTAATCCTATTGCTGGAGTCAAAGGTCAAATAATACAGAAACGTTGAATCTTCTCTGAGACTCCAAAGGTAACGACCCTGACATTGTCAGTCTTCAAGTCTGCATGGCTCACAGAGTCCATCAAACCTTGTGGAGACATGCGTTATCAGCATCTGGGGGATAATCGTCGCGAAAGAGTTAGCTCCCTGGCTGGCAGTTGGTGCTACAGGAAGTTTACTGTCTTCCTCACTCTGTCGATGACGAGGTGTTATCTCCCCTTACTCCCAAACCGTTCGGAAGTGTTCTTTGTTCTTTGTACCGTTTTATTTTCAGCTCCTGCCCGGAAGGATGCTTCCTGGGTCCGGCGCCAGTACAGGGGCTGGCTGGGGTCACCGAGACTGCAGCTGCTGCCTGGCGATGAAAGCGTTGACAGCCAGGTGTGTATGGGCCCCACCCGTTACAGTTGGCTCTTATCTCGTTCTCGTAAACCAACAATTTGAACTGCAATCTATTTCAATAATAATTGTGTATATACATATGTACTGTACTCTTCTTGCTTTCAGTCAGGAGCAATTTTAGGGACTTAGCAATAATAGTCCTCACTTGCGCAGTTGTAATGTTGGACCTTGGATGCCATTCACACGATGCGTGCAGTAACGAAGATATCCATCTCTCTAAAGATGAAACAAGGGTTTATAAGTCGATGAGCCTCAGATTTGTTTATGCTCATTGCTGAGTACATTAAGTAATACAAGCAGGCCGGGTGGCAAGGGTCTAGCAAACATCAGCCAGAGCGCTCCCGTCCCCAAGTACCCTATTCACGATATAGTTGCCAAAAACAAGAATTTATGTTCGCGAGCCACCTGATTGCTCTCCCCTTCTCACGCACTCCCCACCCCCCCACACACACACCCTTGACAATACGTAGCTTGCTTGCTTTCTCACGGCTACCTCGGGTGGCGCTCATTCTAAGTAAACCACTTTAGTAGTTGGAGATTAGGAAAAGGGACTGTTGAGAGGGTTGAGGTGTAGGGGGCGCTCATCTGCACGTTCTGCGACTGAGGTAGGGAAGAGGATGGTTGGTAAGGCGAGATATGGAAAAGAGAGAGAAACAAAAGAGAGAGGTGAAGCAGTGGAAGCGGGTGGTGATGGAAAAATGGAGGGTGAGACAAGCGATAAGACTCCAGAGTTCGCATGAAGATGACCCCAAGTTTAGACGAGCATGCGTGTGTGTGTGTGCATTCTAAAGTCACCTTGGGTATGAACCCCGATTTCTCAACGATCAGTCTGCTGTATGGCAGAGCCTGTCACGTGATGTACAGCAGAGTACGTCACGTGGTGTGCAGCAGAGTATGTCACGTGATGTACTGCCGAGTACGTCACCGTTGTTGCTACGTGATAATGGAGGTGGACTGGAGTGGTCAGAGCTGCTCATCGTGGCAAGCTTCAGATCCTGTACGTTGAGTCCACCCTGACAATCCTGAAGGATGTGTAATGAAATGTGATTCTCTAGTGTGTCTGCATGAAGCAGTGCTTACACTTACCATTCTCCTCCAAAAGAAAGAGAGAAAATAAAACAAGAAAGGAAAGACAGCAAATGAGGTTTGAAAAGAGCCACGTGGACTAGCAAGAGCGAGATCACATGCAGAACTAAAGCAACACTCCTCGCACCCCGGGAGGACCTGCCTGCTGTGTCGTGACCACTTGACTCTGTAATGAAACCTTATCTTACCATGCCAATAACCGAGACATATGTCATTCGCAGCGTATTGTCATAACAACCTCCAATCCTTGCTGTCGGTGTGATCTTCTCCTCCCAACATCAGCTTTTACCTGCACACAACGTATCGTTTATTCTCGCCCACAGTACTTTGTTTTCAGGAGCGGCCACCGGGTGCAAACGCATGCCCCACCCGCCGGCTGATGCAGGGATCTTTCCAAATTTCGGAGCAGGAATCTCGTCTTGAAGAAGAGGGTTCACGAGAACAGGTGACCCCATCCTCACACCTTGCCTTGTTCTCCCTGACTCATCCACCCACGTACCGAGTGCTGTGCCGTGCATCTCTCAGTGCACGCCCTCCTGTTCTCTTTCTCTCTTTTATTTTTCAGAAGAAGTAGATTACACTCGTTCATTCCCACTCGGGCGACAGCGTCCAGGATGACAAGTAATCGCGAAGTTTCGGCTGAGAACCAACCCCGGCAGCACTCGCGGTCAAAGAAAACAAACAGGTGGGAGAGAAGGAGGGGAAACGGGAGGTAGTGGAGGGAGCAACGACAGGATGAGCAGTGTTCCACAGAGGGTCATGAGCTGGTATTTGTTGAGGAGGTACGGGATGTTAATGTAATTAATAAGCTGCTGAAGACCCTTCAAAGCAGACAATCGTCAGACCAAGGAAACAGCAACAGGAGTAGGTAGAGGTAGAGGCAGACTCAAGAGAAGATAAGTAGACAACATTCCAACGGCAAATAGGTGTTAGGACTATTGACAATGACGATGATGATGACAAGGAGAGAGGAGGATATCCTTCATCAGCCAGCCCTGTAACCAAAGGCCACACGTAGAGAAAGAACAGCGTGCCCGAGACGAGATCTGAACCCAGGACAGCCAACCCTCACTGTGTTGGTAACAGGCACTAACCGTTGCGCCACCGGACATCTCTAAATGATGAAAACAATGACGATGGCAATGAAGGCGATGACTATGATGATAATGATCGACGACGATCGATGATAACGATGTTTATGATCGCGGCGACGATGATGACGGAAACAACGACGGCGATGATAATGGGTTGTTTGCCAGCTTGTAAAGTATGTCCAAGTCCAGAGGTCGTCGCGTTTTGAGGTCAGGTTAGGTCAAAAGGTGTTAGGTGAACTTTGAGAGAATCAGTCGGCAGTCGGCGCCATGTTGGACCAACGACCAAACATTCTTCATCAGATGTTGGTCTGTGGTACTGTGCTGTGAGCGCTCGCCACCAGGAATAAATTAAACAAGCTTTAGACTAAGGAAAGATAATACGTGGTTGTATGTTAGAGATGATGGAGCTGTTGAGGTTTTGACTGCAGCAGCAATGTGTAGACACCGAATGTGGAGGCTGCGCGAGGTTGATGACTGACTCATCTGATTGGCTAGTCTGACGAGTTGACCTCACTGCTCACTGAGGACAAAGAGCTGACATTCATTACCAGTGCGTTTCCATTGGCAACGAAGACAAGTTTTGTGTGTTACAGACTTTCACACTTTCACAAACAAGCTTGGAGTGAGTTGTCGACACCTCAGTCCACTCTGACGACAGACTAAACCACCATCGACCTCAGCACCACGACCTCCGACAGCCACGTGAGTGCACACGTCCTGAGGGAGGCTGAGAGAAGACAACGCATGTCAGTGCCGACAGAGGGCGCTGGCAAGTAAGTGGCGGGGGGGGTTTGGAGTGGGGGAGACAGATAAGAAGTTCATAAAGAATGGCGGTATTTTCACTCCGAGCCGGAATCTTTTTCTGGAGCCGAACCTCCTTCCCCTCAAGACTTGATCCCAAACTGGGGAGGGTGGGGAGGGACTGACCAGGAGGGATGTCAAAACAAAATTCCTACCCGACAGATCCCACAGCAGATAATCCGCCACAATTAAACCACAACAACCCGCATGACCAACCGGAAAAAAATTTTTAAACACGATTCCCGAAGTCTTTCTTTCTCCTCTCTTCCTCACACATCATAAACAAATTTTCAATTAACTTTTTGTCTTAACTGGTGAAGAAAGAACAACTACCTTTGCTTTCGTTTCTTTATTTCTTCTCTCCATGTTTGGTCGAGGTCTGGCTATGAGAGAGAAAGAACAAGTATTCCATGTTCACTTAATTGCGGTGATTACAGAGGTTTATCTTATCTCATTCACTCATTTGTCTTCCTCTCAAAGAGCGGGATGAAGGGAAGGGAGGAAGAGATGCCGAGACGATGGATCGATCGCTAAGGTGAAGTGACGAAAGAATAGACGATGCCTGTGATGAAGGTGGTGTCTGACGACGCGCCAGTGCTCTCGAGAGCAGCCAAGCTCGACACAGCAACACAGGCTCCTGTGTGTTCTCCTCCACCCACCGTGGCACCTGTTGACGCAGCCGTCTGCTCGACGCCTCGTCTCCTGGTCGGAGGGACGCGAGTGGGAGGGACTCGGTGTGGGCGAGAGGGGGGGAGAGGATGAGAAGAAGGGCTTCCACAGTAAATCTTTGTCAAGCCAACTATTTGTGTTTCATGCTGATGATGCATGGCGGGAAGTTCTTCTCTCTCTCTTGCCAGCACTCGTCTGCTGCGCTGCTGTATCGCTCGGAAGATAAGTTGAAACAAAACTGTGTTTTCCTCGCTAACTTCGTACAATACCCATCTTTGTCAACCCTAACGCGGAGATAAGAAAGCAGGAGTATACAGGAACCGAAATACCACCACAACAGCCAGGTTCTCACCGCGGGCGAGTTAAGCCCCTTTATGCGGTGCGACGACCACGTGACTGTACACTTCCGGTAGTGACACACAAGAGAGGAGGATGGGGATGATAGGAGAGCAATTCCCCCCAGGTTATACCCAGCAATCGATCCCATCAATGAGTGAAGCGAGACAAATGTGCGAGCATCTTACCTCCTAACGGTCGACACTCGTGGCTGAGGAAGGGATTGGCTGGCAGGGACTACGGCGAGAGTAGCTTCCCCTGCTGCTACTCTAGTCTCTGCACCAGCAGCTGCCCCGTTCAAACCCTGTCACAGACGAGACAATATTTTGATTACATTATCTGACTCAGACCTCTCCAACAAACAAACAAAAAACTGTCATCGTGCGATTCTCGCTACACAACTAAAAATTAGTTTTTCCCGATCAAACCATGACATGACACAAAAACCACGTGACTATGTCCCCGCTGTTCAGTCCTGGTCACAGACAAGAAAACGTTGTCAATGTCATTAATCATGTTAGTATTATCACTGATAAACATCGTAAATATGTAGTTTAAGTTATTCATTCATCATGTTATCATTTATTATGTCAGTACACTGCCATGATCCACAGGATCGTTGGAATGGCGTCAGGTTTGTCGCCAGGTATTGTGTCCATCCCACTTCAATTTTTGTAAGAAGACTGATTTTCTCTGAACTTTTGTGGTGGACACGAGAAAGTGCAGGTTAAGGACACTAGCACATGTCAGGTGAGAAGGTAAACACCAACATGAGCTACAGCAATACCAACAAATGTCACAAGTAGATCAGTGAGTTGTAACAGCATCTGACGACGACATTAATGCGAACGACAGCATCAGGCACTTGTGCAGCACGTGACCAGACACGATGGATGACAACGATACTTAAAACAGATAAACAGATATAAGATATGCTCGTGCGTCACTATACGTAACGGTGAGACCAAACGTAACAGTGTCTGATCATTAGACGGGTTCACCACGTGTCACCTGCACGGTGGGTGTTTTTACAGGTGACATCCAGACTTTGGTCACCACCAGGTTTGGTTCATGCTTTGAAGTTTGAAGCGAATCTTTAATCCACTCCTCGCTTCTGCGACCGAAAAATCGCTGATACGAACAGCGTTTAAAAGATGCCTAAGTAAGAATTTTTCCAAAACGAAATGCGTTTTCAGATTCAGTTAGCACATGGAGTCTTTGATTAGTTCATTAGAAATTTCCAGTTACAGGTAAGAATCTCAGGCCACTGGACACGGACCCGGAGTTATCACTGAAGCGTTCACCTGGCTAACATACTACAGGACATTACCAGAGCCATCCTACCCTCCTGACTCCGTGTCCGCTCACCCTTGTCTGTTGTAGCGACTCACCTTACATCCCATCTTGTCCACACGGTGCCAGACACGCTCCAGAAAACTCTATGATGCACACTCAGGTGTCCATGACAACCTGATGCAGCACAGAGAATCCGCCGAACGCCAAAACCACAAGACAGAAGGATGGAAGGAGTAAGAGCATCGAGTGACTGACGACAGACAGGTACCCTGATGCGTTACGTCCAGAAGACAAAGCCCTCGCCAACATCTGCCTGGGTCACGTGGTGGCCGTGAAATCGCGAGACAACGGTCGGTCGTTCAGTGACCGAAATGCCTCGCCACGGGGAGGCTACACGCGACGAAGAGGAGGGATGGGGTAGGAGGAGGTGCATTGTATGTTAATGTGTGAGCCTCCCACGCTGGTATTTGAATTTTTAGAGTATTGTTTTTGGTGGTGACACATTTTAATAAATTGTAGGAAGGCAAATTTAATTCGAGATTCGAATGTCGTTCACGGACTCGTTAGAAAACAGAAAGACAGAGGTCAGGTGAGGTATGCCGGCAAAGCAACAAAGCCTTCTAACAGGTACACGCTTCCAGTCTCCACAGGTGATTTAGACAGGTAACGATAAAAAAAAAGAAAAGTGTCTGTTCACCATCTCCTCACGAAGCCATGGAACTTGTTGCGTGAAAGATAAAGACGAGGAGCAGCACCGGAGCCTGTTGCTGAAAGAAACCTGCTCGGCCCTGGACAGACTGACCATAGACTAGGAGGAGAGACTCGGGGCCTCACACCTGCCCACGTGCTGGCATCAACCGATAAGTGGGTGTTGATGGAAGATGATGCGAGTGAACAGAACTCCTTCAGAAAGCCGAGTTGTGTAAGTGATGAGGATTTCCACAGCAGCGTCGGCGGTCGCGAGGCGTAAACTCGACAAAGGGGGGTAATTAAATGTTCTTATAAAGCTCGGCGTGTGGAGTTATCTGTAACTAACAAACAGTCCTTCATTCTGCTTTAGGTAGAGATGATGACGGCTGAGAGATCAATAATTTGTTTGATGATGATAATGATGATGGTGGTGGTGGTGATGATGATGATGGTGGTGGTGGCAAGGGACAAGTTTACAAAGTTTGTAACTCAGGGTGATGACGTGTCAGCTCGTACCCACATTTCTCAGCTCCTTGACTCGGTACATCCCTGGAGCCGCCACCTGTACAACTTCACCTGCTGCTGCCACAGGAACAAAAAGCCAGGAGGTTGGGCCGAACCTTCGCAAACACCGGCGATACCTTCTACAGGTGCTGACAACTTCCAACAAAAATATCTTACCGCCACAATTATCGTGGAGCTAAATCCCATCATCAAATTATCGACTAAACCCCCAATCCTATCCTCCATCCTCTCCCTGTCCCCCGCACACTGCCCTCAGTCCAGCCGAGTTCTTCCCAAGCAGCTAAGAGAGTTTAGCTTTGTGTTTGCCGCCAGCTTTCCCAAGGGAAACAAAGCAAAAAACACTGTTTCTCCGCTGACGAGAAAACGTACAAAAAGCGTTACAGGTAAATAAAACTGTAAATATAACCGGGGGTGGAGGCCAAGCCTGCTAGCGTGGGAAAGGGGAAACTGGGTTCGGACGTGTCTACTCCATCATATTCACAAAAAGAGCAAATTAATGGTCGGCCTCACTGCGTCTCGCTTGGCGCACGGCGGTGTCTCGCGCTCGGCCATTCTGACGATCTCCTCGTCGCTACACCTCGCGCCTAGAGAGCCGACAGGGCCGTGTTCTCCACTGTCATGCCGGAGTAGAGAGCCGACAGGGCCCACGAGCTACGTTGCCATCACGTTGCCATCACGTAGAGCATCGGAAACGTCGAAACGTGCTTCTTGCTTCCTCGTCTTTGTGACTTCTTGGATGAAGAGCGACGTAATGAATATCCTGTTGTTGAGAGGATACACAATCGTCAGGGTATGATATAATCCCTTGACCTCGGTCGTCAATTGAGAAAGGACAAAAGACCAATGAGGTGAAAAACTGGATTTCTTTGCAAAGTGTTCTTTTTGTTGTTTTGTTTTGGTTTTTTTTTTTTT